>BJBW01000220.1:9289-45996 GCA_004320125.1 Scolopax mira
TTGAGATACTTATAGGCATTAATGAGGTCGCCCCTCATTAATGAGTATGAATATCTTATATTCACAAGGTAATATGTATATTAGATGAGATTTTGAATGTGAATGTACACTTTGGTGAAAATGCAACTCAACCAAAATCAACCAATTCAGATATGCATTCGGGGAAATATTTATTAACAGTGGCTGAATAGTCTAGTCAAATGAAACAGGGATAACTGTCTGTAGCAGCTGTGTAGGTCCAGGTCCCTATCTTGAGTATTAGTTTGTGGATGTTTCTGACATGATTGTACTCCATGCCATTTCTGCCATCATATGGAGAATTCCCAATTTTACTCTAGCAAGTTAATAAAGTAAATGTAAATTTTTCATAATTTTATCCATACGCTTTATGCTGAAGTCAGAATTGAGTGATAGCCAGAACAGAGAATTTTATTGACTTAATATATTTCTTTTGGTACCAGGACTAGCTCAGATATTTCTGTTTCATCCTGTACTGCGTAGAAACTTCTAAAGATATTTAAATTCTTAGTTGTATCTAAATGCTGTGATAACCTGCTGAAATTTTTTATCTACAAACCAGATTTTTGCTTTTAAATGTCTTCTTGTAGATTTACAGGGTAGGTAGCTTGAAGCTGCCTGCATTTCTTCCTGGGAAAAGACTGTCTTACCTATGATGAAATAGGGTTGTCTTTGTTTAAGTTGTGTGTTGGAAGAATTGTTTGCAAGGTCTGAATTAGAGTTCTGACAGGTATAAGCATGATTCTCAATTAGTTTTCAAGTGATTTCAAAACCCACAATTTTAAAGATGTGAATTTTTCATGTCTTCTGGGAACAAGTCAATATTTTTCCCATAAAATATATTCCTTTATGAATATTGCAATTTTACCTAAACTACAATTATCCCTTAATCACCATTTTTAATGGTGATGAAAATACTTTCTTTCTTAACTTTAGTGGCATCTATTGATGAAAAGTAGAATATAAAAGGGAGTGTGAAGGAAACCAAGAGGAACCATTCTGGAGAAAATTTTACTTCCTTGCAAATCTATGCTAGAAAAGTATAAGCATTAGAACTAATTAACCCTGTTTTTCTATGATTTCCTGTCTCATGATTGATTATAATTGATGCCTAAAAGCTTTAGCTCTGATGAAAACCCTTTCCTTTGTTCAAATATCTATAAGGGGTCTATTCAATCTCCTGATGTGATCTAGACTCTCGAGTGTCTAATATGTGTGCTCATGCTGCTGTTTTTCATTGCTACTAGTTTACTTATTTGCATAAAACTTGACATAATAAACTTGCTTGATACCTCTATTTCTTTGTTCAAATTTGACTGAAAAGAGCTGATTTTCGAAGCTCTTAAGACAAGGAGCAAAAAACTCTCTCACACACACTTAAACATAGACATAAACCTCATTTCCATAGGAGTTTTTTTAATAAAATGGGATCCATTGTAAAATCTTGTGACCAAAGCATATGTTGAAAGTGGAAGAGGATTCTTTAAGAATTGCCTATATTGATTGAAAACTTAGTAACTTTCATTTCCATTAGTTACAAATGAATCCCTACTGTACTGTTTTTCTTTTCCTGGAATCACATACTTTGGAGGATAAGAGGCAGTATAGAGGAAGTGCAGCTCTATGTACATCCATAATATCTATATTTACTGTTGAAACTTACTCATGTTCGTCATTCATACTCCTCCAGCGCTCACGAGACCAAAGGGATTTATTAGCTGCATTACCTTGCTGATGAACTTGTCAAGCTTATTATTTGCAAAGACTGATTGTGTACTTTTGTTTATCTTGCTTTTGTTTCAAGAGAAAGCTTGGCATCATTTTGAAAAACCCCAGTAATAATATTTTATGAAAGTAAAAATCTTCTCTGTAGGGAATTGCTCTTAGAGGTTATGCTGTCATTCAATCATATCCCTATTTCATTTCATTTCATTTCATTTCATTTCATTAAAAAGTATTATAATAGAAGCAAATGTAAAATACATTCTGCATGTTTATAGTATTAGGGTGATACTTTTAAATCCTGAAGGCCTATTTCATGATCTGTGATGTATACCCTACTAATTAACTTGATTCATCTGCTTTCAAAGCAATCCTCCCTCACTTGGGAGAGCATTCACTCTCCACCTTCGTAACACTAGAGTAAATTATTTCCTCACTGTTCTGTTGTGCTTCAAGCATCCTAAACTGCTTACACAGAAACTGAATTCAACAAATGCCCACTGTTTGAATGAGCTGAATCTTTTGTTCTTTTTTATCATTCACATACAGGCACAGAGGGGTCTCTCCCGGTGAAGTAGGTTCTTCAATGCAGAGGTTTAGTTGAGATAACCCATGCATTCAAGGCTGTGCCCTTTAGAGAAGTCCTTCAGACTGTTTAATGAAGCAAAGAACTGGGAAAGTACTTTGTTCTTGCAGCTTCTTGCCCCATCTTCAAAACCGCAGTGTTTAACAACACACTAACGAAACCGGTTTATTGGGTAGAAATACTCTTAATTACAGATGCTTTAACAAATAATATCAATTAACAGAATGTTACGGCAACTCAGGAGTGTGAGAAAATTATTTCCAATTACAAAACTGCACTTGTGCCACTGTCTATTGGATGTTGATAAGTGTGTTAAGATAACCTTTAAAGGGAAATTCTACACTGGAGAAGTGTCTGTGTTAAAATGGCAGCTGTGAAGTGAACAGATTTCTTTTGCTGTGCTGAAGTGCAAACGATGTAAATTAATGCAGATCACTTTTCAGATCCCTGACTGAATTTTTCCAAGGGTGATATTTAGAAACTATTTGTTTTCACTTTACATTTGTTGTATACATGCATACATATATTCATATATGTATATATAAGGAAATTACTGATTCATAATAATTTCAGATGCCCTCCATTTAATTTTTGCACTCCTTAGTTAAAACTTCACATTAAAGTGAAACTAACTAGAAACAATGACATATTTATCTGAAAGTTTAAAGACTTGGAAATTGTTAGTCTTAAAGTTATACAGTTGAAACACTTTTGAAGGTAATCAGCTTTGGCATGTATAAAACAAAGCAGAGACATTATGAATGCATTTGAAAATTCCAGCATGCACAGGAAGCACAAAATTTTCCAGGCAAACATTTATTTTCTCAGTGTTCGGAAAAGTTGTGAAGAAAAACATTAGTCAAACCAAAACATATCAGGTAGAGTTTATCCTATATATGACATATTAAGGACATAGTATTAGTATTTGTTGATTATTTCACTTCAAGAGTTCGTTCCGACCCTATGATTTTAGTAAAATGGATGTGGTTACATCAAGTGTATCATTTCAATGTCAAAGATACTCCTTTTCTTTTCCACTTTTAAAAAATAATAATTTTTAAAAAGTCATTTAAAACCTTCTTTTCCATGGAGATTAATAGTATGGTATTGGTATTGATAAACAAAAATTTTACTTCAATACTTGGCAATGCTTCCATTTGAGGATTTTTCTAGCCATTTGTGTACCTATGCATATGTGTGTAACTATGCATATACAGATTTTTCTCAGCAGTCGGCAGCAGCTTCTTCACTGTCTCTGGTTGTTAGTCAATTTGGTTATTATCCTCTTTTGCTCTTGCTATTTCAGTTCTTATCTACCACTGATATGCATGAAGATGGCTTTGAGGTGTTAATCAATAACTGTGAAATGGTTAAATTTGTCTTGTGTGCCTTTTTTTTCCAAATAAAAATGCCATAACTTGGTTACCAGGAAGGAAACTTGCAGATTGTGATGGTCTATCTAGAATAGCGTCTTCCCTGTGATCATTAGAAATTTGCAGAAAGTTTACAATACAAATTGTCTGAAGGGCCATTATTTTTTAAAAGGGCTAGTGGCTAGATTATTTGTCAAGCCTTGTGTGGAATTGACAGCTGTAATGCATATCCAAACAAAGGATCACATTTTCATTTTTTAATATTAACAGGTGTTTGGATTAAATGGTATCATATAGCAGTGAGGTTGTTCTCCATATTTCTTATTAAAACTGAAATAGTAAAATTAACAAGAACATTTTTAAACATTCAGCATTATAACATAAAATTATGCAAACACATCTAATGACACAAAAAATGTATTTCAACTATTACAAAAAAGAAGAATGCTGTCTATGCTTTGAAAAAACAGTCTCTGAAGAAGACAGAAGTACTGCACACTCCATTTCCTGGGTAACTTCGGTTTGTATAGCTTCTTTGTGGACTACCTATGCAAGCTTGCTCCAAAGAGCAGACAATCTGCTAACTACTCAGAAAATCTCTAAGGAGCTCAAATGCTGTTCTATTCCCCAAGAATGCTTCTGAATCTTTCTTTATGAATGTTATATGAAGATAGTGAGACTATATTAGCTGCCTTTTGAGTTTCTCAGTCTGCCTTATAAGCCATCCTAATTGTCCATGCCTAAACAGTTTGTCACTTTAAGAATCAACTAAAGCAAACATAATCCTCTGTGGTTGGATGCAGATATTCTACTTTAAAGCTGCCCAAACTAGTGAAGGGTTATTTCCTTCTGTTTTATGTTAAGTAGGAATCATCTCAGTTCACAAATGCAAGGTATCTTGTATTTGTAAAAGACAACTTTATGTCAACATAATTCTGACTCTTTCCTGGGGTAACTGAATTGTCCCCAGTATTGGATTGTTACATCCCCACATATATAAATGCTTTCTATCAGTACACTTAGGCCAGACAGATAGAAATACCTTTTTAGAAGACCAATAAAATTCCTTACCAGTAGTGTTTAAGAGCTCCTAATATGTTAACCTTAACCCTGTTGAATAATAATAATAAAGTCCTGCTCTGTTTTCTAGTTCTTAGCTAGCTTCTGATCTGGGACTGTTTTTTTACTTCTCATCAAATGAGTACTTGGTTCTTCAAAAAAATCTCAGGGGAAACTTTGTCATCATAATTTTAGAAAGCCTAAATCAATTATAAGTACTGTATTTTACTCAGTGTAAAAGTACAGTGTAAAAATTTTGTGTGTGCAGAAACTTTTTAAGAAGCTAAAAAACTGGTAATATACTCCAATGACAAACAAAACAAAGCTAAAACAAAGATGAAAAACCATCAGGCATAATCTTAACAGCAGTATATCGTCATTTCTGCTCTTTCTAAAATATAAATATACTATTGGAAGTTGAAAGAGCATGGAGTAGATAAGGAGCAATATTATCATTTTCCCCTCTTCCCTGGTTTTTTATGAAAATCTCTTGTCCTTGTCTATGTGTTTTGGTCTCTATTTACATTTATGACTGTCTTTAAGTCACGTTGTGAGTATTCTGCAAACTGTATATGGTGAATGAACCCTTCCTGAGGAATATTTCCTGTTAGATGATATGCATGAAAGTCACTGTAGAGTCTTGGTGAATTGTAGACAATGACTGTATAAAGATCAACTTAGTGTCATGGCAGAAATGTTAGCCCATGAACTTGCACAGGTTTATTTTTTATTTTCAAGCATCCCGATGATTGCTAGATTTTTAGATGACTGAGTCACTGAAGATGTGATTCATCTCACCAAAACTTCTGTATCTAAAATGTAGACCATTACTTATGAAAAAGTTATCCAGATTCTCTTTACAAAAAAAAAAAAAAAAAAAAAAAAGCGCACCTATTTTGAATTATTCATCACATTTAAAAGTAAATATTTAATACATATCACATAAATCATGTCCTAAAAATTCCTCTTCATTTTCTTTGGCTATACTATAGGCTCAGACAACTAGCTTAGACATTGACATTTAAAAAGTAGAATCCTAGAAATTCACACTAGACGTCTTGTAACACTGGAGAGCGGGTAGATAATTTCTTCTCTCTATAGGGGAATTCTGAGAAAACAGAGACCTGTATATAAGAAAATAAAGATTATTTTGGTTAAAGTGGATTTCGATTCTGAAACAACCATCAAAAAAATGTTCAGTGATGGAATATGAGATATGCAAGTACTCAATTTTCTAATCATAATATAAAGCAAAGTGAGGAAAAAAGAATATTTCAGATAGCCTGTTGTTATATGATCTGCATTCTGTAAGTTATTATTGCTCCCAAATCTTTTCAACCCTCAAATTAGGTGTTACTCTCAGTCAAAGTAAGCTTTACTCAGCTTAGAATAAATGCTCACATTTGATCTTCAGTCCGAGATGTAATTCAGTAGTATGTATTTTGTGGACATTGTTTCAGAAAAAAAAAACCTGTGCACACACAGAACTAATGGCACACACTCTCTGCACAGAAGGGTTAAAGAGCTAAGGTACTTTATACATCTGTACATCCAGTAATTCAATTTGTTTCATGCAGTCACCTGTCGTAACTCAGATTGGAGCTTTTCATATTTCTTTTTCTTACCATAACTAATAACTTTATGCTTCAATTCTGCCTTACTATTTTTTAATATACTATTTTATGACTGTCAAGTTCTAGTGCACTTTGCAGCATGATCAAACAGACAGTGAACTGTGCAAAATGTCAGAATATCAGAAATGTTCTTCTGCCCTGATAATACTTCTTTGACTTACTTGGAGTACAAATCTCACTAAAAGTCTGTAATCATGTCATAGTCATACCTTGAGTGTTCCTTCTTTTATCACTCCCAGTTAAATCAACAAGTAAAATCATTGCAATGTGCCTTATTGTTAATTTTTTCATTTTCTTTTATTTTCTGAGCTTTTGTAGAAATACAAAATGTTTCTGCCCAGATAAGTATGCTGAGATATGTTTCAGGCTGGCAGTTACATCACCTCTGTCTGCCAAAAGTGAGGCACCTGATCCAAGATGGTAATCAAAGCTCCTTCTTTTGCCAGTGGAGAGATAAATTACTTCCCAAACTAGATTCATCTCAATTATAGGGGCAACTATTATTGGATGGGCTAAACCTTTCACCTGGAATCGCCTCTCTCCTTCTGTTGATGATGGAATCTAGATTAGACTTTAAAAACTAGCACTGATGATTCCCAGTCCATGTAATCTTTTAAACTGCACTTTAAACAAAAGGTATCTTGTTTATTACTTTCTCATATCTTTTTCCTCCAGCCCTCCTTCACTATTCCATACTGACAGACTATTAAATTCTTTACTTCCATATCTAAGCCCATCTCCCTCATATGTATGCAGTGCAACTCTGTTTGATTAAGCTATGCTGATCAATAGTAACATTACAAAAAATTACAAAATATGTATGCAAAAAAATAGTATTTTTAGACTAAAATATGCATTTGTGTACTAATGAGTTTTTAGCCACCTTTCCATCCTGTTTTACTTAACTTTTAGACAACCTAATTTCCTTCATCTTTTTCCTTGGTTGAACATAAATATTTAAAAATCCAGATCAAAGTTAAATTGTACTAAGGAACTGTTAACATAAATTTTCAGCAACCACCTTAGAAGTACAGCACTCAAAAATGTAATAGTGTTATATCATCTAAGAAAAATTATTTGAGTTTTCAATTTTTCATGACATTTCACAATACTGGTGTTAAGTGATTTCTTCTAAAATATGTGTTTTGACAAAAGTAATTAAAGTGTGGACATTTTGAGTTATTCTGATATTTGAAACTAAAGATTGTCTGCGTTATTACTTCTCATCCATCAATTGTTTCATTCACAGTGACCTTAAAGTTACTCCGGTGTAGTCACCTTGAAGGTGATTTCTAAAACTTTGATTAGCAGCTTGTGCCTTTTTTTTTTCCCTCTGCTACTTTGTTGGCAAGTAAACTAACATGGAGATATTACTCTTTTAGAGGTTATTAAAAAAACTCTGGCAGAGATTTGATTCTTTAATCAAAGGTAACATCCCTGAGGGGTAGAAAGGAAACAAAATAAATTTCATTAGAAAACAGCACCCAGATTCATTCTCAAGTGAAAAAATACTTTGTACTAACATAAAATCTGAGTACCAATGTCTAACTTTCTTCAGGTTATATTGCATGTTAATTGCCTGGTTTAATGTCATTTTCTGATTTGTCCTTCAAAATATGTCTCAAAAATATGCCAAATATTTAGTTATTACTTGGCATCAAAACTATGCAGAGGTCTCCTTTTCCCTTCTGTTTAAATGTCTTACCTTTTTTTTTTCTTGTGTTCTGTTTATTTCTGCTTTGTTACAGGAATATCTTCTAAAAATAAACGCATTTTGTATTTTTGTTCAGGCATGTTAAGGATGTGAGTTGATTCATTCCTGTGGGAACTAACTTGATAGTTGAGACCTTGCTGTAGAAAACTATCTGGCACTTTTTTTCACCTGAACTCTGAAACTAATCTCTGCCAGCCTTAGGTTCCTCTTGACCACATAGCCCTTATGGGTCCTTGGTGAAGCCTAATACAGAGGCTCAGAAACATCAATAGGACCTGTTACTTTTCTTTGATGGATAGAAAGCCCATGAAAAGTGCAAAATGTCTCTTAACAAATGTGTTAAGGTTTTTTCCTTACTTTTCAATGTAGTACCATTTGCACAGATGGTATAAATTGCATCAGCTCAACTTGAAGGAACTAGAGGATGGTTCATTTTGTCAGTGTTAGCTTGATAGTTGGACTAGATGATGTGAAAGGTCTGCAATTCTATGATCCCATGATTTATTCTTCAGTTTGGCCTTCCCTCTCCCTTCTTCCCAGTAGTCTCTCCACACTTATATGTGTATAATTTCCACTGCTTGCAATGTCTTGGAGGGAAAGTTATGCTGACATGGTCATTTTTGATAAAACAGGTAGAAGTTTGGGTTTTGGAAGATGTGGTGTGAAGCATTAGTTTAAATGGAAATGCTTGCAGAGACACTATGTATGAGGAAAATACATTTAGGTCACTGCTAGTAAGAAAATGACTGCATTGAAATTTATGTCACCTGTTTTTCACTGAAGGTGTTGTGAACTTTCTAGACTAATTGTAATGTCAGTATACACTATTTCAGATAAAATAGATCCCTTTATTAATACATATACATTTATAACAAATGAAAAAGCATAATGAAACCCATTTATTTTCACAATCTTACTTGAAATGTCATTAAAGATGAAATTTTAGGCAAACATGGAGAAAAAGAAATATAGTATGTCATGAAAAGACTTTTGTTCTGTCTTTGTAAAGTCATAGATCAATGGGATGAAAAACAGGTTTCCTTCTCAGGTAGCCCATGCATTAAGCTAGAGTTTGCTTTACTTAAACATTTTGAAACAGGATATGTCATAATATGATTGAAAAGTCTGAAATTATACATTTAAACTGAAAAGATAGTTTTCCCAAGATTGGAGTTACGTAACATAGATCCTGAGAAAAATCTGTAGCATATATATTTTTAAAACTCCTACTTCTAGAGATTGTGTTTGAATTTGTTGACTTTGACAGCCAATGACCTTGAAAGATGCTTGTCTTATCCTCCATCATGTTATTTCTGTTCCACAAGTCCTCTTCTAAAATGATATGTTCTTTCTGAATGAAAAGTAATTCTAAGCACTTCACATCTTTAACAGAGATTTGGTATTTTGTCATTTCAGTATGTCACATTGTTAAGCTACTTAATGCAATGGATCAAAATGATTCAACACTAGCTTCTGTGCTTACATTCATTGTGATGCACAACGCACTAAATGGCAATTAAAACTCTCAGCCAATAGCTACCCTTATAGCTAATGATTACAAATATGAATATACATCTCCGTTATCTAGGGATGGATTTTCTGTATATTGTATCAGCAGAACAATGGATGTAGCCAATGCAAATTCTTTCAGGACTGACAAGGCTTATTAGTACAGCACCATTCAAACCTAGTGCAGTTTCTTCCAGGTGTGCCATTCTTTGCAAAGTAAGCCAGAGTGTTTCTGAGAGTCTGGGACTGGGAGACTTACCTCAAAATGGAGATGATGGAGCCAGACTCTTCTCAGCAGTATCTTGTGAACAAGAGGCAAATGATACAAGTTAAAGCACATGAAATTCAATCTGGACATAAGAAAATATATATTTTATTGTGTGGGTGGTCAAAACCAGGAACAGGTTGCCCCAAGTGGTTGTAGAATCTACATCCTTGGAGTATTCAAAACCTGACTGGACATGGTCCTGGGCAAACTACCTTTCTTTTTACTAGAAATCCTACTATCAAAGTGTTTCCAGCACTGAGGATCTCTCAGCCTTTTTGTTACCTCAACAAACTAAGAGCCAATTTTTAACACATTATATACATATTGGCTTTGATTAATGTCTAAGGACCTGGCAACTTGCAGGAAGACCCATCATCTTTCTCTTCAGGTCATCTTTTCATATTTGTATTCTATAACATTACTCAGGGCAAGGCCAGCCAACTGTCTTCTAAATTTCCCTGGTTTAGAATTCATGTGCATTCATCCAGTTCAGTAGTTTTTTAAGAACTGCCAGCCAATTCAGCAATTAGACAGCAAGGTATTGTTTACATTAATGTAAAAGCTTTGTTTTATAGTACTTTCTTGCTATATTTCTAAGGATGTCTAAGCTATTTCTAGATAAATTCTTTAAGGCCTCTGGTGCACTATAAGTCTGTGGCTTTTTCTGAAGTTTTTATAATACATTAACATTTTAAGTAAAATTTCTCAGATACCTTCTCATATGCATTCTGATCAAACCTTCCAAAAAAGTTAGTCTTTCAGTACACTTTTTAAATATCCCGGGAGCAGAACTAATATTAAACAAGCGACTCATACTGTTCAATATTACTTTTGTGTGTGTGTGCATTTTCAACGTGCAATTGCTATGTGTTTTCTTTCTCTGATAGTTTTCATAGAATAAAATAAAAGAAAATAAATCTCATGCTCTCTGACTAAAGATTATTTATTTATTTATTTATTTATATTTCTTTTAGTCAGAACTATTTGCCTGCAGACATGTTCACACCATAAATTGCTGTCCCACAGCTCAGTTTGAGAAGACCACAGAGAACAAAATAACTCATGAAATAGTTCTAAAAAATTTTATTACTTTTTCCTCCTTCATTCCCAGAATGGTTCATATCATCTTAATACCTTTGTGTAAACGAAGACAGACTTGATAATTATTTTTAAGTGCACTTGTCAGCTCTCCGAAAAGCTCATCTACAGTTTTGATTTCAGAAGTGAGAGAACTGCTGGAAACACTTCCTTTTAGCTGACCACACATCAAGGCATGTGAGGAGAGGCACAGGGAGATGTTGCTGTGGACATCTGCAATCCCATGTCAGATTCAGACTGCTTTGGGCAAATAGTTATATGTAAAGCAGTCACAATGGTGGAATGGTCTGGAAGAAGTTACACTGGACTGTAACTTTTCCTTATGTAGAAGTTTGTGATGTCACAGGAATTATTCCTTTTACATCAGTATTTCACGATTGACAATATTTATAACGCCTTACATAAAAAAGAGGTTACATTCCAGAAAATATTCTTCATTTTGTTCACTAATGGCCTGATCTAATATACCCTTTAGTACATAAGAGTTCTTCCAAGTTGTACTGCCAAGAAGCTCAAAAGAGAAAAATAAATCAAATAATGTTAACAGGATAAAAACCTGAAGCAGCTTCTCAAGGAGATTGATCATTATTCCATCACTTAAAGTTGCTATAAGATTTTTTGCTTTCAGAGCATGTTACTGAGTGCAATACAGAAGTGGAATGAGCAGAGATGGGTGAATAATGGTTCTTCTTGTTCAAGGTATCCGTAAGGGATATCCCAAGAGAATGGAGTGGGGATAGCAAAAGACCTCCAAGACTAGTCATTTAGCGACCAAGAGTTCATCCAAGATGGGGAAAGTTAGATGTCTACTAGCACTGAGTATGAAGGAACCAGGGGTCTCATGCTTCATTGTGTTGTAACCACCAGACCCTTCATAGAAACATTATGCCAATGTTCAAAATATGAGTTGGTTGATTTCTTAAGACAGAACTTGACATACAAGGATTTTCAGTTTCAAAAAAAACTAACGTATATTCATTTAGTAGTAAAAAACTTCTTCATTCTTATGACGGCGTCTTGAAAAGGGCTGTGACCAGTAAGGCTCACTACTAGGACTCTGAATTGAAGTCTAGAAACTCTTTACCATTAGAGATCAAATATTTTGAATCATTTAACTTCTGGAAGTTCAGCTTATTAGTGAACAGATAAGCCTTTTATTTGTTTTACTTGTAGTACAGCCTCTAAACTGGGATAAGGTATTTCTCTGAGTAAAAAGTACAGAAAAAATATTGGTTGTGATTCTGTGGTGTGTATCAAAATAAGATGTACATTACAATGACAATATCTGCTTATTTGTGTTTAGTATCTTATCTTTGATATCTTAAAGTCACAACATAGACTTTTACAGTAGAAATAGATACTGATTATAAAACTGACTTTATTGAATATACTGATTTACTGATCACAAAGTTCAAGGCTATGTTACAGTAATTCTAGTGCAGCAAACAAAGGAAACACTTCAAGTCGCAGGCTTGAGAGACTAGTTATATAAAGCCTCTGCATGTAGAACAATGGTGGAGACAGCATTATACCATATGTATGTATTCAGAGGCATAATAGGGAGGAAACTGGGACAAGAATTCTTTCAAAGAGCCTAGGAACTGGATTGCACACTTTAGGCTATAAAAGCTGAGCTCTAATTTATCATTTCTCTTACCCAATAGCTACTTCTGTGAAGTAGCCTAAGTAACATCTAGAGAAAGCTTCTGAGAACACAAAACCTGACGGATTCATTCTGACTATGCTCTGCATTAGAGACTTTTTCCCTCCTCTTGAAGGTCCTCCTATGTTCCCAGATTTCAGAGATCATCTCTCTAGGTATCATAAAAAATATCTTGTTGTGATATTTCAAAAATAAGAAATTTCCATAAAAGCTCTCTAACTCTAAACTAAACAATTCAGCCTGGGCCAGAAACAACCAGCTATGGGTCAGACCTGCTACTCATCATATATTTGTCAATATATCCAAGTCACAACGTGAACTGTCCATAAAACCTCCAGCAGCAAGCCCAGAATCCTACCAAGCCCTTTGCAGTTTTCCGAACTCTGACTTCTGTGCTGGTTGTAGAGAGGGTACAAAGGCCCCAAAGATAAGCTACACAAAGCTTACCCAGGGAAGCCCACCTTCATGTTATTTCCCACTACTGAGAGCTACCACCATCAATCATATTGCATGTCTTGTAATGTCAGGATGACATCACTCTACATACAATACTTCTCAGTGGTTTATTCCTCATTTGTGTGTAATTCTATAGTTTGTGGGATTTTAGTCAGAGTTATTTGGATTCTATGTATCATGAATGGGTATTTATTTGGATACAATGTATCATCCATGGTGAATGGAATTAAATCGAATTGTCTGTGGTCATGAGTGCCCCCCAGGGCTTGATCCTGGGGCCGGTTCTCCTTAACATCTTTATCAATGCTCTGGACAAGGGGAGTGAGTGCATCCTCAGTAAGTTTGCAGACACCACCAAGTTACGTGGGAGTGTCGACCTGCTGGAGGATAGAAAGGCTTTGCAGAGGGATCTGGACAGACTGATGGGCTGAGGCTCAACAAGGGGATAGGATGGGGTGATGGGATGAAGTTCAACAAGACCAAGTGCCAGGTCCTGCACTTGGGTCACAACAACTCCGTGCAGCACTAGAGCGGCTGGAGAGCTGCCTGGCAGAAAAGGACCTGGGGGTGTTTATCAGCTGTTGTCTGAACATGACCCAGTAGTGTGCCGAGGTGGCCAAGAAGGCCAACAGTATCCTGGCCTGTATCGGGAACAGTGTGGTGAGTGGAACTCAGGAGGTGATCATCCCCCTCTACTTGTCTGCTGGAGCTGGTCCAGAGGAGGGCAACAAATCTGGTGAGGGGTCTGGAGAATGTGTTTTATGAGAAGAGGCTGAAAGAACTGGGGTTGTTCAGACAGGAGAAAAGGAAGCTGAGGGCAGACCTTATTTCTGTCTACAACTACCTGAAAAGAGGTTGTAGAGAGGCGGAGGGTCGGTCTCTTCTCCCAAGTTACAGGCGATAGGACAAGGGGAAATGGCATCGGGTTATGTCAGAGGAGGTTTAGATTGATATTAGGAAAAATTTTTACACTGAAAACGTTATTAAGAATTGGAATAGGCTACCCAGGGAACTGGGTTGTTGCACCATCCCTGAGGTATCTAAAAGACAGGTTGACATAGTGCTTCGTGACATGGTTTAGTGATGTTTTTTATCAGTTAGGTTGATGTTTGGACTAGATGATCTTAGATCTCCCTTCCATCCTAGAGAATTCTATGATTCTATATTTATGCCTCATTCTATCAGTAACACATGACTCATTAGATTCTGGAAAGGGTCCACTGAAAGGGTTCTGCATTGCCATTAGCTACAAAAATGTCTGAAACATTATGTTCCTTGGGCATCAACATAATCAAAGGAATGCAAGGAAAGGATGAAGAAACTGAATTACAGGAGTATGAGGACAGGGGTCAACCAGAAACTGATATATGGTTTCAACCAGCAAGTAAGGCTGCTCAGTGTAAACTACTAACCTCTGAGACAGCTTGTTGAGAACAGTTTAGAACAGCTTGATGTCAATCACCTATCTGTGACCTATGAAAATGCTTCTGACTCCATCTTATTGCCAGGAAAGAATACAAATTTCTTCCCATTCTCCTCCCTTACTTCCTCATTTTACAACATTGTTAATTAACTCTGGCAGGAATAGGCATTAGTATATGCTTTTTGCAAGACAAGTTAAGGATTTCTTCATTGGCAAGGTGACATTTTTTGAGGCCAGAGAGCATCATATCTGTGCATCAACAAATTTCTATCCCAATCCACCTAATAAGCAATACCATCTGCAGCAAAGGAAAATCAAGTTCATATTGCATAGCCATGTGCAATCCTTTTCATTTATTAATATATTTATAGACATGTTCCAAGACATAAAGACACATGTATGCCTCAGTTCTAGGTTAAATTGACTACAGTTTGACGAGCCAAGCAGTTTACACTTAAATGTTAGTGGGTTTATATGTCAAAGGAAAGCTTTAAAATAGTAATTACAAGAGTCAGAGTACAGACAAACACAAACACATCCTGAAAAGCTATCTCAATCCACCATCAGAAGCAACTGGAAAGACCTTGATGTTTCCTAGTGACTCTGGAAAATGAACTGCTGCTCTATACTCTCTGTTAAGCAAACTGAAGAAGGCTGTTGGACATTCCTAAATACTTTCTTAAAGTCATCAGCAGATGTTTTATAAATTACATTCATTATCTCTGAACATCTGAAAAATAGTTGTCAAGGTAAGCAACAATTTTCTTTGTGATACAGAAAAGCAAGTGGTAACAAATGTTTTAATTAACACCATCCCTCTGACAACTGCAGGGTCCATCCATTCCACCTTTAACCAATAAAATGAGAAAACTTGAAATACTTATTGAAAAATGTCACTGCAGTAAAGAAAGAATAGCTTGTCCTTGAAAGAGTTTACTGCAATACTCTTGAACTATATTCAGCATGTCAGCAGTTTCTTTCTATACTCTGCCACTATGCTTAGCCTCTCATAATCCTACCTGTGTGTACCCTCTTCTATTTTCAGCTCCTTAACACATTAAAGGAGGTCGTTCTGCCATCTATAGTACCTTACAAATGCAGATGGCTCCAGTTTTCTCATATAACCACTTTCCTTGGAATGATTGTATCCATACGTTCCACAGTTTACCAGACATAGATATTTAACAACCACAGTCTTAGGAAGTGATAACAAGCAATTATGTATTTGGGCCCTGAAAAAGAACACAGATAAAAAAAAGATTTACTTTGTCAACTGTCATTTCGCCTGTGGGTTTTGCAACACTCCTGAACTCTTTCACATTCTGAAAATGTCTTTGACATTTTTATCAATCTTAGAGAAAAAAAAAATAATTTTCAAACTATCCTGTCTCCTGTGATACAAATTTCCTTGACTCAAGCAAGCACTAACAAACTCCATACTTTAATTGCACATAAATATCTCTTATCTAAAATAAGCAAATATCTGATTCATCCAAAAAATATAGAAAAACCTCTTTCTGAGATTGGAATGTGTCAAAACATCACCTTTTCTGTTTTAAAGAAATTTCAACTTATAAATATGGGGTAGATGTCAGTCTATTGGTAACAACAGCTAAAAAATAAAAATCCTTATTACAAAAGTAAATACCCAAAACCAGCGCTGACAAACCACCAGTAAAAAGAGAATAGCTTCTTCCTTTAGGTGTGCAATATAAGTGGTAATACAAAGGTTCTCTTTAACATGTAGATTTGATGCAATCCACAGCACACCCTATATCCTATGCTTACCATTACCCAGATCTATTAGAAAGTATTCTCACTATCTATCTCCTTGCCTACACAGCACATGAAGCTTGAGCACAGATACCTTCTTTCCAGGTCCCACAGTTCACAGTATGCAGTTTTGTTTCACATGAATAACCCACTGCCTCAGAAAAAAAATATAATTTATGTTGATGGCAGCCAAAAAAAATGTAACCAGATTTAATGAGAAGATAAGGAAAATTTATGGATATTAGGCTCATCAGTAGCTGTTAAATACAATGAATGAAATGTAATCTGCCTCAGGAAGTTCCAGGAAACTGGGAAGTTTTAAGGAGAAAAGAATCAGTCTACACCTGTTCATACATTTTTTCCTTCAGCACAAGAAAGTGGAAAGTATTTGAGACAGGATGTTGGCTCGAATGGACTTCTGAATTGATGCATTAGAAAAGTTTACATGTTATATACAAACCAGTTTTCAAATCCAGATGGTGTTTTTTTTTTATTTTCTGACTTGTCTTCTGAATCTGTAGTTGTCTGAGAAGCAGGAGGAAATGATACCTTGACCTTCTTCATAGCTTGAACTAGAATCCAAGATGTGAGACTTAAAATATCAAGTTTCACAAGTATCACTACATACCATCTTTTTTTTTTTCCAACACAGCACTCGGTAATTCAGATCTTCAGGTGACATATATGTGTGATTTCCTCAGAGGAGGAATTTGATTTCCTCAGAGACTATATTTGCCTTTATTCTACATTTGCCTGTATTCATGAAGTGAAAATATTTAAGTACATATTCAAAGGAAACAAAATCTCTCTCTTCTCTCCCCAGTATCCCTTATCCATCATTGTCTCACAGAAATTTATACAAAGTTTCAAAACAGTAAAAAGATAAAAGAGCACAAAATATAATATTTAAAGTAATACACAGTGCATTACAAATTTAATTTTCTGCATATAGGAAGAATCTACATTTTGAGAGTTAGCCAAGGTGAAGTTGTGGATCAAATTATTATTTTTTTTTTTAATAGCATTTTAATTAATAAATAAATGTTTAGAGGTGAGAATGTAAGAGAACCTGGAGGTTCTAGGTAATTATTTGGTAATTCTACTGTGCTTAAAAACTAATAAAACAGACTTCTGTGTGAGCAGGGGTCTTGAAGAAAGGCTGTTTGGGTTCAAAATATCATCAACCTGCATTTATAGACTTTTGTAAGTGCACATTATGTTGTTAAGCTCCTAAAAAACTGATATGAAAGAAATTTATTTTCTTAAAAATACATGCATTTTGTGAACCACCTGTTCACACGCTGAAAAAAAATATTATGCAGCAATTGCCTTCAGAAATACAGGTCATATGGTCAGCCCCTGAATTAATTATCTGATCAAAACTGATTGGGGTGAGACCAAATAATTGCTCATTAGCATTCAACACCACTGTCAGGCTGCATTTTGCATACTACAGTGTATGCTGCCCTTTTTCATTTTACTCAGTTTCCTCTTTGGGTTACACCACATTGTTCTGCATGACTGGGAAACGAAATTGGAAACAGGAAAAGAGAAGCTTGGAGAATAAAACAGACATGACTTTATATTTAAAAAAGTGCTTTACACAGCTTTTCTTATTGAACAATCAAACTGCTTACAAACTATTTCTATAAATCCGCCACATACTGGTCTCTCTGGGAAGCCAATAGGAATTCTGGGCATAGAGAGTTTGCAACATTATATGTTAATTTGTTCAAATTCTTCAAAACTAGTGTTCTATGTTTAAATGATCCAGTTTGTAACTGGTTGAACTGTAAAGTAGTATTTCATCTTACCCTGTAGGCTTGTAACATTTTTTGTCTGAGCAGCTTGGTATTGTATTTCGGTAGCCATGCCATTTAGCACTGCATGGTTCAGCATTCACATTCTTGAACATGTGAAAGAGGAACAGACAGCTCTATCTGTCTATGGTTTTGGACACTGTAGTTCATAATGCTGCACTATGCTACACTATAAGCATCTTAGAAGAGTGATATACAGAATTTGTTTCAAGGTCCTGTATGTTATGTAGAAAATATAATGTATTTAAGCTGTAATGTTGTCCAGACCTCTGTCCGTAGGGCTATTCCTAAGCTAGTAAATTGAGCGTACACAGGACTCCAGTCTCATGATGAGGCCAAGTGGAGCAGAACTGCATCCATGCTATTAAACTACTTTCTCTCCAAAACAGTGTTTCCACACTGGGAATGTGCCTTCAGACACATTAGGCCTCTGTCTTGTGACAACTCCAAACCTTTGTTGGAGATTTGTTTAGGAGAATACTAATTGGCATGGGTCACAACAATGCCAAAGGTTATTCAAAAAACTTGAATATATATACATTCAAATTCCAGAGCCTGAAGATATTATCTGGCCCTAACTCAATAATATAGACATAACTGTGTTTTCCTACAGTGAGGAATCAGAAAACAGTAAGTATAGCTCAACTAAATCAGCAGGAATAATGATAAAATTTTACCCTGTCTGACTTCCAAAAAAATCTTTACCCATCAAAGTAGCTTTGTAACAATGTTCTGCACTCTACAATCTACCACAGACACCAAGAAATCACAGCCTCATTATTTATTTAAACTCTGATTGTAAAACAGTATTTATCTTCCTATAGATTTCAAAAGAACTTTTAGAAAGACCTTATTCACATGTTTGTGTTTTCAAAGGCAAAACAAAAAATCCTCTAGGCCATTAAGTTCTTGAAATATCCCTTGCTTGATGTAAAAGGTGTCTTCTACATCAATAGTCACACTTAAGTGCAGCTTGTAGAGGTAGAATCCAAATCATCCAAAGTCATTGACATTGTTTCACAAGTCAAATGATAAATAGAATATTTTATTTTAGACAAGATTTTTTAAAGAATCTGGCTGAGTTTCTCCACTGGGTAACCATCACTGGTCACAGGTATCCACTATTAAATTCACCATATAGTTCAAGCCCCTGTACCTGAAAAGCACTTCAACATTACCCACTTTAGAGATTCTAGATGGTTTGGGTCTAGTTTTTTGATACAAATCATGCTTCTGGAGAATATTTCCCAGTCATCCTCACTTCTTTTGCTTCAGTTTGCACTGTAGGACAATATTAGTGCACATGAACATTATTGTTACCAGCTGAAGCAAATCTAGAAGTGGTACAACTTCCATCTGATCAGTCTGTGGTCACACTAGAGCTAGTCCAAAGAAACAAAACCTCCTAGCTATGTATCGCAAGAACATCCATTCCTCAGCACCAACTGTTTCAACTTAGTAGTCTTCTCTTACTTATGCAATATTATTTGCTAGTAGGCATAGTCTTTCTTACCCTTTATTATTTTCTCTTTTTAAGTATGGAAAACAGCCTTCCAGTTATTTAGAATTTTGCAAATAGGATAAACAAGTCAGATTTCTCTGGCAGCTTAAATGCAGCTTTCCCAGGTTACCATCAATAATAGACAACTTTGAATATATAGTTTAATTTTTCATCAAGTACATGAACAACATAAGCAAAGAGACATGCACATATCAGGGTACATGTTACTTGGACCTTCTCAGCACAATACTCTTCTTCCTTTACAATGGCATGAAGTACACAAGCAAGATCAAATAATAAAGTCTGCTCACTCTCCTCTGTCTCTTTTCTCTAGTCTGTCTGAAGCACTGTGCAGCTATGAAGTTCTCCCTTCTTGAATGAATCATGAGCCTCCACTTTGTTTTCCTCCATAACACACAGGCTTTCTGCATCAGTTTGTCTTTTCTGATCTTACGTGTAAGTTAGTTTCTCCTACCTTTGCTACAGAAGTCTGCTGATCTACTGCAAAATGCTACTGTGTCTTATGTGTACTGGTAAGCCTCTCACTGTTTACATTCCTCTCCTACACTTGCGGCCTCAGTAGATTTTGGTAGCTTTCTGGTTTTTTGTAATTTTGCAGGCAAATTTTTTTGCAGAAATCGCAGATGAAAAGTACATGCAGAGTCCTGTATTGATCATTATATACTGCCCAGCATCTTAGTTGATGTCACATTGTCCCCAGCTTTGGATGGGGTTAATAAGGTAGACTCCTGCAAAGTTTGTCTCAAAGTCAGACAAGTAGAATTGTAGTGCCCACAGGATGGCTGGATTTACAAAACACAAAATCCAGTGCAAAATTTAAAGACTCTGAGTCCTAATTTTGCAGTAGAAAGTCTGGAATTGCTGGCACTTCTCACCTAAACTGAGTTTCATGGGGTTTTCCAAAAAGTCTGCTGGTTTATGGGGTGTCATTTTTAATAATGAGCCCAGGAAATTCCAGAGAAGTAATGCAGCACCAATGTTTCTGGAATTGCCTGACCAGCTAGAGCTCAGTCATTCTGGCAGTACCCCAGTTCAAGTAGTGGAGGAAAAAACAATCCACTTAAACTTAACTGGTACAAATTAAGTTAAGATGTATTAATAATAGCTGTCAACATAATTATACAAAAAACAGGCTGTGAGTCCTGGTATCAGTTTTTAGTGAGATTAAAAGTTTAAGACATTAAGTTATATGAACGAATCTAATATACTTAGTTTTGTAAAATATTTTACACAGTCTGAAATATTGTACTTCATAAAATAACGTGACTAAAAATAGTGATAAGTCAACTAATATTTATCATAAAGTAGCTAGCAACAGTAAACCATCTTGAAATCAGGAAGGTTTTATATTGCACAGGCACCTGGTAGCAGACTTCATGCTTGTCAGCATTTTCTATAGAAGCTTTAGCAGTTTATATCATTTACTTTTCTTCTTGTGAACTATGACTATGATTCAGAAACATATGTTGAGTTAAAGAGCATGAGAAGATTCATCAAACCCAATTGGATTCCCAATGATAGGCTAAAGGACATAAAATTTAAACTGCTCAAATGCCTAGAATTAAATGCATTACTAAGAGTTTTGTAGAAGTGGAGGCTTGCACATTTTTATCTTGGTGCATTTGTATGTGAATGCCATGAGTAAAATATTTTGACTAATCATATTATTCTTTGATAACTTCTTACAGCCTTATTGTTAGCTGAATATCTCTTTCCACTTGACAAGTCTGCTGGGACACTGAGATGAAGTTAGTCTTATATGATTATGTCAAGTTTATCTTTCCAAATACTTTTATTACAGTGATTTTGGAAACAAGTATATTGAGGCAGAGATATTACAGAACTCTTGGACAAAATAGTATTGTCAAATACCATGTAAGTGAATTTAGGTCTTATCACAAATATCTCGGAGATCATTTTGGACTAAATAAAAAGAAGTAAATCAGTTCTTGAGCCCTAAGGCACCTTTTAATAGTAATAGTAATAAATCAGAATGATAGCCTAAAACAGCCACTGATTTTTCCTCTTAATCAAATAAGATCAGAACCAAGCCATCATTCCAGCAGAAAAAGCAAAATTTAATTAGCTTATCTAACAGTGTCATTTAGTGAATCAAAAGCTTTGAAAGGTCAATGAATTTTGCCCTTATCATCTCATTATCTTCCATCACTAACAAGATATCATTAAGCAACTTCATGATAGCAGTTAATGTAGCAACAGCCAGCAGCACTGCTATAATTTAAAGGGAAATTCCAGGCTGTTTTAAATATCTATTTCTATTACACTTTTCATTCACAGACATCTCCTAAAGTCCATTGGAAGAAGGAAAACAAATACAGTCTTTTTACATTGTTGCCTTTTTTTTTTTATTTCTGAAAAAGCCAGTAGAGTATTTTTCATCATCCTTGTTCAAACACACACACCACAAAATATTTCCACAAGGATTATACACAATACTGCTGAAATGCATCATTCTAACACCACTAATATGAGTACAACCTCCATATAATATCCAACACTATGAGCTGTTGCTTAGCAAAACTATTTTAGAGGTCCTTGTCCTACCCTTGCAGAGGCAAGCTCACCTCCAGCTATGCATTACCTTTCCATACAGCACCACATGGTCTGTTCTATAAATGGGACTGGTGAAAACAGCTGGGTTCAAGAAACAACTACTATGCACACCAAAGGTCATTTCACCAGTCTGCTTTAGAGCACAGATACACAAACAGTTGAACAAGTACGTCTGAGAGGGCAGCAACCTGGGGTGAGGCAAAAGGCTGCGGTGGGAACCTCTCACTACAGATTTGCCTTCAGAGAAATTCTAATGAAGAACTGTGCCCTGGAAAGTAATTTTGTGGAGTTACACTGAGCACTGCCGTGAGGCAAATAGTAACACATTAGTTAAAATAATCTGTTTACATTCTCTAAAATCAATGGAAATTTAAGATTTTCTCTTCTAAAAGCACAGAGAGAAGGCAAATAAAACAACTTGCTGTGGTTATCTGCATCAGATTGTGATCATTTTAACATAAGTCATATCTGGATCCTAAACTACCTAGTGTCCCACTGAAAGGCTGTCACAGTTTCCAAAAATACACGCTCTTAACTGAAATACTCATTAAATGCTCTCAGCTGAGATCCTTACTCGCCGCCCCCACTCTACCCCCACCACCCCTTTGCTTTTATTTATTGGACCTCTCTGGTTTAAATTGATTTTGCTATCTTTTTGTTCATAGAAAGCTAAAAAAAGGGCTAACGGAATTCACATATCTTACACTACTCCGCAACAGAGTTTATATGGCAATCCTTCATTGTGAAAGGATGCAGGCTTTACAAAATCAGAAATCTAAACTACAATGGAAGTTATCTCTTAAAAAAAAACCAACATCAGCAGTTTTAGACTAGATAAGAACTTCTCAGATAGGAAACCACATTTCCTGGCTAATAGCAGCAAATGTCTGAGTCTCTGAGACAGGTGATGAGACAGCAAAGGGCGAGTAAACTTTCCTCCTGATCCTGTTCCCTGCTGTTGTTGCCACAGCCATCTCTTCTCGCTTCCAATGACCATTCCCCACACAGATTTCTCCTCTGAACCAGCTTTTCACATCCGAACCACCCCCCAAAAAATGAGAACCATGCCTATTTCTGCAGGTGTGGGAGCAAGTGGCTTTCTTGCTGGCTTTGTGCTCTAGCAACCACTGCTGCTTCACCATCTGTTGCTCCTCTTTCATGTCTCCAAGCAGCTGTAAGTAAAGCCGCTGCATTTAGTTCACATTCCAAGTTTTTCTTAGCAACCACTAAGGCTGAAAAAGAAAATCTTTTAATGAAAACTGAGATTCTGCAGTCACTGCTTCAGTAAAGACGTATTCCTGTTGATATGAATCGGACCCATCCAAGAACCTATATAAACCATGGTTGAGGTGAACTGAATGAGAGGAACACTAGATGATTAGGAATTTTCTAGCAATGTAGATTTTTTTGTTGTTGTTGAAAAATGTTGATTTGCTGAAACTGAAAGTTTTCACGGAGAGGTAAGCAGCCACCTCATTGCAGCTGTGTCCCAGCTGTGAATCTGAGAAACATAAGAGCTTTGGATTCAGTCCTTTTGTAACCTAGCAGCCTGGGAGATGTGGTGCTCTGAGCTGCTCTTCAGTCCATTGGTTTGCCACTCCAACAACCTATTACTACAATACTACCAGGAATAGACAAGAATGTAAGTTATGGGGGTTTATGAGGTGAGATTTAGCCATTTTATTACTTAGAGGCCAGAAATAGCTGAATGCCACCAGCTTACAATAAGAACTTTTTTCTAAGGGTTGAACATTAAAAGGTTAATCTCGAGACTACAAGGGTCTGGGTTGATAATTTTAGGAATTTTAACAGAGAAAATTGTGTGAGAAAGTCCATTTAAAAGTACTTAATACTGGTATGTGAGAAAGAAGTGCAATATGTCTTTTTCATGAATGTTTTTACTATCTCTGCCACTCAAAATATAATAGTATCTATGTTCGTAGAGTATAGGGCCACACTTTCAAGCCAGAACACATATCTGTGTCATTTTGTGCCTGATCTCACAAATAATAGAAGTGAAAGTTGAACACCCATTTTACTAGACCGAATCTAAAATGCCATTTGAACAAGTTATTTTGCATAAACAATTGATAATGCAGAAAAAGAAAAAAATTAAAATGCAAGTCATTGAATGAAATAATAAAAGTCCCTAGAAGAACCTGTAAGACAGAGATCCCTCAAATGTGTGAATTCTTCTCTTTTGACAAAGCAGATGAAAAGACTTGTATCGATAATCTACCAATTAGTGCTCACTGAATATACATTAATGGGATAGACCACAGCAGCCCCAAAGGAAGTGTAATGATCAATTGTGGCAATAATCCACAAATTAAAGATCCCTAATAGTATGCATTCACTTGATAGACTGCAAGCGTTTTGAAAGAATGTTGCATTTTATCATGCCAATGATCCATGGATTAAGGGCTCACATTTATATAGCACACTGTAATGGATTTGAGGGAGCCATTAAGGTCTATCATGTCAATGATCCATGAATAATGAGAGTTGTTGGAGAAGTATCTTTTGGTCTGTGCTGCAGTGCTTCAAGGATGTATCAACGTGGCTTAAGGTTTAGGAAGTGTAATACACTTTATATAGCACTCCTTGCACTTGTATTTACACAATGAATAATCACAGTATAGAAAGCATATGACAGCAAAAGGAAGAAGTGTTTCTTCAAGGGGAAAATAGTGTTTTATTTTCTTTCAGTGCCTGAGATCAATTTCTGACATCAATGATCTCTTACTCCCTGCTTGGTGTTAATTCATATGGTGTTCATAATATCACTATAATCAAAAGCGTGTAGGCTACAGGCAACCTTTGCAGCATGATAATAATCAAGGATGTCATCAAGGTGGAATCAACAGTGCTGTGAGAGGTTAGGTAATCCCCTAATAATGACTTAAACAGGGACTTGTTCAGTGTTATGTGAACTCCTTTCTATTTTAGTTTGAAATATTCTGATAGCACTTGATGATCACAGGGTATGCATAACAGTAGGTGTGACAAGCTTTTCTAACCAGAACGTCATGTCTCCACAAAGATTTAAAAGTCATAATTAGCTTTAAAATAATCCTTGATCAAATATGGTCTCTTCCCATAGGTGTCCAAATATTGGAAAACTCCCAAGCTCATCATCTTGAGCATGGCTGAAGGAATGTGTGAAAAAATACTTTATACATTAGAATATTTTCTCAAAATGTCTATACTAATGTGTTTCAGTGCCCAGTTTATAAAGATGCTTGTCTTGAGATTCTTCCATCCATGCCAATCTGGAAGCAATTAGCTTCCTTACATATTACATTCTCCTGTTCAGGACCTCCTCAAAGACAAAGTCTTAGTCCTGAGAACATGTGAAGGGGAGGAGGAATACATGTCCTGCCCATCCATGGCTTGGGAATATCATCCTGCTGTCTATTTCTCAGGGACTGGCTGTCTGAATGCCTGTGGATGCTCTTGGGATAGAAGGGACAATTTTTCTGCAGGATGTAGGTGGCGGGAGGAAAGGGGACAGGAGGCAGGAGCTGCAAGCAACATTCCAATCCCAGATTGTTGCCACATCCAACTCTTCTGGCAGGAAGGGAAGCGGAGGAAACATTTCCTGCTGTGGCTAATGCCTTTACAGGCTACTGCAGTCTGGCTGCAGTCATGTACAGACAACTGCAGCCCATTGGTTCACAAGGCTGGGAGCCAGCCACTGCAGCTGCTAAGTTTGGACCAGATTTGAGGGTAACTTCTTCAGACAGTGTATAAGGAAATTTGAGTAGAGGTCAAACAAGATGTAATACGACTGTTGGCAAATTCACCAGCACAGCATGTAGTGACTTCTACAGTCATTGAGTCTTAGTTCAAGCTCCATTCAGAGCAGTGGAAATCCTCCTATTCCCATCAGAGGTTTTTTTTTTTTTTTTCCAGATGGAAAGTTATAGTTACACCTCCAGAAGAGCTCAGTCTCTCTTTTATAGTCACGAGTGGGTAACAGGAGATAACTTCAACAAGTCTTTCTGGTGGACATCCCATGTACTCTCTGCCAATAGTTGCAAAACAACCAAAATTATACCCCTGGCTAGCCAACTGCCTCACTCTTTTCCCTCATCTTTGTAGCTTGATTTCTCATTCCCTCCAGGGAAGATGGACCAGATGTAGTGCTATCACTATACACTCTAAAGCTAATGAACTGCACACAGAGCAGAGAATTTGGCCAGGTGACAGGGCCTCATACGAGGATTTGCTTTCCCTCCACCCCAGAATGCATTCTTCTTCTTCTTTTTTGAATGGAAAGCAATTACAGCCAATGCCTTGAAATGTTGTTAAAAGAAGCTTTGGTTTAGTGCTACTCAAAGTAATTCAAATGAATTATATGAATGTTTATGAGTTAAATAAAAAGACAATTATTTCCCGGTATTTAGAATTGGTTTTTTGTTATCTTTTCATATAATCCTTTCTGTTTCTTCAAATTATTTCTGCTGAAATAGCAATCTTTTTCTTCAGTCCTTGTCTATTTTATGAGTTTCATTCAGCACAGCACTGAATTTGTGCTACTCTAGATTGTTTCCATGGCTAGGAGTATGAAGTTATAAATATAGGACCGTGAATTCATTGCACAACCAAGCTGAGATGTGGGGTAATAAGGGAGAACATTCCTTAGACACCAGTATCTTCAGCAATATCTAGTGCAATGTAAAATGTTACTAGCAGAGGAAATTGATTTTTGTTCAAGGTATTCTCTTTTCAAAGAAACCTAATTGGTAATTGCAGAATATATGATTTGCAGAAAACTTTGGAAAAGATACTGGTCTTTGGCTACTTCATAAGCATGAGGTTACAAACCAAAATTCAGGGGATGTCCATAAAGGCCATTAATGCAGTAAAGGTAAAGGAGGAGAAAGTTCAGAGAAATCTCAGCCTGCATTGCAATCTACCACCTGGCCTCCTGGTTCAAGGCTAGAAGCTTGAACCAGTGACAGAGCTGGATTCTAAAAATCATGGGCTGGAATGTTTTTTTAGGTTCCAAGGTCACTAGATGGGAAGCTTGAAGTTTGCATCAGGTGTGAGCACCTAAAATGAAAGTACATCCAGATGAAATATAGAAACAGTTCACAGAGGAGAAAGTCATCCTGAATTTTTCTATTGCAAGATCCTTACAACTAGTCTGGAATTAGATGTCATTCATTTTCTGTAGATAGGCACAATGTCAATTCATGGTAGAGAATCACTTTTTTGTTCCCATGAGTTAGGTGGGTTTTGTTGGAGAGGCAACATCAGGTCAAAATTCTTTGACACTGAAAACAAGTTGAAGCTTGATTTCCTACTGGTTGGATCAATGCAGTGTGCTGCTGTTGAAAAGTTAAATGAAATTTATCCTGTGCATAACCTGCTCCTGTGGTCATGCTCAGAGCATGAAAAATGAACCAGGGGATTTAGGTAGAGAAACAGTTTCCGGATCTTGACTAAGCTTAGTCAACAGGATATTTGAACTAACATTCTGTATGCTTGAATACAGGATTGCATGTGTCTAGAAGATTTAAGGTCCAAAGATGCTTATCGAGGGAGACTAGAGAGCAAGAAAGCTGAGGAATGGGGATCATTCATTTGGATTCAGATGTGTTGGTATTTCACAAGAGTGCAAACTGAATCAATTCCTGGTTCTTCTGTAACATTCCATCTTTCCAGCTCTTGGGTTTTTTAGAAAATAATGATACAAACACATTCCTCTTGTTTAAGTAGAAAGTGTTGAAAATCATACAGAGGAAAAATAAGTTAAATTACTCACAAGACAGATAAAAGATATCTTATAAGTAATACAAAAGAAAGGAACATTCAAAAGATACAGCAAGAGACTGTTCATTATTATTTATAATGAATTAGAAATGTTGGTTAAAATAGAAATATGTCTGGTTTAGTGATATAGATCTGCCAGCCTACCTACCTATTGAGGGTTATTTTCAATCTATTTTAAAAGGGTTTCATTTTACATGACTGCAATTCCACATTAACATATGAATAGCTTATGAACATATACTATACTAACAACTTATTCCAGTTAGGGTTTTCACATAAATAAGATGAAATATCTGTGCATGTTATATCATGTGCATCTGTAAATTTGAGACAAGTTGTTTGTAGATGAACAATATAATACATAGGGCATTGAATTACCTTTCAGTGAGAAATTTAAGATTGTGCTTATATATTAAAGGGAAAAGTGACACTACCCAACTCTCCACAAAAACTGAGGGGGCAATAGCAATCATCTGTGCTCAGGCTTGCTGCAGAGAAATTTGAGGCTATGTTGTGGTTTAACCCCAGTCAGCAGCTAGAACCACACAGTCACTAGCAGACTCCCACGAGTTTGGATGGGGAAAGAATCAGAAGAATAAAAGTGAGAAAAAAACTCATGTGCTGAGATAAAGACAGTTTAATAGGTAAAAGAAAAGCCACACATGCAAGCAAAGCAGAACAAGAAATTCCTTCAACACTTTCCATCATCAGGCAAGTGTTCAGCCATCTCCAGGAAAGAGGGCTCCAGCACACATAATGGTTACTTGTGAAGACAAACACTATCACTCCAAGTGTGCTCCCTCCTTCCTTTTCCTTTCCCCATCTTTGTGGACTGAACATGAAATCATATGGTATAGGAAAATAAAAGTCCTTGACTGCCTATCAACTACTGAAAATACCAGTATGCTGCCAAAAGTATTTCTCATTCCAAATCCAAAGCATAGCACTATACCAGTTGCTAATAAAAAAGTTAATTCTATCCCAACTGGAAACCACAACAGGCTAATAGTTCATTTTCCGGTTGAATAAAAATGAAGAGTTGCAAAGACACAGTTGAGAAAGACAATATATTCCTTTCTTTGGAGATTAACCTCCAGAAGGTGGCCTCTGGGCAGCAGCTATATGTAATGAGAGTTTCGTTTGCTACACTTTGTGACTCTCGCCTCTTGTCTTTTCTCTGCAGACCTCTGAAACTGGCTGCTTCTTCTCTATAATCCTCCTTCAGGTAGCGCAAGACTGCAATTTGACCTCTACTTTTCCTTCTGTATTCCAGGATAGGCAAAATTCATTCCTTCAACCTCTCTTGTATGTTGTGTTGTCTGGCACTGTTAAGTGTCCCTTCACCAGGCTCTGTCCAGTTTGTTGATATTTGTTCTATCTAAGAACTGGACAGAATATTGCAAGCATGCCAAGCGGAGGCTAATTAGCTTTTCCCTTAGCCTGTTGGCCCTTCCTAACAGAGCACAGTTTGCAGATAGTCTTTACAACTTCCTAGTAAACACACAGGACTTTTACAAGATGATTCAATAGGATGTTCCACCAGGCCTGGCTCAAAAAAAAAAAAAGGAAAAGATTCAACAGATGACAGTTGAGAAAAAACTTGGTCTGCTTGAGACAGTTTCATAAAATTGCTCAGTTGCTCAACTAAAAATTTTGAATTGGGACAGGAGAGAAATTCTTGCTTTCTTAGTTGAAGTCAATAGATGTGACATTTTTGTCCCAAACCTGTTTTCTATTTTCTCATCCTTACTGCAACCCTTTTCCAGATGGATTTGGATTTTCTTGCTTTAATTTCTTAGTTGCATGAATTTTCTCTTGATATTTACCAGACAAATCCACGTGTTGGAAATGCTACAGCTATCAGTTGGGTATACAAGCACTGTAAAAACATTGTAGCCTTTTATTGTTTCTAGTACAGAATAATCTTGTCATCATCTTAACCATCTAGAATATGACTGGCTTACTATGATATAAAGAGAATTCTTTAATTTTAATAAATTTTAATAAATAATTGCAATTAAAACTCTTAAAATACTATGCATGCAGATTCTGCCTGATCTTCTACTGAAATTCCTTTTAATCTATGATCAGTTAATGTTCCATAAAAATTAAAGGTTCCCCAACAACAAAAGAACTATGGCTCATTGCATAGAAAAATGAGCAGGGAGTACAGTTTCTTGATTAGTTAATAATAGCAAAACATTGACTTTCCCAAGGTCTTTGTCAGCTCTGAAAGCACCTCCTTTTGTATAATATCCGTTTATAAAAATGTACTTTCAATATGTACTCTGAAAGAAAGAATATACAAAATGTGGATTTCCTGCTTCAACAAAGCTATCTAAAGTTCAGCGGTACTGGCACAGTATAGTGTGTTCCCTTCATATTAAGTTCAACAAGTACAAGACAAACACGGAACCAAACTTGGCAACTGTTACTTAAGTGTGCAATCCCTCTTCCTGGAGGAAGTTCAATGACATATAACTCCAAAGGATAATTTCTGTGAAAAATTAAATATTCTCCTGAGTAAATGCTGTAAAGGAGGCCATGTATCACTGAACATTTCCACCTGCAAACTAATTCCAGTAGTAAGCGTAAAACTCTCAAAGTCACAACTCAGTCTGTCTGAATCTGGTATTTTGGAGTATAAAGGATTATGGGGTAACTATTTAAGTAAGAGACTACCATAATAAATCTCTCTTTTGTTTTATTTCCTTGATGAAATAATTCCCAGACTAAATAATTTTCTTTCTGCTGTAAACATATTTATGATTTCACTGACATTAGTAAAAAAGTGGGATCATACCATACTGAACAGTTTTGGGTGGGAACAAAACAATATTGATTTGCAAAATGGAAGAGAGGGTAGTGGAGGCCACCCCTCATTACCCCTATTACCCGTAAATGGCCTACTGGTGATAGGTTCATGCAAGACATAGATAGCAAAGGGCTTCTTAATGACAATGGGGTTTTTCTAAAAAAATGTTTATATATTAAATCAACTGGTTATTGAAAGAAGCATATCCCACTTCCCTCATATCATTATGATATTGAATAATTCTTAATGTTTCCATAGGTTAATTGCTATGCTATTTGCATGTTCTTCCAGGTGAGCTAATGAAGCATCGCTCCTCCTCTCCTTGGGGAGAAAAAGATGATGAGAATGAAATGAGAGAACAACAATTACAATGCAATAGGAAAAAAGAACGGTGAGAACAAAGGAAAAAATACTAGTGAGGTTTTGATTCAATGCTTTGTATTTTATGGCTAATTTGTACGCTTTTATAATCACACATTTTCAGTTTTCCCTAAGTATGACATTATCTTTTCTGCCTTCTTAGCTAAACTCGTCACCATGATAAGAGATTACTTTAGGTGGCTTAAAGGTTGCAGAGTGCAAGGAAGAGATGATTGTGATGGACTGTCACATAACCAGCACAGGTTTCCCTGTGTTAAGTCTCAGCCTGCCCTGCTTAGAAAACAGTGGTCAAAAATTTCAAGAGAAATTAACAAACCCACCCCCAATTCTTTTACTGCAGTTGTTGGGGTACTCTGACACAGCAGATGATAATGTAATTTTTTTCATTCTGCACAGATATATCTGACTGTGGGTCTAATGATAAAGAATCTGCATTAGATGAAGAATTAAATATTCTGGATATCTAAACATTCTGAACATTGGCTGTAATTTTGTTTGAACAAGCTATAGACAGTGAAGTTCAGGGACAGGCCAGGGACAAGGTTCCTATTTAATCTGCCTCAGTAACTTAACCTGAGCTACAGGTTTCAAGAAATGAACATAAAGCTGAAATATGTAACAGGTAGTTTGCATACAAGTATCCTGCAAAGGAGATGTAACTGTTCAAAGAAAGGTGTCTTACTTAGTTTTAAACATATATGGAGCTGTAGGGAAAAGTTTTGATGTAAAACTATGTTTCTTCAGGTAAAATTTAATTTGGGATTGTGATGGATAGTAACGCGTGAGCAACAAGCAAATACATTAATTTCTCCTTGCACCAATAGGGAAAAAGATCACAGCAGACCAGTAAATATAAAGCCTAGAGGTGAGAAAAGAGCATATCAACCATGAAATTGTGTTAATTCAATAATTAAAGTGAGTCTCAGTTCAAATATAGGCTCCGATTGTGTAGCAAAGATGTGACAGAACAGTTGGGAATGGCAGCCCATTACATTTGTATTAATCATCAAGAGAAAAGGCTTCAGTAAATCGAACATTTTATGAACACGACAGCATATTCAGCCTTGGACTAGATATCATCTCATTAATCAGATCTATACACAGGGAATGAAATTTCCACCTGAGCTGAGTTTTGAGAAAGAGGTAGGTAGAAGTGGGAGTGTCTTGTCTTTGTTCCCAGACACTACAGCAGAGCCAGGCTTTGCAGTGCTTTTCCCAGCAAGGGAATGAAAACAGTGCTGTAGGGGGAAATTAATTATTATCAGGGACATTCCAGCTGGATATCTGTGTAGTTACAAAATGAACACATTTCAAGGCATTGAGCGTTTCCTGCTGATCATGTTGGTTTCTCTTGTGCTTTCAAAACTTTTATGCAAAAGCAAGTTCTTATTAGGGCTGGACAGAAATTTTGTATCTGATTTTGCATTTTTAAATCTTCATTAGTTTTCCATATGCAGTCCCAGAGACATGCAAGAGAGAGAGAGACTCACAGATAAAATCAGCAACCTGGTGACAGGAATCTTCTTCTGAAATCTAGATTTACCTCATGTTTCCACTTCCAATGTAAACCATCTGCTTAAACAGGCAGGTTTTGTCTGTGTTTGTCTGAGATCTATAAAAATTCACCAATGGATGTTTCAGAGAGAGACTAAAGTAGCCTACAGAGATATGACTAATATTCTCCAATGAAATGTGTTGCAACAGAGGCAAAGTAGGGAGTGAACATCCCAAGAGAGTGCCTTGGCCATTTGGCTGCACAGTAATTAGTGTTTCTTGTCAACATATATTCTCTCCTTCACCTGAGAAGGCGTCCAGATGGAAGGCTTTTATTCTTCACAACTCAGAAATATTCTGATTAAGGAAATGTCTCATTAAGAACTTCCCAGCCATTTCCTGTTTCTAATGTTCTTGGACAAAACCCTTCAAAATGTAATCAGCAATAAGATTAGATCCTTGACTGTCTTATTACAAGAATATTAAAGACTACACACCCCTGCCACTTATCTACTGTCTCTCAACAACTGTTTTCATTATCAACCACAAAATTTAACTGCTAAGTACAGGTGGAGGAGTGCTTTATGTTCATCATTTGGATGCATTGTAAAAAAAAATAAAAAAAACTCCAGCATTCAAAAAATTGAAGCAAGCATATGACCTTGCAGTACACAATTGGAAATTATTGTGGCTTGCCTTAAAACCTCCTTCAATATTTTTTGTGACACTAGTCTCACCATTTCCACAATATTATTCAATATGAAAGTGGATCTGACAATTTCAGAATAACATTCATGAGAAATAAAATCTATATGACAAGAAGGATAACTGAGACATGAGTACACAGAAATTTGGTCTTAATGATCAATGAAAATTAATTATAGACCCAAAATTACAGTCCTTCATTTCCTGGTACTCTGCTTCCCTGAATAGTTATATCCACCTTATCTTTATTCCATTTAATAAAATATGTTCACGAATACCTGTACTATTTATATATACTAACATTCTTGAATTTGTTTGAAAAAATAAATTTTTTTTAGAAGTGCAAATAAAACAATAGCTGATGAAATTGGTATTTTTTGGCTGATAATGAATCAGATATTTTGACTACCCTATTAACTGATTAATTAATTATTGAAAATAGTTCCTTACCAAACCCTATGACTGTGAAATAATTTTCCATTAAGAGCTGAATCAAACTTTCATTAAATAGATAAATGCACTTTTTCAAATCACAAGTCATTTTCTCTGTTTTCCCCCACTATATGAAAATTTTCTTACTGATTTTAGAATCAAGTTTCCCTTGGAAGCTGATAACTAGTAGTTAATGAAAAGAACACTGACCACAGTAAATTATCATATACACCCTTGGATTTGCTAATTTAGAACAAGCAACTATGCTGAAAATGCAACAGCATGTATAAATAGCTGGTCATTTTCTCAAGACAGCTTCTAACACTTGAGGTTTTTCTTTGTTTATATATTTCTTGGAGAAAAAATGATAAATCATAGGTATGTATCCTTATGAAAACAATTCTGCAGACTTAATGATGTCAGTAGGAATCTATTTTTCTTAAAATATCACTTGTTAGTGGCTTGACATTCCTTTTCTTTCTGTGTGTGACCTAACACACAGTGAATAAGTTTTGGTTGATAGGAAATATGCAGCACCAGACAATTCAATGCCACTTAGAATTAAAAAAACATTAAAAAAACTACAAAGTATTTACTAGAGGTCTGGCTGGTAAGTACTATCTCACATTCTGTCATTATCTGCATGTTCTCCACTGAGAACAACAGATTTGAAAGGAATAGAAAAGGTTAAACAAAAGTTAGTTAAATAGTATGCTTGTACATTTTGAAAAACAAAATGTTCCTGGTACCATCAGGAAATTGCCCCTTGCAATTTCTGATAAAACTTGATTTTAATCAAAATTACATTTTTGTCACTAAATTACTTTTCATGTCAAAATGTCTTTATAGTAAGTCAACAAAACCTTTTTGTTATTAAAAATAACTAGCAATTACAAAGTACCTCCCTAAGAACTTTTCATATCATTATGAAAACATTTTTCTGCTTCCTGGTGTTATTTTATTATAATAAATAGGAATTCACAGATATAGAGACTTTACTGGAGATATTAGGCTCTTTTTAATTTTAAAATATTAAGTAACAAAATTATATTATAAAAAAAATTACTAACAAAATACATGTTTGCAGGACACAGTAAGAATTGATTTACCATATTTTATATTAACTGCAATTTATGTTTCTTGTTCCAAAGCAGATGGAGAGTAACAGTATCAGAAAAACATAAATTATAAGCAACAGCTATGACAATATTATTCAGAACTTCAAAAATATGCACCTCTGTTTCTCAGAAAATTAAGAAAAATAGACAAGTTCCCTATCTGATCAACTTTTTAGGGAAAATCCAACTAAAAAAAAGCTGAAAAAAGCATAATTCCAGTCAACAGCTGAGACAAGATAGCTACAATATGGAATTAGCTTGTACAGATGGAAAAAATAATACTTTTCTGTTTCTTGCCGTCACAGTAAGTATACTTCAACAGTCTCTGGTTTTTGATGGCTAATAGGTGGGAACCTTTTGGAACCTCAGACTTGTTCAGTTTGTTGGCTTGAACAATGAGAGAAGTGGTCCTCTATGCCTTTGATGACCATTGTGTTTCACCAATGTGTTTCAGGGCAAAAAATATTGAAGAAGTGCTGCCTTGTGTAATAACTTCCAATTTCTGAGTAAGTAGCAGAATATTTTGCTTATGGAAGCCTTTTATGCACAATAGCTAATTTTCCACTAATATCAACTGAAAATTGACAAATGCATAGACACACACATCCCCCAACATGTCTGTGTATGTATATACAGATGACTCTGCATCACTCCATCACAAAGTCCTTCTAGGTATTCTAAAACATATTCCTTAATGTTAATCATCAAGGACTATATTACATAAATATTCTTATTGAATATGGGGAATAATTTAGTGTTATGTTTTTGTTGAAAGTTATATTAATAAACATTAGGCAAAAAGGAAGTATTAAATAGGGAATTAAATTATGAAAAATATATTGTATTTCTATATATACGTAAATTAAAGCCTTATGACAAGAAAAATACTTGGATGCTATTTTTGATGCAGATGAAGGGGATTATGTCTGTAAATCACCTAAGGGACACAGATATGACACTGGCATGAGGCTGAAGGCACATTTTGCAGCGGAGTGATATGCTAGGAAGAGAAGTATTCTGACATATCTTACAATATATCCACAAGATGTGCCTTTTACTCTCCACATACTAATTTCCAAAATTTGAAGTTGAGATTCTTCCTCAGCCATACATATTTGCTAATGCATAGCATTATAGCACTTTTATTTTCAATATTTTCATTACTTTTTTGGTTTGTTTGTTTAATCAGCTGAAGGTGTTGGAAAGTGAGTTGTTCATTTGAAAGCATAAGATAAGGTCAGATGAGATGAGCTGAGATATCATGAGGGCATCGAGGTAGCATTTGAAAAATCACTTCAACAAATCTTGTATAGGACCAAGTTTTCCATAGGGCAACTAGAAAGTGAGAGTTCTGTGCCTTTCAATTGTATGCTTCTCACATGCAGAGGCTGCTGGTAAACTCTGAGCCATTTTTTCATTTGTTAAACACTCATGCTTTCAGCTAGGCTCAACCATGGGCTGCTCTGGACTGCTGCCCTCCTTAACTGCTACAACTCCTGTACAGCAAATTGCCTTGAACTGCAGGCACAAGATATACAGTCTGTTTAAGGCTCCTCACAACTCAGAAATGCTAGTGTTTCTGTTTAAAATAAGAGACAATAGCAAGCCAAAACATCTTTCCCTGCTGTGCTGGGTCTGGTGGGGAAAGGGTTAATTGTTCCCAGGACCTAGCAGGGACACAGGTATTCCATCCCATTTAAGCCACGCCCAGGGGGAGGGGCCTGAGCTAGCCGGGGGGACATAAAAGGAGGAAGTCCTGCCCCCGGGGC
>BJBW01000221.1:0-26747 GCA_004320125.1 Scolopax mira
TGGGCACCTCAATACAAGAGAGATATAGAGGTGCTAGAGCAAGTGCAGAGGAGGGCAACGAAGCTGGTGAAGGGCCTGGAGCATAAATCTGTCCACAACAAGCCATCAGTTCTAGAACTTGCAGGTCCTAGAAGAAGGAGAAGGCCTACTAAAAGACTGGATATCAGCATTTTATTTTTCCTTGTCATTGTGTAGCACTGTGTTGCATTTTTGTTACTGCTCATTTTAAGTCGTAGAATCAGAAAGACTGGAGGTGGAAGGGACCTTAAAGATCATCAAGTTCCAACCCCCCTGCCATGGGCAGGGACACCTCCCACCAGAGCAGGTTGCTCAAAGCCCCATCCAAGCTGATCTTGAACACCTCCACAGATTCTCTGGGCAACCTGTTCCAGTGTCTCACCACCCTCACAGTAAAGAACTCCAGGATGAACAACCCTTACTCTCTCAGCCTGTCCCCAAAGAATTTAACACATTTTCCAGTTTTCTAATGTGGTTTCACAATTTGTGCAACTTTTTCATGTATGACATTTTTTACATTTCTTAAAGATTGTACTTCTTAAAAAGAGGTGGAAAAATTATATAAAAGTCCCAGAGGACTGTTATAACATTGAAACTCATATTTTGATCTATTTGCAGAAATCTTCTACGGTGTACTTAAAGGAAATGGTTATGCAGGAATCAACAACAACTAACTAGGCAATACCTAAAATTTCTTTCTTTTGCTACTTCTCCCAAGATAAAGCATAAACATTCCCAGGTGTCTGTTCTAATGAATGTATTTGAGAGAGCTTTATGCTTCTCTGTGATATTTTATGAATTCACAATTCATAAAAAAATTTTAAAACTCCCTTTACCCTAACTGGCATTTGGCTGTCTGAGACATGAAAATTGCATTCAAAGGACAAAAGCCTGTTAATCAGTTTAAATTTTTTTTGCCATTAATTGCACAATGGTTGGTGGAAAGCTGCAACATTAGCCCCAGAAAACAATATAGCCATTCTCATTCTGAGGCAAACATTTCAAATGACATTTAATAGAATCTCCTAGTGCATTTACTAAGCTCAGCTAAATAATATGTTTAATGTATATGATTTTGTGCATGGAAACAAGGAAAATTGTTTCATTTTAGTAAAATGCAAAAGAAAGACTGCTTTTGTCTGTCAGAAACAATGTAAAAATGTACTTAGCTTGACATTTTAATATCTAGGTTACACTTAAACTTAGCAGCTGTTTCTAGCCTACCATACTTTCTATATAGTGACAGTGTCAAGATAAACCACAGAATATTCTTCCCAAAGGAGATTCTATCATCTCCAGATCGCTCTTGAAGTGACACAGAGATATGTACAAGAAAGCTGCTGAAGACCAGCAAGATCCTTACCAAAGGGTTGCATAATGTTATATGTACAAGTTCTAAGTTCAGTGAGTTTTGTTTATAAAATATTTATGAAGAAATGAAAGAAGAAAAAATACTAGCAGCTTCCAAGGGGAGTTTATGCAGGCAGAACTCCCACTGTTTTCAGTGGGGATTTTCGCTGCTTGTGGCCTTATCTAATAGCCATTGATATTAATGGGAGTCCTTTCTTTAATTTTAATGGGCTTTGGATCATAGGTTTTGCTTCTAATAGGGGCTGGGCTGTATTTATAAATGGTCATACATGTTTTATATAGGAATAAATTTTCAGTCAACTTATTTTCAAATATCAGTTTTCATAATACTTGCCTAATGCTTGAGCACACTGTTCTGGTAAATGAGGGCACATTTTCCCTCCACTTCTTTTCAGTTCAAAGTAAGGAAATAAGATACATTAGCATTTGGTAGGTGTCTCTTTCTGGAAACTTCTTGTTAATTTTCTTTAATTCACTAGAGTTTACATAGACTGAACTGTAGAGGAATTCAGTGGGATTCACTGTACCTTTAATGAGTTAGAGATGGATCAAAAAAGCCCTCTGTAACCTATTTGATAGTCTACTGACTACTGATTTACGAAGATTTTCATTACCTTCTCAGTTAATCCACTATGTTGACTATCCATTTCAAGCAGAATCCAGGTGGATTTGTGTCCATAACAAAGTTATTCTTTGCACATCAAAGCATTTAAATACTGTATTAGCTAATGCTTGAATAGAAATTAAATCTAAAGTGTGTCCTCCAAGCCCAACATCAACAATGTATTGAATCCTGAAATCCTGCACCTATAGTGTGTAAAAATAAAAGTTTTCAGGGGTTTTGTTTCAGTTGGGGAGTTTGGAAGCGTTTAACAATTTCATACTAATTTGAAATATCTGACTGCATCACTGGCTCCACTGAGTTAGCCATGAGTAGTATTTCATGAATATATGAATATCTGATACATTGAAGATTCTTGGAAAATAAAGTAACTTTGACATATGCAAACCCGTTCTTCAGAGTCCATGTGACAAGTCAGTATATGTCACAAGAAGATACTGGAAGTGCAAGGGGATAGCAATTCCAGGAAAAACTAACAATTCTCTTCTCCATGAAGTTCTTAGAAGACTGTTCACTGTTGGCTAGCATTAAGGTGAAATGCCAAAGGCACCTGTTGTGGTATGTTGGAATGCACTTTGTGCAGAAATAAAAATGCGAGAACTGAGAGCAGTTGGCATATAAACCAATGATATTTTAACAGCACGTGTACATAAAATTGTTCAGCATGTGGTCTCAGGTGTCTCCAAGGCAATTTCATTTGCCTTGTGGCATTAAATGATCCATAAAATAAAAAAGTAATGCTAACTTTACCATATTCTGATGATTCAGAGCTAAATCAGGTTTCTAGTTATTTGAAAAGGATCTTCTCCAAAGGAAAACACAAGCAATTGAGGAAAGATGCTTTTTAAGGAGGAGACTTCTGCCAGCTTTTTATTGCTTGTGAATTTAATTATTTACAGTATTTGTTAGTGCTGGATCACCCGTGTACTTAGAAAACACATAATATCTCTTTTCATATATTTTTTTAATTTGTATCAAGATGGTAAATCTCCAACATCAGAATATAACATACATAATAACATTAGAGAAACTTTGTTCTTCTAAGATGCAGTGGGTAAAGATAGGTATGTGCTAATAGCATCTTACAGAATTCACTGTTCTGATGACTTGTTCAAGGCTTTGCTTTTGGCATGTAATCAAAGTCCGTGAGCTTGCTATTAACAGTTCTGGTCTACTCTTCCACCTGCCGTGAGACAGAGGCGGATCTGGAAATAGACTCCACGTTTTCCCGTCAAAGTCAGTGGGTTGGCAAGCTCCTTTGTTCAGGTGCATGCAAGATTTACTGTACTCCTGGACGAGTGTATTTTAAAGTTTTAATAAACTGAAAATAAAAAAACAAGTGTGATGACAGGGGCCTGTGGTTCTTTCCCCAAGAGGTTCCTCTCTTGTATTTATGCCTCTCTAGTATATTGAGAACTCTACCAAAAAAAGCTACATGGTTGGAAGGACTAAGGAATGTGACCATGTCAACTATTCTGCAAAGATCTGCTGAGATACAGAGCAGGAGTGGAAAATAAGGAACCATAAGGAAGTACTGCCAGTGTGTCCCAGCCTTCTTAGTTTGACTGGTCCAGTGGGCAAATCAAAGAAAGATTTTCCAATTAGTTCTCAACAGAAATCCCTATTGTAGATGAAAGCCTTGTTTATCGTGAACAAGGCTAGGACTGGACTTTTTATTGGCAGAGGGAGTATGGAGGAGAAAAGATTATGTGGATATGACTCAAATGAGAGTTAGCTTCTGTGTCTTCAGTTCTTGGTGTCAAAAGAGGACATTCTCATGAAGGTCAAAAAAAATTGGGGTATTTTCCTATTCTTCTAGCTCCGTTGGCCTGCAAGGAATGCACCATGCATGATCCAGGAAGAATCTCGCTTCAACTGAAAAATTTTTCCTTCCCTGGGATGGTTCAGGCTTGCACATGACACAGAAACCAACCCTTAGCCTAGATGTATTTTAATTTCATCATGTATAAAATGCAAATAATACCTGTTTAAAGTATTCTGAGATGAAAATTCTGTATAAATGAAAATACAGGAAAAATATTACAGACATGGTTTAAACTGAAAAGAAACTTGTGTAAAGAAGATAGGAACTCGATTTTCCTTGTAAAAATAATGAACTGAGTATACATTAGCAGAAATTGAAAGAATCTGGGGGTTTTCTTTCATCATTCAGGCCTTGCTGGTTACCATCTCCTGTTCATAGTCTCACTAAAAGCCCTATTCAACAGCTACAGTGATGGACTAAAATCACTTTGCCAGCTGAAAACCTCTTTTGAATTTGCGAATCTGACTTTCTTCTCTCCCACAAAATTGTTGAAGTCAAGGAAAGAAATTGATGCTCTTTGTGAATGTGGCCCCGTATCTTCTCAGTCTCCTTGATGAATCCCATTATCTGGAAAGCGACCTTTACAGTTCATATCTCTTTCGTGCCTAATGCAGTTATTCTCCATTCTGTTATAATGAAAGTATTACATGGATAGCTATCAAGCATTATCTTCCAGAAGGAGAACTAATTTGGGAAAGAAATGAAGTACTTTAATATAAAATCTGATTTTTTTTTAACCTTGTAGATACCTGAGAGTGAGTGCTGAGTAAATTCACAGACATCGTAAATACACTGAACTTATTGTAAAATTTAATTTCCAGTTCAGAATGTATAGGCAGCTGAATCAATTCCTCTCTTCAATTACAACACTTGGATAAATAGTTTGTGCTGCTGGACATACTGAAAACAGAACTGTTTGACTTTTTGAAGTATATAACAATGCAGGTTATATCTGAATACAGATTTTCCTTAGCTGTTTGCCTCTTGACATAATATGTTTGCTTCTGTGAACAGCGTCAAAGAAACTAGTACTTGCTGTAATTATTTACTTTATATCCTTTCTGGTTTCAGATTGCTTTGAAGTAGCTATGCTGTACAGTGTAATTTATTCCATAAAGACATGTGATTCAGGTAAAACTTGAGCTGTGCATGTTTGTGCTAGCAGACCTGCTAAGTTTTAGCTTGACTTTGGTTTATCACATGTGAGACTGTGTCCTGCTTCCCATATGATTTAGTCCTCTGTGAGGGTAATTAATAATGTCCAATAATTTCTAGGGAGGGATGGGTTATTGCCAATTGACACAAATATGCAGGAAAGCATGAGTGTTACACAGAATGTGCAATTATGTCATCAGACCATGAGATCCTCTCATACTGCAAATGATATGAATAATACTTTGCTGAATAATCATTTTCTTCTTCCTTTCCCCTTGGAATGGGGCTTGGCTGAAGGCAAAGTTAATCTGTGTCAGATTTTAGCATTTGATAAAAAAATCTAGTTGTTCCATGCTTCTTTCGCTTCTTTCCCATCTCAGGCACAAGATATTCACTGCTAATTAGTAAAACGGTAGCATTGCTTGCCCACAAGTTTGGGTTTCTCAGAAGCCAATGAAAGAAGTCAGGCAAGAGATATTAATCAGCGCAGGGAACTTAAGGTAGTCAAAGATGCATTCTCTGGCATGCATTAAATGGATGTACCATTTCTCAAACCCACCAATAAGCCAATGTGGATTATTCTTTGTCCTGCAAAGGTTGTAAAAGAGAAGGAAATAAAAATAACAATGATTCAGATTTAATGAAAATAAACTAAAATAAATAGTGCAGACAGCCACTCAATAGAAGACAAAGTTGTGCAAGATACTACTTTTTTGAAAAGTATTCTTTCACTAAAGTTTGTAAAAGGCAGATGCATAACCAAATTGGATATACTGGCATGTCTGCATTGAAAAATCTGCTGAAAACTGCCAGATTTCTACTTATAATCTTCTTTAGAGAATCACTTGTTTATTGTTGGAGCATGTTGAATCTTCCAATCTGCTGCTATGCCTAATTTCAACAGCTAGAAAAACTTTCACCAACCCTTTTGTGAGATTGTCAAACTGTTGCTTCCAGTAACAATACTGTACATTTGAAAAGAAACAAAACCTCAAATTCCTATTGTAAAATATCTACAAATGGTATTTTCTGTATTGTGAGACTGTGTGTAAATAATTTTTTTTTTGGCTTTTTGGCAACAAAAGCAAAAGTTGAGCCAAAATAATTTGGTTTTGTTTCATCAAAATGTTCTATTCAATATGAACATTAACATTTCATTTGCAGACATTTGGGGAAAAACTAAGTTCCCTCAGACTTGAACTCTCCAAAGCAGTTAAGCCATTGCCCATTGCACAGTCTGGGCCAAGACTAGTCTTCATGTCTTCTATTGGTGATTTTCTCCTTGGCATAAACAATAAATGGGTTACCAGGAATCCTCTCTGAAGTGATGTTCCCCAATGAAAAAGCCTCAGGAGGAGAGGAACTGAAAGACACATTTTCTCAGCAGTAAAACAGGTTCTGAGAAAGGCTCATACTTCAGCTAGTGGAGAGGAGAGAATACCGTTACCCTTATAGCACAGATGTTATTCAGGCTAGTAGGAAATTTGGGCCAGGTCATCTGAGATCAAGGATGGAAGTGAATTTTTGTATTGCCTCACAGGGAAAAGTCTAAATCACTGAGTTACTTTGTCAATGAGGTGGTACTGATTTTTCTTCAGGATGCTAGTTCCACTACTCCTTTTTCTCAGTTAGATCAGGTTGATGAATTTATAATTAGATTGTTACGCTCAAAATATATTTCTAATGCCTTACTGAATCAGCAGAAAAAAAAAGAAAAAAATACATTGTTCTACCATACCAAGTTAGGATTTACTAGGGGCCAGAAGAGATCACATGTTGTTTTGCAGTGCTTGTGTTTTACACTTCACACAGGAATTTTTCAGACTCTCCACATTCTCTCACAGTGCTTCTGAGAGACCACCTTAACTCCATGACAAGCAATTCCAAAGCAGAACTGGGAACTGTTACTGTTGTTATCTCTGCAGCCTTCTGCTACATGCTACCCTCTGTCATGTGATGTCACTTTTTCCCTCCTATTTTCAAGATGGGAAGAGGATGGCAGTACCTCCTTCATTACTGTCAGACATGCATCTTCCTTCTGGTATGATGTTACATGCCCAGAAATTTACATTGCCAGAGCAGGAACTACGACAGTGTAGGGAGAAATGTGAAAGATGTTGTGTTTTCCTGCTGGTACAACAACTTTCAGATACTTCAGAACATGAGCTTTCACTGAAGGTAAATTGACCCTAGGTATAACTCAGTTACATGATAAAGAACTTAAATTAGTTTTAATTCTCCTCTTAAGTCTGTATTGGTTGACTTGGATGTCTCTGGCACACATTTTGCCTTTTATGTTGTTTCATATATATGAGGGAAGTAATACAACAAATATTTGACTGACTGGTATCCTGAAAAATTCTGTTGAAACTTGTTCTCCCTTCACAAGCAAGCAATGAAGATTTTCTTTGATGCATCCTGTCAGAAGAGCATGGCTACTTTTTGTTTTCTAGATTGAACTGCTTTCCACAGTTTCCCCAACTCTGAATAATTTAAAGATCCTAAGAATATTTTGAAAAGGATCTGTCTTCTCTATGATAACCTTTTGTTCCTTTCCATTTTGATTCGCTTTCTCATTTCTCTTTCCTTTCCCCTTATTCTTCAGGGAGAAAACTCTATTTTTTGCTGTCTGCAGGGATAAATTCTCTTCCGATATGGACATAAGGTCCATTCACAGTCTCCTGCATTTAGCAGTTAGCTGTTAATTGCACCTAAGAGCGTACAGGTAGGCTTGCTAGAATTGTTATTCCTCCCACTTGTTTTCTCTAAAGCAACTTAATCCACTAGGAAGTAATGTGCTTGGAAAATATATAAAATAGAAGTTGTCTTTCTCTTTATTTTATTAAGGTGAGCAATAGGTATCTACAACATTGACCTTCAGCAACTGCACAAAAGGCTGCAGAGCACTGTTAATTTTCTCATGTTAGTTTGAAGTACTTTGTGACCTTGTCAGTCGTTTCTTATGCATTCTCTCGATTCTGTTTATTCTCTTCTCTTCAGAGCTTTCTTTTGCCTTTACCCAAATGTCTTGCTTGTGTGCCTCTTTTGCCTTTCTGCTTTTAAGCTTCTTTCCGCTTAAGAAAAGGGAGTACAGTTTCACAGTCACTTCTCATTTGATCCAAATATAAAACATATGATGTGTTTCAGATTAACCGATTTTCATCCATTTTTCCATTCAAAAAGTGAGTTTTAAGAAGTAGAGCAGTGGTTATCTAGGAAAAAGCTAAGTTACTGACATATTATTTTGATGAAGTCCAGAAGAGATTGTATAAAGTTAATGTAAATAGGAAAATGTCTTTGTAATACGAATTAGGACTGCTACTGAAATTCTAGCAGAGACAAACTCTTTTTTTTTTTTTTTTTCTCCAGGACACTGATCTTTAAAAAAATAATATATTAAAAAGGCAGGTAGTGAATTTTCTCACAAATACCTGTATTTGTGATATCTGTTACTGCAGATATTGACCTAGAGACTGTGATATGAAATTGAAATCAAGCTGAATTGTGGTTTAATGGTGATAACAACCTGGTACTTTTTACAGAAAGTTATCTGACACTGTTCTTGATCTTGCTGAGAGAGGAAGACACGTAGTCTTCTAGACTTCATAGAAAAGGTTTTTCTGTTTTTATTGTGATGAACCTAAGGATAATTTTTCCCATTTACAAGAATACAGGAAAGTTCCTTAGCTGGAGAGAAGCGTTTTAACTCTTCTATACTCAGTACAACTGACAACTTGTAACAACTGAGAAGCTCGTCCAGTAAATTAATCAAATTAATAAAGAAATAACCCACACAGAATTTACTCAAACTCTTAAAGGATCTTTACAGTAATAAAATTTTCTACTGGAAAACTGTTTCTAAGGAAACAATAAGACAAGTCCCTTGTTGCAAACACATCAAGAAATCTGCCCAAAGATTGATGCTGCCAATTGGGCTGTGGAAACTTCTGCAGCTGGTTGCGACAGAGCAGGTAGAGTGTCTGAGGCAAGTGCAACCTGGAAAATTTAAAGGGAAAAGATGTGGACAGATCACATTAGCGGTATCCTGCATTAGGATACTTTAGCAATGTAGAAGTCAGAATCAGTAAAGAAGTAGACTAGAAAGGAAAATGGGAAATCCCTCTCCTCTCCCTGCATCTCTTCTGGGAAGAGTCAGAGTAGCTAAGTTTTGAAATGAGAGATAAATGATTCAGAATAAAAAAGGGGGCAAGATGATCTGAAAGAGTTATGAAGCCATCAATTGTATCTGAAATAGACCCTGGAAAAGCAGATGGTTTAAATGAAATGAGCTGATAGGTGAGCGGTCTAAATGATCTCTAAATGATTTTTAAATGAGGCCTAGGGCTTCTAGCTTGGAATTAGAATGAAGTATCTGACCTGTTGATTGGATTACAGGTAATAAAATAGAAGGTGCGTATGCTGGAGAATCATGATTATTTATAGCCAGTGAGATTGTGTAGTTTTTTAGAACCAAAATTGTTTGGAACCAAGTGTACCAAACTTAACTCACACCAGTGTTGTAACCACAAAAAACCACAGTTCTACTATAAAACTTAATTGGAGAACAGAACTATTAGAAGTCTACACGTGTGTGGCTTCTGTTCCATGGTCCTACATTATTCTCGTTTTGAAGACCTTGTTCTTAACTGAGTAATTTTTAATGTTCTTAGACTATATTTTTGTTGCAAAGAGTTATTAAGCCTCTGTACAGAACTTTGCATCTTATTGATTCCCCTAGGCTAACATTTTAAACTGTGAAGTCTCACTATGGCACATGCAATCAGGAGGACCCAGGAAAGAGCAATGTAAATTAATTTTTTTTTTTTTGTAAGTATCAGGACTGCTCCCTTTCTGAGGTTTTCTTTGCTTGATAGTTATACCGAGAAGTGTCTAATGAAAATTTACAACCTGGTTGGCCTAGTACTTGGGTGATACTTCGGCCCTACTGGCACTTGTAGATATATGATGAAAAACAAAACTTCAAAGAAACTTTTGCAAAAAATAGTATGTTAAAATCTATTAGAACTAGAAAGAACAAAGCTGATGGAAAAAACACAACTATTTTATATTTTGGTACATCTTTCTAACTGAGAACTAGTATTTATCACTGCATAACTCATTTAAAAACATGGTTGAAGTAATAGTGAGTTAATAACTCCTGCACTTAGCAGAGCAAGGGATTTTTAAAAAATTATTTGAGACTACGAATATATTGTATGTAGTGTAGTTAAAGAAGCTTCCTGATTGTTTAAATTAAAAAACACAGCTCCTTTGAATATTGTGCCACATGGCAATTGTACAGATATCCAAGGTCCAAACATAAAGAAATAAAATAGTATAAAATGCTTGGCAAATAACTGGGTCTTACTACCAGTAAAGTAGTAATTGCATTTGAAGGCAAGGCCCAGGGATAGCAAAGAAAAGAGAGAAAATGAGACAAACATCCTAGGTCTGGATGTTGATCAAACTCCAGACAATCTTGAGGAGCTAGGGGCTCAGGCTAAGAAAGACAAAGGACAAAGCTGTTAGAAATCTCTATTTAGTGCCAAGAAGCTTATAGAAGTTCTGAAACTTTGGCCCAGATCTCCATCTGGAGTTAATTCCATTGAAATCAAAGGAATTATGGAAGGATCTGGGACTGCATATGAGAAAGGTTTATAATTGTACTCTTGAAAATTAGTATGAGTTCACAGAAATAGAGCATGTCTAGACAAACAGATAGCTATAAACAGCTAGTTATTGTTTTGTACCATAATGTTTATTGTTGCTTGATGTTGTCAGGGTAACTGCTTTAATTAAACATCTCTGAATTCCCTATAACCTTTACCTTATTCTCAGCTGGATGGAGATAAACCTTGTATTATTGCATGTGTGTCAAACCTTGGAGGCATACAAGAGAGGAAGTTGCCAGCTAGAGCACCTGTGAGTGTAACAGTATTTTCACTGTTAGCTATGCTAGATCTTTGCATACAGCTGTTCATTTTTCCAAAGGAATGTGTGAAAAATACATTAATACATTGAATTAATGACTTATTCTTATACATACATAAAATTTTGCAACTAAGGTTTCCTGAGTTTGTGTTATTTGCTGTATATTTTTAAACTTTTATTGCCTCTTTTCTCTGCTGTTGGGTGTTTCTTAACACACTTAGCAAAGAGAACACACTGTCTTTGTTAACTTTATAACAAGAATTTGTGGTATTATTATGTTCTGGATGCTGCGTTATGCGTTGATTTGGTTTTTATCTTCTTTTTTTGTGTGTGTGTGTGTGGTTTTGACATTTTTTTTTGTTGGCCTATTTTCCCCACTAGAGGCATTACATTTTGATTATTCCATTCTGTGGATGCCTTCTAGAGCATGGTTTGGATCTTGGTTTTGTCTTTTCTTTTACTGGGTTCTTGTATATGCTCTTTGTCTTTTTCTCCTCTCTATGTAAAGCATTAAGATGCTTTATATAGATTTACATTAGTGCTTTAGATTAACATTATACAAGTCAATATATTTACATACAGAAAAAAACTTCATCTTCTGATATGAATGAAATTTCTGTACTAAAAATGTCACAGTTAAATTTTTCCACTATGTTCTCCTAAAATACTTTGATTTTTGATAGTAAGAAAGTTGTCACTAAAGGCACTATTATTAACTTTTTGTTAAGGTATGTTTTTTGAAGGCTAGAATGCTATCAGGAAGGATATTACACTATATTTCAAGTATGATTCTCAAACTTAATCATTCTATTGCGCTATTTGTAATAGATAACTAATGTCTCAATTCTTGTCAGCTTGTATTGCATAGAAAGAAAGAGTAAGACCTGTAGTAAGACCTGCTACAGTCAGACAAGGTGAAATTTGACTTACTGAAAATTGGCTCAAATGCTAGACTCTTTGGTAAAGTTGAGAAATACAATATGGGATGTAAAACTCCCAAGTCTAACATGGTAGTGAAATGCTTATCTGCTTTAGTAATTTGTAGTGTTTGTGGTGAAATTCCCTGGTATTAGTTATTGTTGAACAAGCAAACGCTCATTGTATTTATTTTATCTACACTTTTTAACTTTCATGATTTAACTTTCATGTCAGTCAAAGATGTTTAGGTGCTACTTGAGAATGACAGAAACTCCTATGATATTCATTTATGTATCTTAGAAACAAAAGTTAAGTGGTTATACAAAGAATGTCAGGTCCTTCAAGAGAGCAAAGACAGTGATAGGTACACGGATTTCCTGGGGGACTACCAGTTAAACTAACTGACTTGACTGAAAACCTGTATCAAAGAAGCATACATTGCTGTGATTGTGAACAGGCTGCATTTTTGAGGTGGGGGGAAGACAGGTGCTGTGTGAGCAGCGGAGCAGGTTACACATCCAGGAGGACTTCTCTGGCTTCTTGTTGCAGAACTTTAAGCATTTAAATAGACAACAGACAACATCTCTATGCCTTTTATACTGTACTACAACAATATTTGTATACCAGTTCACAAGGTTGAGAATGCAGATTTTGTCATTTTGCAGAATGACAAAGTTTGGGTTGTCATTCTTTAAACAGAAAATAGTCAGGTTTTGGTCTTTTGGGCATCAACATGAGAATTTCAGATTGGCAGCACTCTGGAGTCAAAGGAAAAACATTTCAACCACATGTGTAACACTGCTCCTAGCTCTTCTATCTGCTGATGTTTTCCCATTTTTAGCACTGCAGTTTGATAAATGCTAAAATTTTCTAACATCAACAAGAATTGAAGAAAGAGTGAAGAGAACTGAGTGTATAGTTTAAAAGAAGAAGAACAGAGCATACTTATAAATCATGGGAAGATAATCTTTCTGTGTTCTGTTCTTTTGGGGTTTTCTGTTAATTAAGAATCTTGTAAATAAAACTGTGATCTTAAAAATTAAATTGGAAAGTAATAGAGTTCTTTGAGGTTAGCAAAATCCCTCTTTTACCCATAATCATGCACATAGATTTTATGACCCTCATAATGACACCAATTTTTCTAGTCCTTTTCTAGTCCTTTAGAACTTGTATCATTTCTGTTTTACCTGGCAGGGTACCTGTTCAGTAAATATCATGATCCTGTGATTCTAAGATACCATTTATGACAAATAGCAAATAACTTACACAGGAATTAGAATCTGAATCTAGAACCTTTATCTTCTCATGATAAAAACATAGGCTTTTGTCACCAAAATTGAACTTAACTACTATTAGAAGAAAAAAATTCCCTAAGGGAAAATATAAACATATACTATGGCTGGAGGTTTCAGAGGTTTCAGAATATCCAGATGAGAATAAAGCTTTCAGGCTTGGAGCACCAAATAAAGGTGAACAATAAAAACTTTTGGTTGTTTTATTTTGAGATTATACCATTTAGTCTTGTTATGATAGACTAAGGCAGCTATCTGAGTCATTCTATTAATACTTGTGGAAAAAAACACTAAATAAATGTAAGCCATTGTCTAGCTAGGAGAACCAACTGTTATTTATGTCCTTTGTACATCAACAGTAATGTACAAGTTCTGGAGACAATGCCTATGCTGAAGTCTATGCTCTTACATTTTGTCTGTCTTCTCAGAGAGCTGTGAAACTTACAATTTTGAAGGTCTTATCGTTATCATTTGAAGGTCTTACATTATCAAAATATAAAAGATATCTAAAGACTCAGTTAAGTGATATTGACTTTTCTTAAAAATAGGAAATTAAATGGCATATGAAGATTGTTCAAGGAACTGTGCATACTTAGAACCAACCAGTTTAGTGCTATTGATGGATATTTTAAATATGTAAAAGTGGCATAAATGTATCAAGTTTTGAGTTTCTTTTGGTGTTTTACATAGATCTTTTAAAGTATCTTAAGATTTAGAGCATGCTAAAAACTACAATTTTCTCAGGCATTGCAGAACAAAGAAATAAGTTAATGGCTTTTCTACTACACATTAAAATATTTAACAATAACTTTTCATACAATTTACTTTATTAATGTAACAAAACCCATGAGTATTTTTAGTCACAGCAAACTTAGAGACCTGAAACCATGACAGTAGAGACTTATTCCACAGCTTCCTGAGACATAACTAAAATACTAAAATTATAGAAATTTACATAACTTTCTCCAAATGAAGAGTCATCCAAAAAAACCACTATTAGTGAATAAATTTAGAAAAGCCATGAAGAACTGTGTACTACTACCTGTTTAGAGAAGGTCTTTATAATAAACTACAATCTCTATAAAAACTTGCAAGTCTAAGCAATAATAATGCATAACTCACTTTGGTTTTCCGTTACCCTTTCCTTTGCATCAACTAATATTTACAAAACATATACTCTAGAATTACTCTTGCTGTTCAATTTTGTACCCACTAGGGAATTAACAATGCTATTGAAAACAAAGCTAAAGCATTATGTAGTATTCTTATGGATAGAATTTACCTAGATTTCATTAAGCCAAACACAGCTATCTTGATGGTGGCAGTACCACTAAGAATATAAAGATATGTGTTTGTGAAAACGATATTCCACAAGTATTTTCTCTCACAAGCTGTTCCTCAGGCTGGAGTAGTTCTCCGGTGTTTTCAGATACAATGGAGAACTATTTTGGAAATGAGATACTGCAATCAAGACAGGTGCAAATATAGATGCTGAGGGCACCAATACTGTTTTGATCACCTTTGGTTACTCTTTGCAACCAGTGGATGCTATTTTCCCAACACAAATTTTCGTCAGCTTGGTCTACTGCTACAAACTTGCAGCTCCTTCTTCCTGGATATCAGAAGGTTATGTTTGCAATTGCTGTGTATTTTTTGCTTTCCATTATTTAGAAGTCTATCTGAAAAGTCTACCTACCAAGAACAAATCAGGTAAAAAAAATGATTTTCAGGTGTAGTAAATGTGTGCATATTAGTGAGAGTTGGAACAGGGACAGGAAAGAGAAAAGGCAGAAGCTGAAAGATGGGAGAGTAATCACGATGGAAGCAACATTGACTGTGATAATAGGTGATACTGATACAGAAAGGGGAACACTGGCTTTGTGTAAGTTCAAGATGGAAATGGATAGAAAGGATCCATACTTTAGAGGATTAGGATCCTTGAATGGCCTTCTGATAAAAATAGGAGGGACGATGGCTAACTTCTAAGATGAGGTTCAGTAAGCCTATGAAAGGAATTTGATGATAATAGGGGAGTGGAGTTGATGAACCAAGAGATTAATTCATTTGAATTTCCTCTCACACTTTTCCCAGGGAGAAGCTGACTGAAGATTGAGTATGTCGCTGAGTCTCATTTTGTTTTGAAAAGTAAATGTCATGTTCAGCCATTATCACAGTAGACTTTCTTAAAAGTACTCTTGCAAAGAAGAAGTGCTTTAGATGCCTTAAAATGCTCTTCTGTAGTGCAGATTAATCTGATCTTGATTAGACAGATCTTTTGCACTCTCTGGAGAGTTAGCAGAGGGAAGGCAAGCATAGATAAAACAGAAGAACTGTTTTCAGCACTAATATTCCACATATATGATGGAATTAAGGGTATGTACGGACCTCAGTAACAGGTCAGAGTAAAGAAATCCTGTGACCTATAAAACAGTAGAAAATACTTTTTTGTTTTTCCTTTCTTGTAATTGTGACACAATTTTGAACAATAATAGACTGTTTCATGACAGCACGTGTGAGAGCAGCTTTCCTTTGATGTACTGTTATTTCATCTTTGATATATGATAGAGCAAAGCTCCCTGTGTCTCAACTTGTTTTGCCTACTTAGGAAATGCAGCAATGTCTCTCCATACAATATTTTAAATGAATAAAAGGTGCTTAAATAGCTTGCAAATATATTGATACTTACAACTGTCAGGAATAATGGGGAAACTTAGATCTTTTAATTTGTTATCCAATTGTTTATTGCAAAGATTATATCAGCTCATTACCCCACCTTCTTCCTTTTGACTCCTTACATGCATCTGCAGGGTCTTTGTCAATACAGTTCTTTATTCAGTAAAACCTAAATGTAATCCCTTCATGTCGCTGAACTCCACAGTGGAGAGTCTGTTTGCACAACTCCTTTTTTTTTCTTTTTTTTTCTTTCTTTTTTTTTTTTTCTTTTTTTCTGTTTGATGGCCAGAATATGGAGGTTTACAGATCAAAGCACCAAAATGTGTAGTAACAAAATCTCAGGTTAATGTAACACCTAAGACTCTGTTGCTGGAGCAATGACACTTACACTTGACTGGAAACTGAAGACATTTGTAATACTGGCTGCATTTTACAAGTAAATAATCTTCCTGATTTAGTGGGGTACTTAGTTTAATATTAAAAACACACATAAACATACAAAAGATCAAAAGACTCATTATGTAAAAGCACATTTATCTTCTGCATACATCTTTTTGTTCTATGGTTACCTACTTTTTGAGTAGTCTCAAAATTAAGACAGGAATCCTGTGTGGTACCATTTTATATTTTTATCACATAGCAATCTATTTCTCAGTGATTTTCAGTTTTCTGAAAAACAACTATTAGGCATCAGGTACACATACACAAAGTTTGAAGTGCTTAGTCCATACATTTTTACTCTGACTGTTAGGGAAGTGTCATGCTTTAAACTTAACCACTAACTTGAATGACACAACTGCTCACTCAACCCCTGACTTGCCTCCTTCTCTCCTTCTTCCCCCTCTCCCCCCTTCCCCAGAAGGGTGGAGTGAAAAGGGCAAAAAGAACAGGAAAAAACTCATGTGTGTTGAGATAAAGACACTTTAATAGAAATAATAACACAAAAAGAAAAATAACAATTGCAATAATAGTAATGACAAAGGTCACTCTCAACATCTGGTCACCTTCCAGATCAGTGATCATGGCTGTGCTGAGCATGATATCTTCCTGGAATGGAACAGAATTCTTCATTGGCCATTCCATTGTTCTGTCAATGTTTCTATGGGAAGCTGAAAAAAGTCCTTGAATAGTGCAAATATCACTTAGCAACAACTAAAAACAATAAGTACTATTGACATTCCTTTCATTGCAATCACGAGAAAGAAAATTAACTCTTTCCCAGATGAAACCAGGACAGTAGCCCAGTGAGCAGGGTTGGATGTGAAGACTATTTATAAAATTGCTTACAACCCACAAGACGGATACTTAGTAATTAAGTTGGTGCATATCTAAATAACTAAAATAGTGTCATTTTGACAACAAACTTGTTTTCCAAAATTGATCTATATACATATACACACACACAGAGACTGAGAGGGTTGGAATTAATGGATATAAAACTGCCTTCAATTTTTTAGAAATCTTGATTTATGGTAATGGAGAGAAAAATCCAGAAGTAAATGCTTGACTGCTTGACTGAGTCTTTGTATAATTCAGATTTTCTTGTTAATTGTTTCTACCAACTGTTTATGGGGTAATATTTTTGTCACTTTGAAGAACTGACTTTGTAAGTCTGCTTTTTGAGAACTTGAAGGTCGTTTAGTCTTTGCCATGGCTCACTTTTTGCTGTAAAGATAATTTATTTTGTTTTTCATTTTAAAACACACAAACACAAACACACACACACTGTTTTACATACGAGTAGCTTTAGATAAAGCAGAGAGTGTCTCTGTATAACATTGCTATAAAACTTCTTGGGTAATTTAGATCTTGATGATTCCTTGACATTCTGCCTGATTCCAAGTTTTTTTAAGCTCTTATTTCTAAAACTTGATTTACTACCACACTGTACATGTCATTGTGTTCTATAGTATTTGTATTTAAAGATGTTGACCTACCTGAGCTGTCTATGAGTGAACTGGTGAACTACTGTGGGTACTGTTCAACTACAGCAGAAAAAACACAGTTCAAGCTGTCAGACCTTAAGTATTTTGGTTACACTCACTACAGAATTTCTGTGTGCTTCAGTGAAAAGAGTCATCATATTTTCTTTTTATTAGAACATAACCCAGTGATATCTAGAAGTTTCAGAGTTATGAGGGATTCTGAACACTTCTGCCTACTGTGCCTCTTCTGCCCTTTTGCTGGTTGCAGGTTAACAAACCCCAAAATTCTTGTGGAAGCACAGTCATCTCTTTGTACTGCATCCTGTGTACAAGGCATCCCTGAAAGCCTTGTCTTTCTCATATGACATGTGCTGGGGAGGATGCTGAGGAACAAGGATCAGTCATGGACTTCTCTACATCTGGAGATAGTCCAGATAGGATTGTCCATCTGGATAGATAGTGAAACAAACCTGGCTGTGTTAGCATAGTTCTCTACAAGACATTCTTATACAGCCTGCTTGCAACACCTATGAAATGAAGATGTTCTCATTGTCTGTGTCTAACTCTTAACAGAGAAATTGGTGGTTTCTTATTTTGGATTTGGCTCATGGTGAAATGGTGGGTCATGTTTAGCATTTTGAAGTACAGAGAAGCTACTTGTCTTAATAGGTGAAATTATATTGTGCCAGATGCAACAGTCCAAAGGAGGAGGGTCTGCCACAGCTCCAGGTTCCCAGGTCCAATCAACAGCAAGACTGAAAATGTCTTCCCCCTAAGTGTATGCACACAGAACACATGTACACATACACAGATATGCATCTAGCCACATATATCACAGGCATATGTGCACTCAAATGAACTCAAACAGCACCAATGGCCGCATTCTGCTACCCTCTCTGGCTGAGCAGGATGGAGGTGCTTTGGTGAGAATATGGAGAAAATTTGGTGAGAATAGATACAGTGTGGACCCCTCAACTAACTGCCTCTGGATCCTAGTCTCACAAGCTGTTGGCTCATGGGCATATGAGCTCTTGAGGCCACAGGTCTGATCCTGTTGCTGGTACTAACCATCTTATTCACCCAGCTGCCTTGCTCCAAGATGGCCAGGACTTCTCTTGTCCTTCATTCAACAAGTTCCTCTTCTGGAACAGCCCTGGGAGGGGCCCTGACAGAGTGTCCTTCTGAGAACCTTGGGTTTCCACCTGTCTTTGTCTCTTTGCACTCCTCTAGGTTTGTGGAGATAGGCCTTTGAGGGACTCATCATGGCTCCTGTGCAGATGGGCCTGGGATTAAGCTGTCAGGGTGTTACTTGAGCTCCCCTTCTTGCCATTGTCTCTAGGTTTCTTTATGGACACGCAGACCAGCTTTTATCACATAACCTAACAGTCTCTCCTGTTCATTTGCCCATAGTTAGCCATCCCTGAACAGTCACAAACTGAGTCCAGGTTAGTTAAATATACCAAATCCAGAGAGCAACAGCTCAAGATATGGATCATGTGTGTTTAGTTCCCCCTGTTTGGGGGGTAGGATGCTCTTGAGAGGGAGAGACACCATGGCTGAATGTGACCACTGAAGTTGCATGTATGCATGAGTCAAATAACTACCCATTGAGGAATACTGATAAAGGACCAGAACAAAAAACCATTTTTTCTAGCCAAGGGAGTGTTGCTCTCACACAGGACATAAAGACCACTCACCCACCATCCAGCTGGGGAGTATTTTCCCCACTGCAACAAATTTAAAGGTACTCAGAAGAGTGGCAGCATTTTTGCCAGCTTGAGTGCAAGTAGAGAGGAACTGACTAGTGAAAAAATTGCCATGTGGCAATGTGAGGATGAAAGGTGCAGAAAGCATTTCTGTTGTGATCTCTGAATGCTAATGAAATTGGGCTCACAAATGAGTGGAGCTGACTGTGGAAAATGTGCTGTCAGTGAATTTACTGGCTGTGATCACTTAGTCTACCAGATTCTCTCTCATTCTCCACTTCTGTGCTTTATATTTAAGTCTTCCTCTGCAGGGTACAGCAATCACTGTGTTTACTTTTCACAATTTCACAATTCACAAAATTAATGTCATTAAACTGATTTTAATTTCTTTTATTTCTTTTATTTTTTTAGGGGTCTGAGTTTTGTTTTGTTTTGTTTTCTTTTGTTGTTTTTAAAACTGTGTCTTTAGGTAAAAAGTATTGCAGTAGCTACTGTCACTGTTAAGATCTTTCTCAAACATCAGTGGCTTTTAACTTGTGTAATCTTGCTTTTACACTGCCTGTTCTGCCTTCTCTTTTTGCCAAAGGAGAATAATGTCTATAACTGTGTCAAAGTCTTCTCTGGGTAGCTGAAGCAAGAGGAAATCTGGGAAGCTTTGACCACAGATGAAAATTGCTCTCCCTGATCCCAAGCGGAGCACATCACACTACATGGACTCTACTCTCTTGAGAAACACATATTCATGTCCTGCAGTACATTCAGGTATTTTTTGTGGCTTCGTTCTGTTTGTTTTTACTTACCTTATATACTGTAGAACCTGAAAAATTACTCTGTCTGTTTAATATATGTTTTTCAGAGGGAAAAATCCATTTTGCTTTTTTTATTTAAATTCTTGTATGTTGTCCTTAAATTGAATAATGATATCAAATATGCCAGCACAAGTAGAGATATATGATATTTGTGCTCTCTATAATATCAAATAACAAATATTATATGAACACATTCAAAAAATAATAAATGTAACACTTATCTATAGTCCTTGGAAAGAGAGTCTTTTCTCATGGTCATGTTTTGGAGCCATGTTTAACTTCTTATATTGTGCCTGGAGGTAAAAGGTAATATAGTACTTTCTTTTAATAGGATGTGTTGGTGGAATTCCAGTGCATAAGTTTTCTTCCCTTGCCAGTTTTATAGCTGCATGGAAGTATTACATTTCACAGTGATTGAGTTATCCCCAATTCATAAAGACCAAAAGAGATCCATAGGTGAAGCTGTAATTCCATCTGAGCAGAAGGCATTCATGAGGGATTTGTTACAAAGAGGATTCACAGTGAAAAGTCGACCAAATCATTACAGCCTTTCAAATAATGCTTCAAACTTCATGATGATTCCTGATTTCACATACACTTTTCAGAGCTAAACCTGTTTTCCTTAGTCATGAATAAACCCACAGAGGGTGAGTCTTGCAAGAGAAGCAGACTTTAACTCATATTCTTGTTCTGTCATTTCTACACAGAAAATAGGAAGAGAACATGATTGACTTGCTGCAGGCTGAATAGATGGAAGGAGACTAAGTATACAGATTTAGCAAAAAAATCCAACAAAAATTTCCTAGTTTCCCTTTTGATGATAGCAAGCAGGATTTATTTTTATTTTTTCACTGTGAAAGTAGTGCTTATGACTGAGAATAAAGGAAATCAGGAAATGCATTTTTGAATATATGCTAATAAAGATGTTATTCCTGCACTAAAGCTGCTTTTGCTCTGAAGAGTGGCATTTACTAAAGAAAAGAATATTATTTCAAATATTTTTGTGCGTTTCCAGGGGCACATATGTGACTTAAGTTGATTATGAAGATAAAATTATCCATTTTTAGTCAGAAGCTCATATCCAAATTTTCATACAGATTTTTTCATTTCTTCATTTGTGCTTGAAGATGATTTTCTTAACATTCTCACATGATACAGATCAACAGGGGATTCAGCTTTATTAAAGAAGATCTTTAGAATGAAATCAGCTGTGGAATGTTTTACAAATCTGGTTCAATAAACTTCATATAATTTCAAAAAGAAAATGGTGCATATGGAAGTATCTGGGGAATTAGCATAAATACAGTGTTTCACTTGGATTCATACAAGAAGGACCTCTGGGAGAGTAAGACACTTTTTAAATAGCCTATGAAAAAAACATATCTCTTTCTAGGGTCCTAAAGAACAAAATTTGCATATTAATAGAAGATTAAAGTGCCCATCAAGTATTCTTTAGCCGTTGTCTCTTGTCTATTTTGCTCTTCACATAAACATCCTAATAAAAAGAGACTCCTGCATCTCCAGTTATTGCATTGAATTACTAAAGTTTCATATTACAATAGCACACAGAATTTTTGTGTTTGAACCCTTTTTAAAAGTGCTCCCTGGATTCCCTGTTAACTGGTTTTCTTCTCTCTTTTTTTCTCCTTTCCTCTTCAAGTTTTACCTGACTTTTTTAACAGACTCTGATAATTTTTTAAGGCTAATTTCTAAGTTATTTTGGGTCCCATCACAGTCATGCTTTTAGATATGAGTTTTAAAGTCTACTCAATTTTAAATGTCATATTCAACAATTAAAAAGCACCTGAAGTGGAAATCCAGTATTTGTCTAGGTCCAAAAGGAGTGTTCACTTCTGGAGTGTCTAACCAACAGAAAAACCTACAATGTTTAAGCAAGTTAAAGTGAGGAAGTGTGGAGTAGATTCATGGAACTTGAAACCTGGACTTGAAAAGATATAGCAGAAAATATTTTCAGAGCTATGTATGCTGAAATTTAGAGAGTGTTAACATTACTGTGCACTTCATTGTGAATATGACAATTATATATAAAGGGACTTAGAAAATTATTTACAATGATTACTGTAGTTTTAGGTGCTGCTAAAATTAGAGCCTTATCTTAACTCAAAGAAGTATGTCAGTGAGAAAGAAATTATGTAGTACTGTTCTTCATGGATCCCTGTACACAGGATGAGACTGCTGTTCAGAGACACCCACCACTTCTCAAGGCAGTTTTAATTTATCAGTGAACAATTTTGCTCAAAAAAACCCAGAGATAACTGATGCTTTGAAGTCTAAGTGATATGATTCCTAAATTCTTTAAATCTGCAAACTTATTAGATTCTTACAATCTATACAGTGTGTATTTCTTGTTAGTAAGATAGAATAAAACTGAGTATCTCTAAGGAAGAGTATCTATGTAAATGCTTAAAGCTGGCTGTTGTCCCAAATGACATTGGGACATTGATCAGTTTCATGGGTATCTATCTTACACTGCGCAGTGTTAAAATGAGTTTTGGGGTGGCAGGAGGTCCTTCAGTTTCCATAAAGACAACATACAGTGTAGCTCCCAAAATTAGAGCCTCATCACAGGATCAAAATATTCCCCAGTCTTGCTCAGATATGCAAACCAGGGCAGTGTCTTGTCACCCACTGATGATAGTTTTCTGCAGGAGAAGTACATTCTTCCCAAGATCAGTGCATTTTTCTCTCATCCTTGTACTTATTTTGCTAAATCTCCTGCTTGCAGCAGTTCCTAGGGAATCCATAAGGCTTTTTTTGATCTCTCTCTGACTTTCATTGACTCTTCCTACTTCTAGGTGAGAAGGGCACTGTTTTTTGCTGATTTTTTCTGAGCTCACTTGCTTAGCTTTCCTACCAAAGGAGCCACAATAGACACGGTGTACAGGCAGAAATTGTTTCCAGTAACTCTCATAGTCCCATGAGTGCAGTTGCAGGCATGATGGATGAATGCAAGTGCAAATTCAGGATTTTTACAGCAAGACTAGGATGGCTTGTTCTCCAGGGATTATGGTTGTGGCGAAGGACATTATGCAGTTCTAGATATTTTGTGGATTTTTAGAAGTCAACAGTGCAGTTTCTATCACATTGATGCCAGTTCTGTAAATCAGATAGTAAAGGAACAACCGAGGAAAGCAACATCAATTTTTTTCTTGTTAGTCGTACTTCATTGCCTAAATTAAATTGAGATCAAGACCTTAGAGACAGAATGTGAAAAGAAATGTCCAGACATTTCTGATAACTGATAATCGCTTGAGTTTAATGACAGTAGAGATCATTGAAATAGAATAATAGAATCATAGAATAGTTTGGGTTTGAAGAGTCATTAAAGATCACCTAGTCCTACCTCCCTGCCATGGACAGGGACACCTCCCACTAGACCATGCTGCTCAAAGCCCTATCCAGCTTGGCCTGGAACACTTCCACAGAAGGGGCATCCATAACTTCTCTGGGCAACCTTTTCCAGTGCCTCATCACACTCACAGTAAATAATTTCTTCCAAATAGCTAACTTACATCTACTCTCTTTCAGTTTAGAACCATTACCCCTTATCCTATCGCTACATTCCCTCATAAAGAGTCCTTCCCCATCTTTCTTGCGGGCCCTATTTAGGTGCTGGTCTTCTCAGAGCCTTCTCTTCTCCAGGCTGAAAAACCCCGAACTCTCTCAGCCTGTCTTCATAGGTGAGGTGCTCCAGCCCTCTGGTCATATTCATGGCTCTCCTCTGGACTTCCTCCAACAGGTTCATGGCCTTCTTATGTTGGAATTTCTAGAGCTGGATGCAGTACACCAAGGGAGGGTCTCACAAGATCAGAGTAAAGGAGGAGAATCGCCTCCCTCGACCTGATGGCCACGCTTCTTTTGATGCAACCCAGGATGCAGTTGACTTTCTGGGCTGCAAGCATATTTTGCCAGCTTGTATTCAGCTTCTCATCCACCTTCATCTCTGAGTGCTTCTCCTCGGGGCTGCTCTCAGCCCATTCTCTGTACAACATGTATTTGTGCTTGGGATTGCTGTGACCCAGGTGCAGGACCTCATGAGGTTTACACAGTCCCACGTCTTAAGCCTGTACAGGTCACTCTGGATGGCACATCCCTTCCCTCCAGTGTGTCAAATGCACCCCACAGATTGGTGTCATCGGCAAACTTGTTGAGGGTGTACTCAATTCAAGACAGGACTGACTGATGTAGCAGTCCATCCTATCTCAATAGGTTTCCATGCTTTCCATTTTTGCTGCTCGTAAACTGTAGGGCATTTAGGTAGCCTGAATTCCAGTCCTACTAACAAGCAGCTTTCCTGCTTGTTTCTATTGTAATTGCATGGCAACATTATTTTTAATAAAACACCATAGGCTTGATTGGGAACTGTGTTACTACCCAGAACAGAAAAGAGTCCCTGACACAAGGAGTTGCCAGTCTGACTGCTCTGTTGTGTAAAGCTGGTGGCATAAATGACCTAGAGAAGTCAATATGAATGTAAATCTATTATTGGACTTTTAATCAGGGAATTAATAGATCAAAGAAAGGGAAGAAGAAAAACTGTATGAGAAAACTAAACCAAAATTTTGCACAGATATTTTCCTTCTGGGTTTATTTGTTCTTTTTGTACACCATAGTTTTTATGGTAACTACAATTTTATACATATGTGTGTTATTACTACAGCCTTCTCAAAATAGTATGGCTGTAGTCAATAAAGAAAGAGAGTACATGAATTAATGACAACAATCCACAAATTTCCTTGACATAAAAACAGTCTCTATTTTTATGAGATTTTGGTAAATATTTGATAAGGGTCACAATAATTTCTAGTAGATGATCCCAAAATGAAAGAGGCTCCTCTTGTCTGTTCTTGCTTCTAATGTGGGCATAATCACAGCATTTGCATCTGTTGAAAGCTGCCCTGTCTTACCCCTCAGACAGCCTGCCAGCTAAGCTGGATTATTTGTCTGGTGATGGGGAGGAATCCTCCTTTTTCAGTTATGTATTCCGGTACTAGAGGAGGTGTTACAGCTTTGTCAGTGAGTATGGTGCAAGAAAGGCTGTTGGAAAGCATATTTTTAGGCAGTATAGTTTTGTATTTCCTGTTAGCAGCCTTGCTTTTTAGCAGTTTTAGACCCTGATTTCAGAATCACAGAATCACCAAATCAGAAAATCGCCTAGGTTGGAAGGGACCTCCAAGATCATCTAGTCCAACCATTAAAAAAACCAAACAAAAACCCAAAACCAAAACAAAAACACCACACACCACCAACCAACACTAAACCATATCCCTGAGCACCGTGTCAACTTGTCTTTTGAATATCTCCAGAGATGGTACCTCAACCACTTACCTGGGCAGCCCATTCCAATGCTTGATAACCCTTTCTGTGAAGAAATTTTTCTTAACATCCAACCTGAACCTCCCCTGGAGCAACTTGAGGCTGTTTCCTCTTGTCCTATCACCTGTAACTTGGGAGAAGAGACTTATGCCCACGTCAGATAAGGTGGGGATCAGCCTCCTTTTCTCTAGACTGAACGACCCCAGTGCCCTCAGACTCTGCTCATAAGACACATTCTCCAGACCCCTCATCAGCTTCGTTGCTCTTTTCTGGACTCACTCCAGCACCTCAATGTCTTTCTTGTGGTAAGTGGCCCAAAACTGGACACAGTAATCAAGGTGAGGCCTTACCAGTGCTGAGTACAGGGTGATGATCACCTCTCGGGTCCTACTCACCAAGCTGTTCCTGATACAGACTAGGATACTGGTGGCCTTCTTGGCCACCTGGGCACACTGCTGGCTCATGTTCAGTTGACAGTTGACCAACACCCCAAGGTCCTTTTCTGCCAGGTGGCTCTCCAGACACTCTGCCCCAAGCCTGTAGATCTGCCTGCAGTTGTTGTGACTAAAGTGCAGGACCCGACACTTGGTGTTATTGAAACTCATCCCCTTGGTCTTAGCCCACCCATTCAGTCTGTCCAGATCCCTCTGCAAAGCTTCTCTACCCTCCAGCAGGTTGACATTCCCATCCAACGTGATTTTATCTAAAAACTTACTGAGGGTGCACTCAATCCCCTCATCCAGATCATTGATAAAAATGTTAAAGAGAACAGGCCCCAGTACTGAGCCCTGTGGGACACCACTCATGACTGGCCGCCAACTGGATTTAACTCCATTCACTACCACACTCTGGGCCCAGCCCTCCAGCCAGTTTTGAATCCAGTAGAGCGTATTCCCATCTAAGCCATGGGCAGCCAGTTTCTCCATGAGGATGCTGTATTGAAGGCCTTGCTAAAGTCCACGTAAACAACATCCACAGCCTTTCCTTCATCCACCAAGTGGGTCACTTTATCACAGAAGGAGATCAGGTTTGTCAAGCAGGACCTGCCCCTCGTGAATCCATGCTGTCTGGGTCTGATCGCCTGGTTGTCCTTCATGTGCTGCATAATAGCACTCAGGATGATCTGTTCCATGACCTTCCCAGTCACTGAGGTCAGACTTACAGG
>BJBW01000222.1:0-77106 GCA_004320125.1 Scolopax mira
GCAATCCTGCTTCAGCAGGGGAGGTGGACTAGATGATCTTTATGGTCCCTTCCAACTCTAAAAATTCAGTGAAATTCAGTGAAATTCCAATAATAAATGGCTTTGCATACTAACATTAAGACTACTGCCAGCCTGCTGGAGGTGAGGAGGTATTAGCGTCAATGTGTTTGAACACTGCTGAGACTCCACCGCAGCATGGAGTGGTACATGGCAGTACAGCCACTGTCAGACCCACGCTTGCCGGTCAAAGACTACTTTTTTTTCCTTTTTTTTTTTTTTTTTCTACTTAATTCATACTAAATGGTAGGCTCTTGCAAATGTAAGTGTAGGAGAAGAGCATCCTCAATACTGAGTCGGTATCAGACCTGTTTTTAAATGGCAATTTCAGTCTGCTCACACCAATATGTAAGTCTTGTTCTTTCATTGCCACAAAAAATGCTTCTTAGAAAATTTTCTGGTCTGCCTTATGCTTCTTCTGCAAAACTGTATTGTCTCTTGTTTCTTTCTTTCTGTCTAGTCAAAACAAGCCTGTCCTTTGAACAGTTTAAGAGCTATCTGATTCAGTTGGACCTTTTGAGAGGAAAAAAAATTATTCATAAACCCTAATACACCATTATGCACCACATAAATAAAATTGTATTTATACCACAGCATTTCTGCTGAACTCTCTTCTTTAGCTCCTGGGTAGTGTTTTATTTGAAGAATAAACAACACCCTAAAAACTTCCAGTCTTTGCTAGTTTTACTATTATGCTGAGAATAATGAGATGTGGTGGGCTTATAGAAGCCAAAGCTGTGAGGGTATTAAGCTATCATCGTAGCTTACATCTTTCAAAAATAACTCATTAATTAGATGTGACTAGTTCAATACACAGTCTCAAAAGACAGATATGAATAAGAACCCTAAGGCTCATGTCTTATAACAGGGTGATTTTTTTTCCCTTTACAAGACCTTTCAGTTTTTTGGGATGCAATAACGGCCCTTGCCTAATGTTACAATTAAAATATAAATTCCATTTTGCCAGGATGCTTTGGGATAGTCACTGTTTTCAAGTGGGATATAAAGGGGAGGCTGAGAGAATATTGACAAATATTGACCCTTTTCAAGTGGGAAAACCTTGAAACCTAAACTCTTGCAGAAGTGCAGCTGTTTTTACCATACTTTTATTATCAAACCTTCCCGTGAACAATTCCCAGGTAAGGGAGACAGATAAAAAAGAAAAAGAAGGGGGTGGGATGGGAAATTAACCACGATGAACAGATAAACAGTAACTCTGATTGGAATGCATGAGACCCTGGTTCAGGGAAAGGACATGAACTGGTGATGTATCGTGATCACCTTACATTTGAGCTGTCTGTCTTGCTTTTTCTAAAAAATCCACAACCCCTTAAAATTGTTTCTGTTTTGTGGTTCATACACTGCTGGCATCTAAAATATTTTCATAAAATTTATCGTGTTTTCATCAGGCCTACAGTCAGAGGTGTTAATCCTCAATGCTATAGTAAAAACTATGCTCAGGTCAGTGTAGCATCAGAATGACCTTAATTTAATTAGCCATTTACACGCTATTTGACTGAAGGGCATACTCTGTAAAACAACCCTTTTTACTCCTCAAAACACTGTGGCACTGCATTAATGTTACATTAGAAGTCCTGGTATGATTTTGAAGGTAATCAAAGCTTTACATGCACAGTTTGAACAGTGCTAATGGTCACACTAGTGTGGTAAATCTTCCCCTCCCACACCCTGCCCTATCTAAATTAGGAAGTGGAGAATGCAGTTTACCTTTTGAGTTTGACAGAAATTAAGGTTCTAATGAAACATTAATTACCGAACATGTGCTATACTTAATTATCTTTGGGGAACAGAAACAATAATGTAATTCCTCTTCATTATGTAAAAATATTGAAGGAAAAAATATATTTGTGATGGGGAACTGAGTTCATGAGAAGGCCCTGGTACAGTTTTCTGGCCTGCTGTATCTTGTTGAGATGCCTCATATCATTTATGTCACGCTGCATAAAAGGGCGACAATGATATAAATGGATATCATCATTGTCTTCAGTTCAGAAATTCAACATGACAGGAAATGTCTAAAATAATCTTGGGGTGGGGGGATTCAGTTATTTTGCTCCTACTTAGAAAGCAGCTTCATTGCTTTTGTGTGAGGTACGTGGATTGCCCAAGCATTCCATTAGTATTTTAATGCTCATGTGTGACATGTTATGCTATTGTAAATCTGCATTTCTCATAGCATATTTATAATGTATTTATAATTTATTATTATAAATTATTAGTTCTATTTATTATTAATAATTCTGTTGTCTCTTTGAACATTTATATCCAACTTTTCATTCATCCACACAGGGTTGTGGATACTTGCATATTAGAAATCTCCATTTGTGCAATGATATTTGTACTTGGATAAAATAATTGCTTCTCTTTGTGCAACTGGTATTTGCAGATCAAACAGAAACCCCAGCTCTGGTGATAATTTATAAAAATAATTCTTATATTACATGGTCTTTGGGCTTGGTTTTCATGGGCTGCCTCCTTTGTTTCTCTGAAACTGTGTCTTCTCACTTAAAAACGCATACCTGTTTTTTATTTTGTTTGCATTTGCAGAATTCTCACTTGACGATTGATGTCTGTTGCTCAGGGGGAATGATATAGATGCAGGTTTGCAGGTGCTTGTAAATTTGTGCATTTGTGCAAAGATCTGTGTTCTTAAAAATAGAGACTGGGTTTTGAGGAACCTTTGTCTTTAGAGGCATTTAGCAACAGATAACTGCACTTCCAAAGTGGGAAATCAAGAGATTTCCCCCATGATTTGCACAGATTGTGAGGATTAGTAGATTCAGTAGTGAAGAAATGAAATTTTTATTTACATTTAACTGATCTGTTTTTAAACTAAATATGTACATTTCACCCAAATTTTGCCCTGGAGTTGAAAAACACATAGCTGGCCTAATTCTGATCATATGAGTCTAGACTTGAAGTGATATTATTCAAGTCAGGAGGGGATCTAGATCTTCAGGATGCTGTCTGTATTACATCTGACCATTTCTCTTCAAGAGACACTAAATTAATTACATTTATTCTCTTTCTTGTTTGAGGAGGCCCTTGGGCAGGAATTGTGTGTTGTCAAGGCATAGAGCTAATTAATGTCATTAATTCACCACACAGAAAGTAAAAGCCTGGTGTCACAGATAGGAAAGAGTTTGTCACAAGAGTAATTACTAAGTATTTTAAAAGCCAAACAAAAATCTGTAATAGCCATTGATTGTGTAGATATCATAACTAATGAAGAAAGGGATATTATGATAAACTGATGTTAAGGATGTCAAAGAAGATAATTTTATGAATGATTCACCATCTGGGACTGAAGTATAAATTCTCCAAATTAGAAATCTCTGAAGAAAACTCAGACACTGCATGTTTTACTTGAATTTTCCTTAGGCATTAGACTGTCTTTCATCTCAGCAGCTGCTTGTTGAAAAGTTACACCCACTTCGTACTAACATATGTTTGTATGATAGTATGTTAGTATAAAGTCTTGCTGTTGCCTTAGTGAGGTCACTTTTGCAGTGAGCAGTCCACAGCAGAGGTGTGAAATAGCTGGTGGTGCTGACAACTCTGTCAGAAGGCTTTGTTTAAACTGAGGTGGACATGAAAATGTGTGTAGACTTGCTTCTGAGCTGACACCAGCATAAATCAAAAGTATAGTTATTGAAATCAATATGGTTATACCAACATACTGTCAGTGTTGTTGCTTGTTACAGAATTGTAAGGCCTGACCTTGTCCTATTTCTGCCTCTGATTTCAGTGAGAACGATGCCTCCACAGACCTAATTTACTAGTTTTCTGCCTGATCTATTTATATACTGTTTATGTGGTTACATTTTATTAAAGACTTCCAAGGTCTCCAAGATACACACTTCTATGAAGAAAGGTATTATGATAATTAATTCACTTTTCTCATTTCTGTGATGTTAGCAAAGCTCACAAAAGAAGTGAATAAATATTTTTTTTGTAGTAATGAGCAGCTTGGAAATAGAAATATCCCAATTGTTATGCAATCACTGTAAATTGGCTATGGTCTCTGATCTGCAAATTAATGACAGTTTTGATAGATGCATTTTCTCACTCTTAGTGAGAAATATTTTAATGACCTAAGATCATATTTTGGATAGCAATTTGATTAATTTATAGTGGTTTAAGTTTTGGAAATCCTTTGGAAAAAGTTGTTCCCATGTGATTAATTTCTTTAATTTGTTTTATGGACTCAGTGATGGTATGCAAAAGTGCTTATGAACCATACTTAGTTCTTTTGAAGTTATGACAGTTCCCCTGAAAATTTAACGTTTGATATATTTCTCTGGGCATCATAGTGAGTTTCAAACTCTAGCAACAAGAGCATGGAGTCCTCTTATTTCAGTTCTCCTGTTTCTTCTTGAAACAGAGCCAATTGGGCCCTCCTGTTTTCTGAAAGCTCTTTTCTTGCTGAAATAGTACTCTAAATGACATTTAGATCAGGATTAATACTTTCAGTTGTGTTTTTTTCCTGTCTTCTAAGTTATTGATCCCTTTATCTAATTTTATCTCCCACTAGTAAACTAATATGTACTTTGTGATACTCTGCTTTCCAAATGCTAAAAATAAGAGATCCTGGGAAATTTTAAAGAATGTAAGGTCAATACAGATAATATTTACACTGGCAATTGTGATACAGTTTCTTTATGGATTGCCATTCTGCTTTGGCTCATTCATCCACTGCTATCCAGGGCAGTATCAAATATAGAGGACTGAAATTTTGAGTTATGAAAATGTTATGTTATGAAAACAAATCAGTATGTGGATAATATATCTAAACAGTAGTTATTTGCCCATATGATCTAAATGTGAAATAATATTGGAAAGGTAAAATTCTGGATAATGTGTATGCTACTATGAATGACTTTATCATTTTCGAATACTCGAAAAGTAGTACTTAGGTTATTTAGTCCATTCTTCTACTATTGAGCAGGGAAAATGTGTTTAAAATTTGGCAATTCCACAAACTTTCCCAAGCTGTAAATTTTTTAATTAATTAATGTAAGAACCAGTTTATAAACCATTTCTCTCTTTTCTCCTAGTCTATCTTTACAGCCTTTTACTAGTCAAATCACATGAACCAATACCTGAAACCCAGGTATTAATCTGGCCAGAATTAGGTTACTTTTTTTTGATAAGTATATTTAAGTTACTTCCCCTGACAACTCTGGCAATATCCTATTATTGAGTTTTTAGCCATTTGATCTTGTGTCACAAGCCCACTGTGACATTTGAATGTCAAACATTTTATCACTACCAGCCAGAAGCAGCATGTTAGAGGCATGCTTTAGACAGGGTCTTGAAAATTTGCTTTTGCATGGAAAATTTTCCTTGAGCCAGAATTAGTTTCCTATAACCCTAAGCAGAGAAACTATGAGAGATGTTTAAATATAAAAGTACTAATCAAAACAAGAAAAAAAGGGGAAGAAAGAAGTTTAAGGAAGAGTCAAGAACTGACAACTGAAATAAATTTTTAACTTAACTTTGGGAAGCCTAGATTTATCTTATACAATTCAGTGAAACACGCCATTGCAATACACTGAGATTTTTATTTGGGATAAAAATTTAGCCTTGTTATCTCTACCTAAGTGATGTCAGAAGGCAACACATTCCTTCTTTGCTGCATTCAGGTTACATTGTGTTATACTTAATACTAACAATTCAGTTAAGACTTTAAGTATAAATATGAAAACAATTCTATTATGTGCCACAAGCCTTACTAAATTAAATGGAAAAAATAATCCCAGGGGAAAAAAACCAAACAGAAGTAATTATATGCTCTGATAGATTGGATGTACCAAAGCTACAACATTGCTCTTTCTTAAAGCTGTGTTGACTCCTGAGAAGTTATGTCAAAGGTGATGGAATTCTGTCCTAAGAGAGTACTGTGCCAGTTCTCTTGGTCTCTCTCCTGCTTTAGCTGGGTTTCTCACATGCATTTGCGGATTTGGATGACGCAGAAAAACAGTGAGATAAGCCTCCAGGGAAACAGATGGAGCAACAGTGTACAGTTCTGTTGACATTATTTCATTCCTTCCTTAAACACTTGGGTTTATTATACAATTAAATTTAGTACCTGATCTTGTTTAAGAAATGTGCATTATTATGTTACACTTGTTTTTTTCCAGGTCTGCTAAATGGTTGGTATAAAATACGGGTTCATGTAGGGTGCTGTAATGATTTAAAACCTAATTATATAGTTATACTCCTACAATCACAGTTCAATAAAGTGATTAATTTCATGACCCCTTTTTATAAAGATGACTTGCAGTGTGTAAAAATCTCATAAAATTCTTTGGCAATCACACTTCCCAGCTAAATCTATCTTTATAGTGCCTGGTTGGTGTAATATCTCTTACAGAAATTAACAGAACATACTCACTTGTGCTTAGACTATGTTTCAGATCAATTTCTATGTGTTTGTACACACCTACTCACTGAATTTTATAAACTCATATATTTATAATAATTTATTATACATTATGTTTATAAGTATCTAAAGGGTGGGTCAAAGGGTATTGGAGCCGGACTCTTTCCAGCGGTTTCCAGCGATAGGAAAAGGGGCAAGGGGCTCAAGTTGGAACAGGAAGTTCCACTCAAATATGAGGAAAAAGTTCTTTACAGTGAAAGTACCAGAGCCCTGGAACAGGCTGCCCAGGGAGGTCATGGAGTCCCCTTCTCTGGAGATCTTCAAGACCCGCCTGGATGCAGTCCTAAGTGATGTGCTCTAGGCGTTCCTGCTTCAGCAGGGGAGTTGGACTCAATGATCTCTAGAAGATCCCTTCCAACTCTGAAAATTCCATGATTCCATGATTATATATATAATATATATGTATAATAAATATGAAATCACCAGTTTGTGATTTCAAAGCTGTAGCAAAAATTCTTTCATTTTTTGCACAGACTAGGAATCTGAATCTCATTAACTAGCCTTGAAATCCTTACTTTAGAGTATTTTTTAAAGTTCTGAAAATTTGTGAGAATATTACCCAGGTCTTTTTTTTTTAGACATGCAACAGGGAAAAGAATTTTGGCAGTCTGCTGACTGGCAGCTCTCAGATTGGGATAGCTATTTGCTGTTAAAGCAGATCAGAAAACATGCACTCCTGAAATACTGTGATGTAAGTTCACTTAAAAGCAGCCTGGGAACTAACCTTTGCTTGGATCCTAAAGTCATTGTGAATGTTTAAGTTATTGCCTTCTTAGGGAAGACATTTGCAGTCCATCTGGCGAAAGCAGATAAAGTGAGACCCATTAAAGCAGTACCCCAGTTCTGACTCTCATGTTCAGTGAGTCTGACTTTTATATTTGTTATTGCTTTTTATCTAGGACAACTGTAATTCTTAAAACAGTAAGAAACCCTATAGGAAAAAAAGAATGAAGGGCAACTTGGCATTTTAATTAATGATGGTCTAAACGAGAACTTGCCCATACACATATATAATCTCTAAGTAAAAGCTGATTTTAATCTACAAATCTTTATAGTAGAAATACATGATGATAAAAAATACACCTGTGACCACTAGTCCAGTTGGATGAGACAAAACTAGGAAAGATGAATGAAGCAGTTGCTGTTGGACTTAACTTCAGCTGCCCATTATATTGGCAATAACATTTGACTGGTGATTTGCTGTCAGGACTGCATTGCCCAGGTAATAAATTTCCTATACAAAATAAGAAAGTCTGAACATGGAGAGCTACCTTCATTTGAATAGCTTGTCCCTTTATCTTTTAGCATCTGCAACTTTTGCATATGTATACTGAAAAATTCATCAGTGATTTTAGTTACTATTAGCTTTGTCATCAAGAAAGTTTGTCTTTTGATACAGAGATATGTTCTTAGGTCCCAAATGCCTCTTCTTAACTTGAAAAATAGCTTTGGTTTTCAGAAGCAAAGTAAATACCTGGGGGAATCCATGAATCTAAGAAAGAAAAATGGACAGGAACCACTGGGATTTTCCATTAATTATTACCATAATTTGAGCTTTTCATATTGTGATAGCGATAGCTACTGCTACAGATGATGAAGGAAAGTCTTTAACTGATAAGGAAGATCAGTACATTTGTTCAATTTGAAATACACTCTTGAAATTAAATCCTCTAAAAAGAAATCAGAAGATATCATAATATGTTTGAACCTAATCTTCCTGAATGGGAGATAGTTTCTTATCTGCAGAAAAGAAAATGAATTTGAATAATTAAAATTATCTGTTTATTTCAAAAGTATATTATGATTAAATTTTTACTATTTTCAGTTAATTTTTTTTTGTTCAGAGAAAAATATCCATTATATAGGTCTAAAGAGCATTTTTTTAAAATTTTTCATTATATGCCTTAAACATTTAAGGTGTCAGTATTATTTCACCTGACTTTAACTATGCAAAACCAGACAGTTAATTTAATTTAGCCATTTAGACTCCTTCTACAGTTTATCAAAAATCTAGGAATCTTCAGAGGGATAATTCACTCATATTAAAAAACAACTTTAAGATCAATCACATTATCCGTTTCCACTTATTATATAGTCATTTAAAATAGCTACGTGAACTCTGATGAATCTTACCCATGCTGACTGACTCCGTGTTCTTTTAGCTAATTCATCACGAACCATACAATTAAAAATACCTCTTATGTGAGTCGGGTTTCTTCAAAGTGGGATTTCTTTTGCTATTTCTAACCTAGGCTGTAATGTATGTGAACCTTTTAATCAATGATCATTAACAACTAATCCTGTTTTTTTTCCCTGGAAAACTTGCAAATGAATGAGTAGATTCTGTTGTATGTTTCCTACTACTTTAATTTTCTTACAATTTAGAATTCTTCAGTGTCTTTAATTAAACTTGCCCTAGGCTTGGAAGCCTACAAAACTTTTTAATGAGATGACTTCTGAACTTGTCTTGATATACTAATAGCCTAATAGTATGGGTATATGGCACTTTATATTAATCATCTTATATGTGACTTTGAATGACACAAACATTATATTAAAAAGAAAATGTTTAATTATACTGACACTTCCTTATTTCAAGTACTGATAAACCATGTAAAACAAAGTTGGTTTATATTTCACAGGAAAATCAGAAAATTAGGGCAAATCTAATCATGCTTGAGGGAATTTTTTGTTATGCTCTCAGAATTAAAAGTATCAAAGGGGTCACTTTGGGCACTGAATAGGAATATCTATATTTGCTCCCTTTCAGTTGTTGCTCTTACATTATGCCTCAGTGGAATTATTACAATGCATGTTGGTATTATTAATTTTACTTCACAAACATGCAAAACAATGACTCTACCAACATTTTTGCAGTATGCTTCTTCTACATCTTTTGGCATTAAAAGCCCCTTTTTTTCTCACTTTACCAGGGCATAATTAATTAGTAATTATTCTTAACTGGTAACTGCTACCATTGCTTAATGTTTTATCATCTTTTGTATGCTTAAGAAAAAAAAAAAAGATAAATAAGGAAATCCATTGATGTTTTATTCTGTGAATTTATATTTTGGACCCTACATTAATTTTATTTTCCTTAATAGAAAAACATCATACACTTTATGGACATCGAATTGTGTTCTAAGGGGTAGGCATCGATAAAATAGGTAGATAAGCAACTGAATGGCAGTTCACGGGGGGAATTTTGTTTAGGAAACAAATATGGTGTAGAGGATATAAGTAGCAGAGGTAAAAATGTAATTAAAATTACTGCCTTCAGCATTTGTGATATTATCACTGGAATTAGTTATCCATTTCTAGTATTCAATGTTTAAAAATGGTGCTTGCATATTGCAAAGAGACTAAAAAAAGTGTAACAAGACTTTAGAAACCTTTTTTTTTTTTTTTTGCAATGAGAAACTCAAGAATCTTCATCTAATGAAAACTTAAGAGGTCTTTTGATTTTCTTTTTGTCTCATGAGGACAAATACTCTAAGAAAGGAAAAGTTAATTTTAATGTATTAGTTAAATTAAAAGTAAATGTTATTAGTTAATATTACTATAATATTTTAATAGTATTATTATCATATATATTATTATATTATACTAGTATATAATCCTATTAATATAACTAAATATTAATAATTGAAATTAATTTTTATTAGTTAAAATTAAAAATTAATTTAATTTAAATTAGTTAATTTTAAAATTTGCATGCATGGTATGCTTTGAAAGCTCAAGCTAGAAAAACTGAAACTAGAAATATTGTAAGATTTTTATAGTGTGAGATTACTTGTATGTCCCTAGTAGCAAGGCAGTACTTAACTTGGGAAGCAATTAGATAAAATCTGAAAATGTGATCACTTGCATGGAACCATAGAATCATAGAATAGTTTGGGTTTGAAGGGGCACGTAAAGATTTGCCTACTCCAAATATATGATGTCATGGACAGGGAAATCTTTCATTCAGGTGCCTCCAAACTTCATCCAACCTGACCTGACCTTGAACACTTCCTCAGTTAGGGCATCCACAACTCTGGGCAACCTGTTCCTGTGTCTCACCATTTTCACAGTAAAAATTTCTTCTTTTTATCCAATCACAGTCGTCCCTCTTTTAGTTTAAAATCATTGCCCCTAGTCCTGTCACTACAAACCTTGGTAAAATGTCTGTCTTTTTTTATCAGCCCCCTTTATATAGTGAGGAGGTGCAATGTAATCTCGCTGGACCATTCTCTTTCCCAGGCTGAACAACCCCAAATCTCTCAGCCTTTTTTTCACAGCAGAGGCATTTCAGCCTTCTGATCATTTTTTTTGTGGCCATCCTATGCACATGCAGTTACAGATCCATGCTTTTCTTGCGCTGGGGACCACAGAACTTGATGCAGTACTCCAGATGGGGTCTTATAAGAGCAGAGTAGAGGGGAAGAAACATCTCCCTCAACCTACTGGTCATGCTTCTTTTTATGCACCCAAGGATGCAGTTGGCTTTCAAGGCTCCAAGTGCACATTGCTGGGTTATTTCTAATTTTTCATCCACCAATATCCCCAAGTTCTTCTCTACAAGTCTGTTCTCAATCCATTCATCCCCCTATCTATACTGATATTGGGGATTTCTCTGATCCAGGTGCAGGATCTTGAACTTGGTCTTTATGAGGTTCACATGTCGACTTCTCAAACCTGTCAAGTCTGAAAGAACAGAAAAAGAAAAGAGAATGTCTTCACAAGTAAGCAAATGTGGAGAGGAGTTGATCTTCGGAAGACAGCAGCAGAGTTTTCTGGAAAATGATAGATAAGACACCTGGAGACAGAATGGGTGGACTGTGAAGGACTTGTCTGCTCAGTGGGAGAGAAGGTGCATCTTGTTTTGCTTGGTTGGGCAAAGCTAGAACTGATGCATTTCCCCAGTGCTTGAATTCCTTAACCAAGATCACGTTTCTACTTAAGGGACATGCTCCAATCCATAATTTAGATTTGAGGCAAGAGTCACATGATCAAATACTCTGCTATTTGTCAAGCAGAACATCACCCTTCTTTTGGTACTTGCTGTTCCCAGGGCCACCTCCAGAATATCTGTTTCCTGCACTATGTTAATAGGCTGAATGGATGCTTATAATTCTTACTGTGTTCTGTGTAGTTATGCATTTCCTAAGGAATTTTTGTTTCACATGCTTATAGAATGTTCCCCAGTGGCTTATACTTTCAGCATAAAGTTGCTTTAGTGAGAGATAATCATATTTTAAATTGGTAGGATTTCACTGCTTTTGTTTTTAGACAACATGTTTTCACCAGGATACTGGTGAACTAAAAAAAACTAGCTAAACTAAAAAAAATGGAGTGCATCCTGTGACATTTCATCTCAAGCCTGGTAGATCATTTCAATAGATGCATCCCAGCTAGGAAAATATGTTTTCATTGTTATAAATTAAAAGGGAATTAAATTAACTAGATTAACTCAGTTATGAGCAGATTAAGAAAGGTTTAGGTAACCATTTCCTCATTTTCATTCATCATCAGTTGACATAAGTTCGCAGAAAGTTTGCTGTGTATAAGATAAATGCATTACCGTTTCATTCATTTGTTCTTCAGTCCCATTTGCTTTTTTTAAGGCAAACAAAGACAAACCAATATTTGAGCTTGGAAGTTACTTCTGTGTAGCAAAAATGTGAGCACAATGAACTGTCTTCCTATATCTTTCCTTGAGACACCAGAGACTGTAATTCAAGGACTCTTTTGTGTTTGAAATAAGTTAGGCAAACCAAATCCCTCCTTTCAATGGGCTTACATTTTGTCACCTGGATCCTTTCTGAAAATTATATTTCAGACTCAGAAATATTCAGCCTGAGAGGACAAGCATAGTTCCTTAATGTTACTTTTGTGGCATAGGTTCTCTACCTGCAACAGAGGGATGACAGAAATATGGAAAGTGGGTGATTACCTGACTTACTTAGGTAGAAATCTAGGTATGTTTTAATGGTAAAATTTGGGGGCAATCTGTTTTAATAATAAAACATTTTAATAATATTTTCATAAAATGAAATAACCCCACCACGATATGGCTGAGATATACAACTATACATGTTCAACAAGAACAAATTTTATGTTAGTATTTCTCCTGTTACTTTCTCCCTGATTTATAGGTATTTTCTGGGGAAAAAAATAAATTTTGAATAATATTATAAAGCACCACAGTTAAATTTCTTTTACTTTTGAAATTATAATACTTACCATGAACAGAAAAGAAAGTAGAGGATAAGCATCAGTAAGAAAATCTCCAACTAATGGGTATTCCTTTTGGGAGATTAACAGGAGGAAGGCTTAAAATTAATTTATTAGTTAATATTTTGTATGTGATTTGTTACGCTAGTGTCTGATGTGTAGTTTGAATTATGTGAACAGCAGTTTTGTACAGCAAATTACACTTTGCTCTAAATACAAAATTTATTTATGGCCAAGGTAGGTGACTGTGTCTAAAATATAGTCATGATAAATAGAAAGAAAATTAGGTTGTGTCGACTCAAGATTATTGAAAGACCTTTAGGTTAATAAAATTATTCATATGATGAATATGCATTGTGGATACAGATGAGAAACTTGGGATTTAAAGACTTGGAGATGTCTTTTTTTCTTTTCTTCTTTTTATTTCTTTTCTTTAAAAATGTCATGAGCTGTAGGCTTTATAAATAAAAATAAAAACATGACACTTGTCATCCTGAACTGTCTGATATTGAGAAAGAGTTCTTAGAGGAAATCTTCATCTTGTCTCTGTTCAATATGTAGGAGAATTGTTTTGATATATTATCTAAACTTTAAAGGGCTTCAGCTCATCTTATGTACCAGAGAGAGAATATTTGGATAAACAAAGACTTTTGGCTTTAGCCCTGTGATTTGTGATTTACAACATAAATACTTGTACAGAAGCCATTAAAGGACAGAAAAAGGATGTTAGATCATTCTGTCCTCTTCTCTGCATCTTTAAATTTAAGACTTGAGATAATTGGTTTGTGTGGGCAAAAAGTTAATGTGGAGATATCCAGTATAATTTGAAGTATTTGGGTTTTTTGCCTTTTTTCCAGGAATAAATATTACCCTAAGCACATAGTTAAATTTTCTACTCTCTTGCTTGTCCTTCCTTTTATAGTTACTTAAAATTTTAAGACACAACAGACAGTTGTTTTTTCAATCTGTAGCAAATATTTTTTTCTTTGCCTTCCCTTGGAAGCACACAAAAATTTCTCACAAAAAATCTTGGTTTTCATTTTTAAATTGTAATCATTTGTTTGTTCTTAGAGAGCAAATTCTAGTAACAAAAAGAACAATATTTTTGCCTAGATAAACTTCTCATATGAACTGCTGGATGTGAAAAAATAGCTGTATTTGACTTTTCTGTTTCAAAGAACTTGGGGCTGTCAGCAAACTGGCGTTGGTGTACAACTGTCACATTTTGTTGTTCTGTGATAGAGTTTATACTGACAAATGATCAAAAGTTCCTTATTAGAAACTGATTTATCACAATTTCTGTGTTCAGACAAATTCCTGATGGAAGATAATGGCTTTATCAGTTTCATTTATCCATTATGATAATGATTGAAAAATTACAACTATTCTGAAACTATATCTGTTGTATCATAGTAAAATTTTTGATAGTTTTTCTTGTCTCTATGTTATTGTTTTCAATGTATTTGTTTCAGCTGTGGTCTAGAGCAATCTTTTATCTGGCAAAATATGTGCAGATAAATGAACAGGGATGTTAGTCAGATGGTATAGACTTCACATAAATCTTAGTCATTTCCATGTGTGTATCTGTATGGATTGACTTTTCTCTGCATTAAAACAGAAGTGCATCCTAGTCTCGGTATAAAGCTCTTGTGTCTTTCAAAGCTCCACACAAGCATGTTTGTTCTTTCCCCAGATATTGACATTACAAGAAAAAATCATTTTCTTATTTGGTAAGTCCTGGAAAGCACAGTCTAAGGAATGTCAGTGTGTCCCTTATTACACACACAGATAAGTCCACAGGATGTCTTTGAAACTGTATTCAGTAACCAAAAGGATGTCTTTGTACCGCTATGTCTGCAGAATCCCTTGCAAAGAGGAAATATGCAGGAGAATTTAACAAAGCATCATTTTGAATTCTGAGGAATGTCTAACTAGGTTTTATTTGATTGGCCTTTGTGTGAGTATTACACAGATTATTTATGTGACTACTTCTTCAATTTAGTATTAAATATGCTGAAATTAAAAGATAATATGAGAGAATACTTTTTGTTTTATTATATATAATAATTTCAAATTATTATATTTGAAATTGTTAAAGATATTCTGTATTTGTGTATTTTGTTGAATATATTTTTTTTTCTGCATTTGATATTTCACTACATATAAAGCAGACACTAAAATAAGAGACACTTGGACTTGGAAAATCAGACCCTTGTATTTCTCAATTAAGACTAATATTATGAATTTACAATTCTCTCAAGCTGAAATAGGATTTATTAGAGCTACTTCTAATATCTTGCACAACACCAGAAGAATAAAAACAGCCTCATTTTTTTATTTCTTGCAGAAACATGGTACATGTGACATAGTTATTAATATGAAGTCGGTTAATGTGATAGGTCATAAGAAGCAGCTTTAATGGTTCATAAATATGTTTGTGGGGAGCTGTTAGGAGACCAGAAAAATGGAATTTCATGTCTTTAAACACCAAAGATGCTACCATTCATCCTATCACTACATTTCCTGATAAAGAGTCTCTCTCCATTTTTCCTGCAGGTTCCCTTTAGATACTGGAATGCCACTGTAAGGTCCCTCTCCAGGCTGAACCACCCCAATTCTTTCAGCCTGTCTTCATAGGAGAGGTTCTCCAACCCTCTGATCATTTTTGTGGCCCTCTTCTGGACTCAGTCCAACAGACTCATGTCCTTCTTAGACAGAGCTGGATGCAGTACTCCAGATGGGGTCTCATGACAGGGGAATAGAGGGGAAGAGTCACATCCCTTAAACTGCTGGCCATGCTTCTTTTGATGCAGCCCAGGATGTGGTTGGTTTTTTGGCTTATGAGCACACATTGCCAGCTCATGTTGAGCTTCTTATCAACCAACACCCACAAGTCCTTCTTCAGGGCTCTTTCCATTCTCCACCCAGCTTGTATTTGTTCTTGGGATTGTCCTAATGCACATGCAGGACCTCAGATTTGGTCTTGTTGAACTTCATGAGGTTTGCACAGGTCCAACTCTCAAGCCTGTCCAGGTCTCTCTTGATGGCATCCGTTGCCTCCAGTGTGTCAACCACACACACAGCTTGGTGTTGTCAGCAAATTTGGTGAGGATGCACTCAGTCCCACTGTCCATTTTGCCAACAAAACATCACTGGTCCCAGTACTGACCTCTGAGGAATGTCACTCATCACTGGTTGCCACTTGGACATTGAGTCCTTTTTTCACCAACACTGTAACCCTGTCATATAAGGCCACCACATTCGTCAGGCATGATTTTCCCTTCGTGAAGCCATGTTGGCTTCATGTTGTCACCAGTCACCTCCTTATTTTCCTTTTAGCATGTTTTCCATGTGGATCTGCTCCATGATCTTGCCAGGCACAGAGGTGAGATTGACTAGTCTATAGTTCCCTGGGTCTTCCTTTTTTCCCTTTTTGAAAATGGGGGTTAAGTTTCCCCTTTTTCAGTATGCAGAAACTTCAACCAACTGCTATGGCTCCTGAAATACGATTGATAGTGGCTTAGCAACTTCATCAACCAGCTCCCTTAGGACCTGAGAACATCTGCAGAATCAACATTAATTGAGGTTAACTTAATATAACATTTTTTTAAAATTCAGAAGCCTTTTAGATTTTCACTGAAAAAAAATCTACAACAAAAAATTCAATAAATAACCACATAAATATTTCAATTGAAAAAGATATTCTTTCATGGTGTTCTTAGCTCTATTTTTTAAGTTCTGTCATGAAGAGTCACTTGATAGGTATTTCATTATCTTTAAAAACTTCTACTACAGTAGAGTGGGGGTTTTTTTATATAAGAAATATTAGAAAAGATAAATTTAGCAATAACAAGGCCTAAGTTAAAATCTGGTTATATTGTTTATATCACTCTATGAGTCTCAGAGAGCTTTACAGTTAAAACGTATTACTAAAGAGTATTATTTTCTCACCATGATATCAAGCAATTCTGATGAAGACTTTTGTACATTAACATGTACTTTCTGTGACAATTTAAAAAAAAAAAGGGTGAAATTTGTTCAGCAGAAATAAATGACAAAATTCCTTACATATCAGTGAATTTATGACCTAGAAGAAGGAAACAGTCTATGTGAACACTGGGGCTATATTTCAATAAGCAGAATGTGATTAATTAAATAGGACTTTGAGTCTGATGCCTGCAACATAGCACAGGTGAGATGTATTGCTGCAGGTGGTAAAGACTGTGTTTTCATATATTACCATGCATCATTGATTAGACTTAGGTCACTGTATTAGGAAATTATCATTATAGACTTAGATGGATATTGTGATGCTCTCTTGTTGGTGTTCCGAATCATTATCTTCTAAAAGTTGTTCACTGCTTCACATTCTCAATCCTGGAATGGATGTTGTATGGGTGGATTTTAGCTCCCATGCACAACTTGACTGAAGCAAATTAGGATCTTCTTTTACAGAGCTTATTTTAGCTGTAGGGAAACTGTATAAGCCTTTTTAATACGTTGAATTATATCTGTAAAGAAAGTCTTCTCAATGACCTGGCAAATATAAGTGCCTTTTGGGTTTTTTTAACTTTGCTTTAATAGTTTATCATCTGGACACAAGTTGTAAATATGATAATGTGAACAAATTGCTTTCTGGATAGATTTTTGAAACGGTCGTGAGTGATTTATCAGGAATTATTAGCTTTGTTTTGCTCAATAAAGCATCATTCCTCATTTAAATAAATATGTCAGAATATCAGCTAGTGGAAATCAGGTTACGTGCATGAATTTAAAAGGAGAACATTTCTGACGAAACCAACTCATCATTTTGGTGATTACCTATATTTATACTTGTATGTATTCAAGAACTGTTTATGAAGCTGTACTCCGCCCTGAGATGTGATTTTGTTGATAGAGCATCATCCTAAAGAAAAAAACAAGAAATTAAATCAGAGAATAAAAGGAATGTAATGATCAGAACAGATTTTTATAATCTTAAGACACAAAATGTTTCAGTAAGAAAGAGAATGATGAAAGGACAAGAAGCAAAATGTGAAAAATCATCTGACAGGTTTAAGGGACAATCTTGCATAACCACCAGGTGAGACCACTCTAGCTGAACTTTGGCGTATGAATACGTATTCTCTGGTTGCAAGACAAGAGGTGAAAATTCTCAGTCTAGCACCTGTACACCTGGAGAATTCACACTGTTTGCAACAAAACCTGTAAACTCAGCTTTAGAATTTTGTTGATTGGAAATTGGCATGTAGTTGGAGGTAAGTAACAATATCTGTGACACGATCAGTTACAGGAGCAGAAAGACAAACTGGTTTTTGTAACTCTTTGGCAGTTTCTGCAAGATCAGCACCTAGGATTTTTGTCCTGGTAAGGATTTGGGAGGGAATCAGTCTGTAAATCACCTTTTTATTAAATCAATCAATGTGGTTAAGAGCCTCTGACACAGGTAATGTAGCATTAGCTGAGGTTTACACAGTGGGATCAATGAGTCCTACATCTCTGCTTTTTGGACATAAGACTACCTGTAGATACATGGATGCAACTGTGACTGAAGCTTGTGCAAATTGTAGTAATTAGCACAGGCTGTGTCCCGTTGCACTTGCTCAAGTTGTAATAAGCAGAGATGCCCACTATCACATTTTGGTTTTATTGTCTTTAAAATCATACCAAAATCTGGGCCCAATAAATTGCTTCTTGGTTTTGGTTTTTTTTTTCGGTAAGGGGATTTGCTCTGCGGGCTGCAGAGTGGACGGTATGTAAGTCCACTCCCTTACAAAGAAATAACTGAAGGAAACAGGAATCTATACCAGACCTTTTCCAGTTAATGTCTACCAGGTATCTGTTACAATAACAAAATAGTATAGTGAAAACACTAGATTTACTGACATATTTAAAATAACAAACTTGGACATGATGATAAGTAAGCTGTTATTTGAGACTTCACAAGGCTTCAAACAGCTGTGAAGACTCTGCTTACATTAAATACATGAGATAACTCATACCTATAAAAATTCTGTAGCTGCATTTAATCTAGGTACTAAACTTTCCATTATTAATTATTTTTAAATGTTATAATCTTAGAATTTGGACACCTGAGTATAATCAGACAAGTGCAATAACCCAATCAACACTTTCTTCAAGTCAGTCCTAAAAGCTTATTTTCGCACATGCTGAATAGTACCAGGAGCAAGATGGTCTTATTTTTGTCTTAAGTATGTGTCTTTTTTTCATCACAGTGTTGCTGTGTTCATCCCTCTTGACAGACATGCCTTTTGCCAACTCAAGATGACTTTGTCTCTAGGCAATTCAACAGGTCCTTGCACTCCACAAACTTCCCACAGGCCTACTAATATTAAAATCAGAGAAAAACTACCCTTTGTGATAAGCAGGAAATCAGAACAGTGTTGTTACTATGGTTGAGTATGAGTTGAGAGTTGAGAGCAGAATGTTTGGTCGCCCAATTGTGAAAATAGTATCTTTTTTAGGATTTAAACCCAAATCAGCATATTAAATGTTAAAAGCCTTGATAACTAGATTTATGGTTTGTTTTTGGTTTTTTTTTTTTTTTTTTTTTTTATGTGACTATCCTTGTACAGTGATAAACTGTAAAGATTTATTTTTGAAATTTTGAGCCACATTTATAAAATCTCATTTGTTTTTATGATTTTTTAAAAACTTTTATCTTCTTTCCGCAATGCAAATCATTTGCAAACCTGATTTATGTAACTAATTAAACAGGATGTATGTCTTCCTTACGACACTGAAGGAACAAGTCAGCATTGTTTGATGAACATGCCATTTAGTTATTATATATTTTAGTTATGTTGGGAAGATAATGTCAAGATATGAAGGATGTCTATCACTTACTTTAACTAAGTATTCCAACACCATGAGGAAAGATGTCTTGAGTAAGGGCCCCAAGAAGCCTTCAAATTTTAAGATTAAAAATACTCTTAGAGGAATTCTTTTGCACCGTCTGTTTTTGAATTGCCGTTTGGCTACATATGAAAGCTTTTTTTTCTGTGGCCCTGGGGATTCAGAACTTTTAAGAAAAAGCTAAGATTTTCCCACTTTTACATGGACCTCATATCTGGGGTACAAAAAGAAGTTTTGTAAGATTAGCTATAAAATTTCAGTTATACAAAAATGTTAGTGGTCAGTATTTCTATTTGTAATATTTAGAATGTGACTTTCTCATAGCAGTAGACCAGATTGAGATGTACAGTCTCAAGCTTTAGTGCATTAAAAAAACGGCTTGTTATTCATACAGGCAATGTTATTCACTAACATTAATACAGAACTGTACCTGTAAAAATGTGTTAATGAAGAGTACTCATTATCAGTCTCCTTGAATGGAGAGATTAGCCATTCAGAGTATACATTGTTCCTGATTATGCTACTAAAAAAAAAAATGTGCTCATTTGTTTTCAATAAAAATATTCTTCCCTGGATACCAAGGGCTTCTAATGTTCTTCATGTAAACAGGTGAATAATATTTTATCCTAGGCAAAACATTCACGTTTGTCAGTGAAAACAAAATCGGTTTTGATTTTGTTAACAACATCAAAGTTATAACATTAGTATTGACATTGCTATGTAAGTTTCTAAAACGTTAGTACTGAAAGATCTCACGGACTGACCTTCTGGAAGATCAGTATGATCTCTAGAAAGGGTCTTTAAAAACTGGGAGGTGTGGGAGTGAGTATACAGGTTATTAGTCTATTAAATGACATCACTTCCAAATTTAAGTCAGTTCTTCAGTAAGGCTGTGACCCATAAACTGTTTGTAAAGCATTTTAAATTAAAATTACTTCTGAAATGTTTTATAGATATAACATTTAATATAGTTGCACATCTTTGGAGATTAATAGCTCTACAATTACCTGAAATAACCATGGCAACAGAGTAAATTTCAACTGGGCACCAGTTACTCACTAATGGTTGCTGTAATTACAAGGAAACATGATAATAAAAACCCAGAAACTACTTGTCATCCTTTGACTTCAATACATTAATTATCACCATGCAGAGTTGAAGGACTCAGGAATTTCAAGCATTTTTTCCTTGCTGCAACACATCAGACTTCTCAGTAACTGCTCTGTGGTCTGTCCTGTCTTTTCAGCACAAGTTAATACTTTAATGAATAACACAGTATTCGTTGTGAATTGTATTAGACTGTTTTGCATTCTAGAAACATCAAACAATAAGACATGACAAGGTCATGAGGCTGAAATAACATTGCTTTGCAAAGTCTAAAGCTGTGATTCAGACAGGGACATCTCTGCTTGATGCCTCTCTCCAAATTTTTTTGATAATTCAAGCATGACCTGAAGCTCTCTTTGTGCGTGTGTGCATGGTTCTGTGGGTTAGTTTGTTTCAATGTAGACTATACAAAATAAATGTAGTTACAAAATGTCTTGTGGATATTTAACAATTCCTCTTTGGAGCTGTGTTCTCTCTAAACACCACAATTTAGCTGAAGCACTGGAAGGAAGGCTTTCTCTGATCCCTGTCAACTGATAGAAATCAATATTATGAAATTCTCTGATATACTTTTAACCTGCTTATTTTTTTTTTTTTAATTTTCGCACTGCTTATTACACTCAGAAAACAACAGGAAATAGCTCAATGTCAAATACAATCTTGTTCGACAAGATGAACTAGTCTCATAGATGACTGATAGTACATTGGTCATACTAAACTGTATGTGAAAGCAAATGTTAAGGGGAGTCATGAAAACGACATGTTTAAAACTAAATATTAATGAACTAATGTTTGTATCATAATGACAATCCCAATGACACAGAGTTAGGGACACAGATGTGTCCTGTTTGAGAAATCTTAAGTTATCTGTGTGCTCTCAGAACACCTCCATAGTCCAGCTTTTGGCTGTGGGTATGTATGTTGTTGGTTTTTGTTAGTTTTTTGTTTTGGTTTGTTTTCTGTTTTTTTTTTTTTTCCTTTGTTTTTGGGTTTTTTTGGTTTTTTTTATATTTGTAAATCAGATACATTTGGTGTAAGCCTTAGATGGTAAATTGTTTAGTTCCTTAATTTTCTTTGTCATCCATTATTTCAGCTATGATTATGTGACAATGTTTTTTGGTGGGGGGTGTGTGTTGGTTTTTTGTTGCTGTTGTTGTTTTATTTTCTGTTCATTTTTATTCTAGCATAAATTCTGGAAAAAGAATGAAGCTCAAACATGACATACCACAATCATTGCATGTCAGTATTACTATGATGAATCACATTGTTGGTATCTGACAACTGTGGCCATGGTCTAGGTTAGCTAAGGGAGCAACTGTTACCCTTTCCCTCTGATTCCAAACTTTCCTTTTGTATTTAAAAATATCACAGTGAAAAAGAAGTTGTTGGCAGAAGCTGCATCAAAACCAGCCACCAGCTTCAGTACAGGTAGTGACCTTAGTGCAGGGTAACTCCATACTCATACTTTGCTGAACAGAGGGCTCATCAGGTGAAGACTTCAATAGAATAGCTGGAGACAGAGGAGCAGAATCACAAATAAAAGCTCTGCTGGAGCTGGGACAGAAGTTCCTGTACTGTGGATGATGCCTGTTAGAGGGACCAGTTACGCTCTTTGCCATTTTGATGCCATTTTAACAATTACTCTGAAGACAGTAGTTACCTTTCCTCACCAGGATGCTGCCTTGCTCCCCAGGCTGCTATCACCTGTAGCAAAGCACTGTTATTTGCCTCCCATCAGCCTTGGGAATCTGTTAGTACAGAAGAGCTGCTTGAGAAGCTGAACAAACTCCCAAAATTTTTGTCCAACAGAGCTGTAAGTATAGATGGCTCTTCAGATATTCCCTTTTCCTGCAGACATCCCTTGCAGTTTAAATACTTCCTGATCATCATAGTCTCTGCATTGATTCCTGTAGTAATGTGTTGCTCTCTGATCTGCTTCCATACGTTAGCCCCACCTCCATTTGAGCAGGGCTTTCACTTAGCTCTACACCGCCTTTCTCTCATGTGCTTCAGTACCACAGATATTGTTTTGGAGTGGAAAGGGAAGAAATCTTTCTTTCTGAGACTGTACAAGCACTTGTGAGTTACTGATACTCACTAGAGTAGTTTCTTTATCTTAAACACTTTACCTTAGTGTCTTTTGACTTCTGAAGTCTGCAGAGGGCTGTATGTCTCTGCTTGGCACATTTCAGACTCCAGCCTCAAGTAAGTGCTCAGGCTGGAGTCTGAAATGGGAGAGCTGTAATTCATTTCTGCTTTCTCATATTCAATAAGTGTAGCTGATGAGAAAAGTCTGGTATCATCTGAAAGACACTCTGTCAATAAGCTTTTACCTAAAAAGTTTGAGTGCCAAAAGAAGTTGATCTCAGGGTATACAAGTAAAGACACACCAACATATATGCAAGAACCACATGTCACGGAGTGCTTGGGTGCACCATGTCGGTGTCTGTCTTCAGCAGTAGCCAGTCTCCAGTGACTCATGAGATACTGAGGATTCTCCATATTCTACGTTTTCCATTTTTACTTGCTTTATGACATTATTTGGGGAGGGTGATGTGGCAATTCATTCTCACTCCCACCCCCCCTTTTTTTTTTCTATTGTTGTTGATTTACTAGTCCCAGAAAGATGTACTTATTTTAGCACTACTCACCGCTGTCTGTATTGAATTCACAGTACTTTCTCTGAGGTCACCTGCTATGTTTATCAGGTCCTATCTAGGCAAGTCCTATCTGGACACTGTATAGGAGGAAAAATCCTCTTCTCTGCTTGGATGAATGTTCATACATCATTCTACAGCAGTTGTGCTATTACAATAGATAAAAACATAAATATTAATTATTTTCTCTATTATTTTAGTCTTTCAAAGAGTTCTGGCCTTTGATAAGTAGCTTATTTGCCCTGGAGTAAGAACTTCTGTTCTCCAGATTTATGGTCAAGTGGGAATTTTTCTCTGTGATTCCCAGGAACATATTAATTAGACTGCTAATGCAGAAGTTCTTGGACACCCCTGGATGTCCTCAGTCTCTTCTGATCTCTTCCAATGGCACAGTACAGCTACAGCTTCTTAGAAGAGTTTATGTACCTGTAAAATTGTGAGAATAGAAATATATGATAAGAAGACCCTTTTACACTTATTGTATAGTTGTGTTGCTGAGGATTGGAGATGATTGTGATTCTGTGGAGAAATGCATGTCTACTTCAAGTCTATTCATTTTGGCAATACTGAGATAAATGACTTGCAGTTATATTTGTGGTAAAGATTCCTCACACTTTCACTCCCACTTACTTCCCAGCATATGTGTAAGCTACCTTTTTTTCTTTTTTCTTTTTTTTTTCTTCTTTCTTGTGGAAAATCGTAACCATGATCTTCTCAGAAGGATTACAAGAAATGTGCTTGCTATTACTGGTGTTGCAAATTACATTTGAAAAGAAAAAATAGCCACCAACAACATTTTTAAAATATATTAACATATACATGATAACATTAAAATTAACATTTTCCACTCGAGAATGTTTGATACTATCCAGTCTATGATACTATCCGGTCTATAATATCATGCAAAAGAAACTATATGCATTTATTTATGTTTGTATAGTTGTTACTCCCAAAACCTAACCACCCTTGTATTATTTCCTCTTATAGTACAAGCTGTTAGCTTGTATTAGTTAATGTCATGTCACTGCCACTATTTTAGCATGTTGCTAGAGTAGAATTTATCTTGCAGTTGAGTTTTATGTCATCTCTTGATTTTTAAGGGATAGACTTACATGTCCCCATTGCACACAACAGCTGTTCACAGAGCCTGTTGGCTTTTTTTGACTTTCTGGGTTTTTCAGCTGCAGAACTGAACCAATCTTCTTTGGCACAAAATGTATGCCGTAGATTTTAAGATGAAACCTGTCTCTATGGATTTCCTGAGTACAGAATAAAAAGAGGCTGGATTTGTCCAAGTATGCTGGTAGCACTGAGCTTTTGGGCTACACATAGGGAATGGCAAGCTTTTTCTCTCACTCTCTGCCTACTCTCTTCCCCCCAAGTCCTCCTCCCTATCTACTCAGATGTCATTGTGTGGACAGGACTGTCCCATTTCCAGAGGTGAAAGGAACGTAAGGTGGCAGGGGAGGTCCAAAATGGCTTTTCTTTTCCTCGGTAGTTCCTACCCCATCAGAACCTCCTTCTTCACACTACTTTCCTAGGACTGATGGATGTTTCTGCCAAAACCACAGTGCTACTTCCCACCTTGCTTTAGCACCTTCACCAGCAGTGAAGAAGCTCATCTACATCTCCCACCCTTCCCAGTTAGCCCTGGAGCAGGGAAAGTCATTCACATAGCATTGCCCCACCTCTGGGAAGAGAGGTGAGGGTAGAGGCAGAGCCTCACTGTGCAGAGAACGGGATCAACCCAGACTGGGAAATATAAAACTGCCTTCACAATATTATGTCACCATAGTAGGAATTTTGATTCTTTATCTGGCAAAATATGAAGTTTAATCCATGATGTGGTTGCATTACAGGTATATTTATCATCTGCTACTAGATTCCAGGTGCTATAAGGAAACAAGCTAGAGTTCTGTCCTTTTCTGTTGTGGAGCGAGTATCACTTGTTAGAAGATATGAACAAAAATTTCACCAGTGTAGTGCATTTGCTGAGAGTGACCAATAGCAGATGCTTGGGGAGAGAACAAAGAAAATGTAAAGGAATTTTTCTCCTATATATTCTCCTTGCAAATAGTAGCTGAAGGATTGCAGGAGCCAGAGTTGAATCTAGATCACTGCTTTTATTAACACTTACAGACATACTAATGAATGATGGTGCAAATTGCTTTTTAACATAACTATACTGTTGGCTGCAACAACTCAGTCTCATCTTCAAATTTTATTCATTTTAGGGTAAGTTTTATGAGACACCATGTCTCTTTTTTTGCTGTTGCAAGAAGTTCTTACGCATTCTGGAAGGAAAAGAGTACTACTTGTTATTTGTTATTTTAAATACTGTCTGCTCATGATATCCACTCTGACTGGCATTCTCATGCAGGGGTGGAATGAACTGTTCTTTTCACAGAAGTACACATTTCTACTAATTCACTGTGCTGGGGATGAAGATATCAAATAAATAATACCCATCTCTGCACAACCAAAGTTCTTGTCCATCAGCTTCAATAATATAAAGTTGTACTGCGTGACCTGGAATTGATTTATATCAGTTAATTTTAGCACCAAATTCTTTACTTTCTCTATTAGCCTTGTAATGGCTACCACCATAACTAATATCACGTATGCTCCAAATCTATATATAATTCATTTCCTGTAGCACTCTTAGTTTCTCATTTGTTCTGCTTTGTACATTCATACATGAACAGACAGAATCTGCCCCGTGGTAAGTAAGATAATGCCTAAACATGGGTGTCAAATTCCATTTCAAATACCCCAGGGTATCCATCTGTCCTCCAGCTGCTGCTTTGGAAAGGCATGGGTTCTCTGTCATGTGCATACTCTGCATATCTGTCTGGATGTCTCCAGTATCTTAGGATAGTTAAAATTTCAATAAACATCATTGTTTAGAGCAGCTGAATGCAATTTTGTTTTATTGTCCTAATCTTGAACTGAGACATTTAGGGTAAGAATAAAGAAAAGTCTTTTCAGATTTTGAATACGTGTTAGACAAACATCTTTTGTTATTTTAGTAACTACATTGCTGATTGTTTGAAAGTGTCTGCAGTATGGAGATTGAGCAGATAATGGCTTCATTTCCCACAAACCTTACATATTTGACACAGTGTGCATTCCTCCTCTGACTGCCAACATTCAGAAATTATCTTTTTTGATTTAGTTGTTTATAATTCCTCTGGTTTGGGTTGTTTTGGGTTTTTTTCAGCTGATATGTAGTCCTTGTGTTGATTCCATTCCAACCTTCTATTTCATTTGTCTCAGTGAAATACCTACCAGTGACAAATTTCTGGTTTAATTTTACAAATGCATGCTTCTTCTCTGGGAACTCTTGGTATAGAAAGTTCAAATGGTTACTCTCTATCTTTCTACTTTCCTGAGAACAATTTAATTCATGTACACCTCTATAGAAATTTTTTTCCTTTTAACAGATAATAAAATGAAATGCAAATTAAAGAAAAAATATGAACCCCCAACTCTAGCACTTGAAACTTATTGTATAAATTAATGAAATAAGGATTAATCCTATGAAACTCAGACTTTCAGTAAAGTCAAATTCTAACAGCTGGTGGATTCTGAAATTTTTGATTCACAACAGTTAACTGTATTATAGTGTACAATAAACTGCTTGACTTCCATTCACATACCCTTGAATCCATGCTGACTGCATTAGGATTCATAACAGATAAAACAGCCTATGTGGAGCAGCTGAAAGGATGAAGACGTAGTTTAAATAGTTTTCATTTCAGTTTAAAAAAAGAAATTAATATAAAGCCAATGAAATCTGGTGAAATGACAGATGTGTAGCTGCTATTAAGCTTTATAATGAAAACAGGTTCACTAGAGTCAGAATATTTTGTCAGTGGCAATTGTGAAAGAACAGCATTGCCACTTTCTTCACTTTTGTCGAGTCACTGAAGTAGCAGAATAAGGTAGTTGCAGAGCAGCATCTTCAGAATATCAAGGTACATGTTTAAGAATTTCTTCAGAAGAATGTCATAAAACAGTTGTTTATCAGAAAAAGTCCTCCTTAATGGAGGCATTAAAAATTCAAAAGTATCCGTTCTGATTTAAAAACTTCATACATTTTACTTTTTTTTTGTTCTCTATATAACATTTCTGGCTAGTTAAAGCTGCATTTGGAAAAGCTCATAAGCATCTGAGGTCACAGACACATTGCTTCATTGATGTTTAGCTGATGTGCTACTTTAACACTCGGAGTTGTTAAATGCTGCTGGCTATAAACTGGGAAGGAGAAGGGAGAATTGATTTCAGTACCAGATTACTTTAAATATACAATAAGTAAACGTGTCCTTAGGCTTAATAAAATGTAGCTTATTCTTTTATTCCATGGATATGGATTGTCTTCAGATGAATGGTAACAGAACTAGTCAATGAAACATCCTTCTATAGAGTTTATAGAAGATTATTAATTTAGTTTGATTTTGGAGTGATTTGGGAGCAGGATCCTTTTATCAGCCATTCAGTGTTTCACAAAATCTGAGGGATTTGGCATACAATACAGCAAAGACTTTGAAGCTTCTGGGTGATCACACCATACTTAGAGTATATATGGCTCTTAAAAGGATGTCTAGTAGTAGACAAATGTTTATATTCATGACTTGAAAAACTCAGTACACCAACCCTTTCAGGAGCACAACCCAGTATTTCTTTGTTTGTATTTTGACATCATTGGATGCAGCTACAGCTCTGCTGTCAGGACAATGTAATCCCTTTGTTTTTGAAGGAATAGAAGAATGGATGGAGCTCTGCGTCTATGTGTTTCTCACTGTATCCTTTCCCTCTTGTCCCCTTTCGTTAAGCAGTTCCTGTAAAGAAAAATGAACGCTTTCACCCTATACTAACCATGAGACTGAACTGTTGGTCTTTCCTTTACAGATTGAGGACATTAAATGAGCTGCATTTTACTATTGTGTTTTACCTTTTTAACTGCTAATGGGTCTGTAAGCCTTTTAAACAACGCTTCATTGTGAAATTTGAAATTTTCTTTCCACTTATCAGTTTATAGTTACACATCTGAAAAAAACAGGACATTCTAAAAGTATTCTGTAATTGCTCAGCAAAGAGAGACTTTAGAAACAGATCTCAAAATAAGTTACTACATTTATATATATTAAAAAAAAAAAGAAGAAAAAAAAGGATTGGTACAAAGGAAATATGAAGAAGGTGAAGGCTCACACATGATTTTCCATATTTAGCCAAGCTTATTATGTATTCTTGAAATTCTACCATATACTTCTCATTTAGGCATCCAGAATTTACTAAAAAATTTATTAATATGTGACTGAAAACAATTTCCTGAATCAATCATGGATTAAAATTATGCATGGCAACCTAAACACACAGAAAATAAAATGTGAAAAGGTCCAAAGGCACAGTTCTCCCACTTCTCTTTAACTACGTTGTTAAATGATTGTTGAAAACTTATTAAAAAATATTATTAAATTAGTGAAATTATTTTTAAAAATGTCGTCTGCTTTGTATTCTCTGAGGTGGTCTACACTGTCCTATTCAGGGACAATTTGCCTAAGCAAAAATAACATTTTTCCTATGATGGTACCCAATAACATTGTTCCTGGATGAGGATACCCAAGTTCATTCTCGAAGATAAATAAAGTATCCAAGAACTATTCAGCGCAGTTTCCCAAAATGTTTTTATCTAAGCTGGAATTTATTTAACCTGGGCTCACTAGTTTTATTACTTTCTGTATTATTGTATTACTTTCTAGACTACTTTCTCCTCACAGTGTGTTGCATTTATCAGCCAGATTCTCAATGATCATTAAGTGGAGCAATTAAGCACTCAATGTCTTAAACTAGAACTAAGATGCAATTCCCTGTAATGGTAATAATACAGTGTTATATGCAGATTCTAGATGTGCCCCCACCTATGCTATTAGTTATGGTCAGCTACAATGTTTCTCCACATGGGTTAATTATCTAATCTCTATATGGTGTTAATCAGTTTTTCCACAGAAGTATTCACTTTAATTTGATGGACTATCCAACAAAGTACATTTTCTTAGGAAATTTCCTTTCATTTTCTATATTAGCCATTTCCAGATGAACTGTTCATCCAGATCATACACTTGAGTATATATTTCTTCAGATAAGATTAACAGTTTTTTAAGAATACTAATCAACCATTGGTGATTTGTCTGTAGTCTTGAAACCTCTGGTTTCATTCTGCCTTTACACTTTCAAGTCTTCTGCTACCATCTTGCAGTCATCATTTTTGAAAACCTTGTTAAAATCACCATTTTTTCTTTTTTTCACTGAATTTCACTGATTTTTTTTTTAAAATTGGAAGGGACCATAGAGATCATCTAGTCCAACTCCCCTGCTGAAGCAGTATTGCCTAGAGCATGTTAGAGCATGCTTTCCTGGTTATGTGGCTACTGTTTTATTAGCACAACCCAGCAATGCATACCTCCTTATTTTAGGTCCATTAAATGTTTCATTCATGAACTAAAAGACATATATAAATCATAATATTCAATTTATAATCATACATTTGATCAATGCCTATAAATGCCTAAAGGGTGACTGTGTCAAGAGGATGGGGTCAGTCTTTTTAAGTGGTTCCGAGTGACAGGGTGAGAGATAATGGCCACAAACTTGAACATAAGAAGTTCCATCTAAATGTGAGGAGGAACTTCAATTTGGCATGGCAGAACCCTGGAACAATCTGCTCAGAAAGGTGATGGAGTCTCCGTCTCTGGAGACATTCAAAATTCACCTGGACACATTGTGAATGTGTGAAACCTGCTCTGCTGCTTTGGCAGGGGGATTGGACTAGATGGTCTCCAGAGGTCTGTTCCAACCCCATATCATTCTATTATTCTGTAAGATATAGATGAAAATAATGGTATGCTACTGCTTGCTAACAGTATCTACTAGTTATGGCAGCATTGCTAGAACATAATTAAATTTAAAGCAGGCACTGTGACTCTTGTAAGTTATTGTACTTGGCTGTTGTTGTACTTTCTAAAATCTGCTATTCAAATGAGGGATAGTGAGTCCTTCCTAGTGTTTGAAGGTCTGAATATTTTGTGACTTATTCCAGTTTGTAACACGCTTAATTTTATTAACTTGACAAAGGTTGGTTTAACTTCTGCTACATGAAAAAAATCTGGTTGGACTCAGTTGGAGTGGCAGCTAAATTCAGCAGGATGCTATGTCCCTGTTGACTGAGATGCACAGCATGAGATGCTGTTACACTCTAGCTAAGAAAACTGCTGTATCAAAGAGAAAGATGGTTCTGGCCTGTATTATAGTCTGTCTCTTTGTACATGTTATTTCTAGGACAAGCAATAGATTATAAACTCACACTGTTATTGCTGAGCATAAGAACGTCAGAAGTTCCCATCAGTCTTAAGGGATACAAAAGGATATTTTGTATCTGCTGGTAAAAGATACCTATTTTTTTCCATGAGAACTTCAAATGCTGCTAAGTGGAAAGATTAATTTGATCATTACTTGGTAGTAATATTTTGAAAGTTACCTCCATACCTATAGATCTACAACAATTGTTGTCTTTATTGGGTGGAAAAATGTATTGAATCAACCTGCTATTTGATCAGTGAAGAATAATTTCATTGCTTGGAAGATTGTAGGCTGGCATTTTTCTTGCCTTCATTCTGTCAAAAGAATTGGGAGCAAAGCACAGAAAGCTTTCCAAAGTTTTGTGTTGAGTCTCTTGTATCTTCATGGGGTCTTAAGTCTTTATCACACATAATTTTTTGATACCCCTCTTCCATGTTGCTCACATCTAGTTTTTGCAGCCGGATTTTTGTTGGCAGAACTGTGAAATTGGCACAGTAGTTAATGTGCCCCTTATCACTATCAAAGCAGTTTGTTTCACTGGGTATCAGTTTTGTATGAAAGCTGCTATACAAGACAGTAGAACAAAATTTTTTATGGGAGATAGATATACAAGAAGAAGTATTTATCATGAAATTCTGGGGTATTTAGATTTATGTCCCCACTTCTACTCACTAGCTTCTGCTTGATATGTATGAAGAATTTCAAGTCTTTTTTGCATTCTCTGGAAACCACTCACAGTGGACTTGGTGCCTCCAGGTGCTACATTGACAAGTCTTATACTGTAGGAATTTACAATAAACCAGATATTCTCTTATTCTTGGTTGTTCACATGGAGAAATCTGAAAAAAATGAGGGGTGGATTTTGTGGTGTTTTGGGGGTTTTTCCTTAGTAAAAATAGACTTCATTCTTCAGTCACTGAAATAGAATTTTAGCATACTTGAATTTGTCTTCAATGGACCTCAACTATAAATATGATTCATCTATACATATAAATTTATGCATCTATGCATCATCTATGCATGAAAATTACATTCTTAGTGTAGTTTTTGCAAAGTCTCTGTAGAACACTAGATCCTTGATGTAACCTTGAGGGAATTCATCAGAATGTGTTCTAATTTGGCTGGTCTGGTTGCCAAGGTAGACGAGTAGTTCTCAATCTTTGAACATTTTGTTGATCGAAGTAAGAACAGAGTGTCGATTTATAACTTTTGACAGCTTCAGCAATGGACTTTTCTGTCAAGCAGTGTCATGTATAGAGAGAGAGCAACACGCACAGCTGCTATCCTTAATTTATTTTGATAAAAGACTTTTACACAGGTGGCCAGTGCTAGAAACTGATCACATTAACTGTGACCAGATTCAGACATGTGCATCTCAAGGTCTTTTAAGCACGTTGTCTCCTAAGTCGATGATTAATTTTTTCTTCATACTTAACAAGGAAATTCTTTATGAGTTTCATTACAAGATTGCTATTTTGTCCATACTGCACAGTATTAACACCCTGGAGTGAAATTGTGCCCTTTTGAAAATCAGAAGGAATTTCTCCACTGCTGTTTTATCACAGAATTTCTTAATGTTGTGTAACACACACTTACACAAAATAAACAAAATCAAAATAACCAAAAAGATTTAAAAAGATTATATTTTCAAATTGATTTATCATAGTTACAGTAGATTATGTGATGATGGTAATAACACACATTTTCTCTTCGTGAGGTCTTTGGATTTTATTACCATATTAGCCTTGCATTACAAAGAACCTGCTCAATCTCTAATTAACATTTTTCCTCCAAAATATATCTTCTGGAAAATTGCTTTAAAGGTATTTATCCAAATTGGTTTTTAATTTTTTTCAGGGAGTGCTGGAACACCTGTTATCTTCAATGAAAATGGAGATGCTCCTGGACGCTATGATATTTTTCAGTATCAAATCACCAACAAAAGTACTGAATACAAAATAATTGGTCAGTGGACTAACCAACTTCATCTAAATGTAAGTACTAGTCTGATTATAACACTGACATTGGAGAATACTCATTTGAGTATTATATTATTTCAAAACACTTTAAAAATGTTGATGATTCATTCTCTGTCAGTTGGCAGAAGAAATATTTTCCATTCTTTTCTTGAGAAGACAGTAAAAGATAGCACAATAACCTGAACCAAATTCTTTATATTTTAAAGTAGGTTGTGTTGTGTTTTTACCTGCTCCTTCAAATGATATTTTAGAATCATTGTCTATCTAATATTTCTCAGACTGATTATTACCTTAGGCAGGGAAATAGTAAGTCATTCTTCAAAGGCGGGTGTCAGACAAAAGGATGGATACATATTTATTACCCAGTTATTTCATATAAAGTAGGGAGATGGAAATGTGTTTAGTAAAAGAGAAGTTTGGACTCTCTAACCACTTCTGATTTAGTTGAAACACTGTGATGATGAACTACTGCAATAAAAACATTTCTTGAACACAAAGGGAGATTTTGGAGTTTTTCTATATAGTTAACTAGAATTAGTATAGTCCTTTATTACTTAATAGCAGAAGAAACAAAAGACACAACAACTTTCCCCTCCTTCGAAGGTGTTTCTAATTGCTGCCTTAATATATTCTGCATTTTTTTTGTAGTTAAGCTCTACCTGTGCATGGAATTATATATTTATTTTAAATCAGAATCCCAATAAGATTCACATAATGCAACATGTATATAGGAGCTGAACATCAAGCCATAGCTCTAGCTTGAGAAATTATTGGGTCAAGGCACTTCTGTCAGAAAATGGCTCCATGAGAGTTACAGTCATGAAAAGCAAAATGAAGTTAACCTGTTTCCTTTTTAGCTGTGCAATATTTACAGGGTTTACTTGAGGTTTGTTAGCCATTTAGGTAGCTCTGGAAAAACAAAATCTGAAGTGTCACTTAGTTAAGGACTGAGGAGAAGGGCAATAGTGTGAATTGATTACATTCTATGACTACATTCACCAAACTCCAAAAGGAGCTTATGCAGTGACTGTAATCAAACCACAAAAAGTAGATTTCAAACTAGTTTTCCATGTGAGAAGCTACTGCAGATGAGTAACAAAGAGTGTGGTAAATATTTACAAATGATTCTCCTGTTGAGATTATTTTGCAATAATTATCTGACTGTTATGCACAGTAACACATGTGAGATATCCTCATTTTCAGCCACAGCTGTTAAATCACTTTACCATATCAACCATTTAATATCTATGGCTACTTGACAATTCTTCTGCACAAATAGAAAAGACCCTACCAGCGTGTACTACTTGTGAGTAACATACTGTCTGGTAGTGTTAGCTCCTTCCACTAACCTGATATCTGTCTGTTGAAAGGCATGAAAGGGAAAAAAAGATGGTTAAACAAGTTGCTTCAACTTTAATTCCATTCCAGTCTGCCTTTTTCTATCCCCCCCTACCCTGCTAAATTTTTCATTAAGCCTGTAGCTTTTCAGTCCCATTATTTCTGCCTGATGTATGTGTACTCCAGGGAGTTCTCTGAAATAGGATTAGATTGGCTGATATTCAGACTACTGAAACCACATCATGCTAACCACATTGACCACAAAGCTAACAAGAAAGGATTTATCTAAGAACACCCCTTGTTAACTCTCATTAAGAATGGACGTGTTAGCTTGTTCTTTGCCTCTTTCTTTTTAACCTTTTTTCCACCTCCTTAAGCTCACGTGCTGGATAAAACTAATTGCCCAAATTCGTGGCTGAATTCACCTCCAGAGAAGTTGTCGCTGCCCCGTACCTGGAGGTGTTCAGGGATGGATGGGGCTTTGATCAGCCTGGTCTAGTGAGAGGTATCCTTGCCCATGGCAGGATGGTCAGAACTGAAAGATTTTTCTGGTCCCTTCCAACCCAAATCATTCTATCATTTTATGATTCTGTGATTCTCTGTGTAGCGTGTAGAGTCACGACGATGTGAACAGGTGGGCAAACTGCTCAACCTCATGCAATGACCCTGCTTTTGTCTCACCACCCCCTGCTCTGCTACATACCCTGTGCTCACACAGACCAGGATGTGAGCAGGGACACAGGGCGCAGTCAACCCCAGGCATGGTGCAACTGGATGGATTCAGAAAGATGTTTCTCTCCCTAACTTTTACTCCTGTTTCTTCACTTACTCATTTTTATCTAAAGCCTGGAAAATTTCTGAAGGGACAACTGGGTTTAATGATCTTAATGATCTCTTCCAACCTGAAATATTCTATGATCCTATGATGGCAGTTTTGCAACTTGATGATCTGCTGTGATAAAGCTGTTGCCTCCTCTCACCAGACAAAATCTACTAAAACCAACTAAACTTTGTAAATGATCCAATAGTCCAAATCATCATATTGCAAGTTAGGTAGTGCCTTTGATTGCTAATGAATCAGAGGGAACATAGTGGTTGTATTCATTGATTTCAGTGAAAACATTTATATTTGTTGAAGACAAAGCAGTATTAAGATGACAGAGCACTTTTTATCCTTCTGTTCTATAAAGGAGATGCTTTTAAAACAGAATACTTTTTGCACTGTATCCTTCTTTCCCCTAGAGTTTTCCCTTAATGAAGAAACATGTAGCTATTATTTTTAATCAATGTCTGTCAGCTAGATATCCTTTATAGATATTTCTACTGTTTTTACAGATATTTCTTCCTCAAATAGTGTGGCAACATTTTGTAGGTATGATGTGTTTATGATTGTGTTAATCTGGTATTGTGTTTCAGAAAATTTATAACTTTTATAACTTTTATGCATCTATTTATTTTCTGTGACAGAAAAATAAATCATGAAAGTACCAGGTTTGCAGTACAGTTCAACCTTTGGAACAGCTAATGTAACTAAGATTAGAACATGCCTTGCATTTAAATAAATGAATAAAAAAACTTTCATTTTTTTTCTTTCTGATATAATATTTTTCCTTTCCTTTTTGTTTTCCTTTCCTTAGGCTCTTTGATATTTTCTATGTTGGGTTTTGTGACTGAGGGTCACCGTTTTGTGGGCTATGGCTCCTCACTCGGTGACCAGCCCTCATTCTGTCTCTGATCCCAACTCTCAGGATTCAGGATTCCTCTGCTGGTGTCTTTAGTTCCTCAAGGTTTTCATTGACTCTGCAGGGTCCATGTGGTCAAGCTTCAGACTTGTTCCTTTCCTGCTACAGTGCTGTCTTTCCCTTTGGGCAGAAAGTGCTGACCGGCTCAATAAAGTCTCTGTATCATGCTCCCTAAGGAGCTCTTTGTCAGCTCCTTGTCACCAGCTGCAGAGATGCTTCTAGCTATGATGCCAGTTCCTCCCCATATTCCTCAGTAACATTAATGCTCTCCTTTAGGCAGACTGACCTTTCAGATATTTTCTGAAGCAGCTATAGCTTCCAGCTCTAGGAACTTCGTGATTACTGATTGGTATTACTCTTACAATTCTTACAAAACAAATGCGTATGTGACAATGATGAGAGATACAGTATAGAAGTTAAAATGAAAAAGAATCATGATCTTCAAAAATTAAGGGTTTTTTGTGATTCTTGAGTTTGATTAAGGTACCTCAGTCTTTGAGAGATGCAGGGGAAATCTGAAAGCAGATATTTAGAAACAACAAACTATAGTCTCAAAGGACCTGACTGCCTTTTATACAATTATCACTTTACATGATTCTGGCAATTTAAATTTACAACCCCTTTAAAATCCTTTTACTCTCTAAGGTTACTTGACTTTAAGTGATCTTATTGTACTGGAAATAACCAAACCCTAAAAATTTTTAGTATCTCTTTGAAGGAAAACCTAATTGCCTTAGAACTTTTGATCATTGACTACATGTTAACTGTCAGGGTTTTCTTTTCTTTGCTTTCCTCATTTAGTTTTCTTTATATGTAGAAGAAGATAACTTATTTTTCAGGAAACTGTGATAGTTAAGATCCTTTCTTCCAAAAAATATTCTGGTTTTCATAATGAATAAAAGTCCAGGAAAAGATAGCTGTTTCTGTAGAAGTCATGTTTTATTCATACTGTAATGGTATTTTGCATACCAGGTCACACATAAAAGTTCCCTACAAATATGTGGGTTTAGCAAATTTGAGCTCTCAACCATGTAATCTCTGTAGGAGGAAAGTTGTTAAAAACACACTTGCTTTTTCCTGGCACTTATGATTTGAAATCAACTTCCTTTTATGATTAATTATTAATTTCCTTTTAGAAACTGTGTTATGTGTTACCTGTTTTGTGATAAGGGCTTTATCAAGATGTTGACTGATAGCCTTTGTCAGTGGAAGTAAATGGAAATAGTCCCAAAAGTTTTAACAAGTTTCTCAGTTTGTTTTGTTTAAGAACCCATTCAGTTTGTTCTGGGTCATTTTTGAGGGATTTTTTTCCCCCCTTTCAAAATGCTTCTATTCAAAATGCTTCTCAGATTCCGTTTCAAGCTTATACTTTGTTTTGTCTAATGAAGTTTGTGTTTAAAAATCCTAATTTGAGCAATTATGTAGATCCAAATCCATATTCATCCAAATTAGTAATTTTGATTGATTAGACTTTGGGCAGACACAATTATTGGTGTTGTCAGAATCAGGTATTTAGCTGATGCAATTAAAAAGCTTAACTGAATATCTATTTATGTGATATTATTCCTTTAAAAAAAAGTGAAGCATATCAAAACACTGTATGTTTCAAGTGGAAACAGTGAAAATTTTAAGGCAGAATTGACTTGTGTTTATTTTGTGCTTTTTTCTTTTTTTTTTAATCCAAAGCACAAGATGAAGATGAAAGATAAGAGAAATTCTCCAATAACAGATTTTTAACATTCTCTTAGAAATAATGGGATGCATAAGCTTTCAGATTTATGGAGTGTATGTGCTGAGGATTAAATGACTCAAGGGAAAAATCCATTTTTCTGTAATGGTCTTGATTTATGACTAAGAAAACCATAAATTAAAATTATACCAATGTGATGAACTATCAGAAAGACAGCCATAATCATAATCAGCCTTAAGCACAGTGTTTGGTGAACTGGTAAAAATTGGGAACCCCACATTGACAATGAGCTTCCCTTCAGGCAGCCATATCTCAAAAAAAGCTTTGAATCAGTATTTGATTTCTCTTCTTTCTAGGACTCTTGTAAATTATGTATCTAATCCTGAAGGAAACTATCAACACTGACATTAGCCAATTCTTTTTGGAAGTGACAGATTCAAATTGCATAAATTCCCTTTCTTGTGACATGGTGAAAGAAAATTATTCAAGAAGCTTCTGATGTTTTCTCTAACTCCATGAAGCAAATAAGTTTCAAGCTTTGCTGTAGGCCACTATATTTCATTAAAGAAGCCAGAGACCCTCTTTTTTCTCTGTGGTAGCTACTATATAATTGATAGATGATTTCAAATTGCTCAAGTTAAGCCCTGTGTTTAAGAACACAATACAGTGAAATACTCAACAGGAGCATGTAGTGCTGTATATGATTACATCTATAAACAAAATATGAAAATCAATCAACGAGATGAACAAAAATGGTTTATGTTCTTCTATTCTTCTCAAAATTATACTGCTTTCTTCCTTTATTCTACAAAGGGCTGGAAGTAGAAAGAGTCTACAAGGTGCTATAGAAAACTACTTTGGTTTTACAAATCTAGTCCTGATCTTGTCTCTGGTCAATAAGTATCACAGGGTTTATTCTTTTTTACTGTCAGAGTCTGAGGTCAGTACGAGACCTAAGTATGAGACTAAGGTCCAATGCTAGACTGAAGACATAAGTTAATAGTAGGCTACAGCGGATGCAAATTGTAGACAAGCCAACAAAATATACAAAACGTTGAATAAAACTAGGATTTTGTGATTTTGAAAGGTTACAGATTGTATTATTCATTAAAAAAAAGGGGGGGGGGGAATAAGCTGAATATAGATGTTGAAAAAATATTAAATGATTTTGAGATGTGCCTGTAATAGAACAGATGTTATTTCAGGTATGACTGAAAATCAAAACAGAACTTTGATTGAAGAGCCAATGACCTTAGAAAAATCCAAGAATGACAGCTTGTCTACTTTCTATAGTCTTTTAATTTATAGTCCTAATAGTTGTCTTTTTAAATTTTTTTTGTTGTTCTTTTTGTTGTTCTTTCTTTTTTTTTTTTTTTTCTCAATGAAACAGATCTCTTTACTGATTCTCTAGAGAGAAAAAAAGAAAATGGATAAAAGGCATGTGCTAAGAATATATCCTGAACTTGGAAAACCATTTGTTCTTCATTAGAATGATACTAGATTGCCAATGAAATAGCCACTGCTTGAGATTTAGGATGAATAGGGATTTTTTCCCACTTTGTCAGTGTGAGTGAAAATCAGGTTTCTCAAATGAAGCATAGGGTTGCAGCTGCACACTTGGCTGTGAACTTTTACAGGGTTCTTGAGTGGATGGTAGATATTTTGTAGCTTTTTGTGGTCATCCTTTGTTAGATGTTATAATTAGAATGAACTGTTCTTTAAATAGCCATAGCCAACAGGACCATGGACTGTTCTTGTTTTTTCAAAACACCAGAAAGGAGGCCTTGCTATGCCTCCTTTGACAAATAAAATAAATCACTTGTGCTTTAAAATATAATTTTCTCTTTCAAAATAAAAACAAGTGTGCAGTGATAGAACAATGAAAAAATCAGCTTTTATATGTAATCCTGGAGTGTTCTGTGTTCATATATGGGCCTTAAGAGCAGGGTTAGCTGCTCCCCTGGTACCAGCTAATGTCATGACTTTTAGCATAGACAAACAGCTACTGGGTATAGCAGGTAGTTTGGATTATGCATGGCTGGCAGCAAGTCTACAGTGAATTGCTTTGTGAAGTACCAGTGTGAAACACAAAGTATCAGCACATGTCTTCTGTAGTTTCTTCCATCTTTCTCCTTTTCCCCACAGAAATGTGTATATGTATTATAATTTGAAGATTGAGCTGCCCTGTAAACTTAGGAGCAAAACGTTCATGCTTAAAAGCAAAAATGGTAGATTAAATTACTTTAATTATTGTTCATTTGTGTTACATAATGGAAGTCTACTACTAAATTAAAAATCATTAAATGGAAAATGAAAGAGATGTTCAGTGGTTATGATATGATGAAAAAGAATAACCAGCAGTTAACAGAACATTATTATATGATATTTTTTTTTTGTTTGCTTTGCTGCAATTTCTCTTCATGTTGCAGTAGTATTCATTTCATTTCTTCAGGATAATCATCCAGTCAATATTTATCCAGTACTTTTAATCTTGATAGATATCCAAACACTTTTTTAAAAAATTATTTAAAGGTAGGGAGTGAATTATTTTTTTATATTTCCAAAATGGTGTCACCAAAAACCAAAGTGGTTTTAGTGGTTATATTGTGATAGTACAGTTTAAAGCAGGGAATAAAGAATATGTAGCTAATCTCATTGTAACTTCAAATAACAGTGAACAGAATTGTGTTGAGTGGGACAATTGGATGTGCCAGGAATGACTGGATAAAATAGGGATGATGGCAATAATGTTTCCAGTAACTCCATGAATTGAAGTGAAACCTCTTTATGGGAAATACAGGCATAAAACTAAGCAATGGTTTTGGAACGGTTAACTGAGATCTGCATATCCAGAGGCCATTGCAGCAAGGAACTCCTAGACTTGTGATCTAATCTATCTGTCCTCTTCCCCAGTCCTGCAACCTGACCTTGTTACTGGAACTGTGACTTCACTTCTTAAAGTAGAGTAGCTGGAGAGAATCCAGCTGCAAGCAAAGATAATGAACAACCATCTAAAAGAATGCCTGTAGGAAAAGGGTGAGCAAACTAGGATTGTTTAGTCTGAACTGAGGGGAATTATGTTAATCTCTTTCAATACAGAAAAAGATTATTCAGGAAAAGAACAAACTGTTAGTCATAGTTAATTTGGCTATTAGGAGAAGTCATGGATTTTAATTACTGTAAAACAGATTTAATGCAGACATGCTAGAAGATTGTAACGATGAGGAAAATTAAGCAATGGGCTGCGTTGCCTGGGAGGCTGAGCAATCTCCAACACTATGAACTAGTTGGAGTAGGTGAACTGTACAGACTGATTTGGTATAGCTGATTCAGAGGTGGGGGCAGAGGAATACTCCCAAAATCTTCTTCAGCCATTGTTTCTCAAGTTTTCTGTTTTTCGTTAATTTGTTTTGTTTATTTTGCTAGTGTTCCCCTCAAAGGTAGATTTCCTCTATGCCTTGGGTAAATGTTGGGAGTGATACAAGCAACTGAACTCCTGCACTCTAAATTTCCTGAGTGAATGCAAGAATGTGTATGTCTTTATCAAGAACTCTAGAAGAATGCTATGACAGATATACTAGCTTACAAACTTGGTTACCTGTTTAGAAGCCTGTGTTGCTTCAGTTTATGCATCACATTAGTAGGTAACAACAGGTTTTCTGTGAATCCTTGGAGACCTTTCAATTCACATACAGGGCTACAAATTGGAAGTTTTTTTTACATGAGAGCTGCTTAAGGCTTCCCAAACTTCTATGTGGAAAAGAGTTTACTATTGTTACAGTGGTGACTTCTTTTACTTAGACCTTCTTTCCCTACCATTTCTCAGAGAAACTTTTTCCTTCTAACCAAAAGCAGTACAGCAACTCCACCCATAACAATATTAAAAAATGTATTATTAATTAGCCAAGAAGTAGGAAAAGTATGATCATCAGCATATTTTATTTAGTTTATTTGTATACATACAGAATTTTTTTTCTTAAATAAGTATTCCATAAAACTGTAAAAGGCAGTCTAAAGAATTTACCTGTCATGAGAATAAATTGAAATTTTTCTGTTTATCTGGCCTACTTATGATCTAAATTTTTTATTTGTGCTCACAATATCTTATACCTGAAATCTGCCCTAGCACTGTAGAAGACAGCTAAAGGGATCTCAAGAGACTATCTAGCCCTTGTATAAAGTTAGCATCTTCTATACTTTTGTTACTCAAGGATGAAGACCTTACAGACTCTGAAGGCATTCTGTTGCATTTTTAACAAGCCTTATCACTCTGAAGTGTCCTATAAATACTTGACTTTACTCCTCATTGCTATAATTTAAGTCCATTATTTCTTATTTTATTCAGTATACATTGACTACATCCTCATCCTTTTCATGTATTCGAAGACTGTTGTTTTACCCCCTAGGCTGTGTTACTTTTTGGGCTATACAAACTGAATTGTTCAGTTTAGTCACATGCATCATGTTTTCCTAGACACCCTTCTGATGTTTGCTGATTTCTTATGGTCTCCCTAGTTGATTTTCCTTCAAACTGAAACATGATGGTCCAGCCTTCACAAAGTGCTCTGGCTGAAGTCTCACTACTTCAGAGTACAGGAGAATCACAGAATCACAGAATCTTAATGGTTGGAAGGGACATCTGAGATCATCGAGTCCAACCACATAAAAAAACCCAACCAAACAAAAAAAACCACCACAAAAACAAACAAAAAAATCAAAACCAAAACAAACAAAAAACACACCCACAACCCAAAATAAAACACAAAACCCCACAAAAACCAAAAAAACCCACAAAAAAAGCACCCACCAACTAAACCCCACACCCACAACCCCCCCACAACACCCGACCACAAACCAATAATCTGCCTGAAGAACCATGTCTACATGTTTCTTAAATATCTCCAGGGATGGTGACTCCACCACCTCCCTGGGCAGGCTGTTCCAGTGCCTGACCACTCTTTCAGTAAAGTAATTCTTCCTAATATCTATTCTAAAACTCCCCTGTTGCAAATTTAGACCATTTCCTCTGGTCCTGACATTAATCACTTGGGAGAAGAGGCCAACATACACCTCTCTACAGCTGCCCTTCAGGTAGTTGTGGAGGGCAATGAGGTCTCTCCTCAGTCTCCTCCAAACTAAACATGCCCAGTTGCCTCAGCCTCTCCTCACAGGACTTGTTCTTCAGACCCCTCACCAGCTTCGTGGCTCTCCTCTGGACACACTCCAGCACTTCAATGTCTTTCCTGTAGTGAGGGNNGCCGAGTACAGAGGCACGATGACTTCCCTACTCCTGCTGGCCATGCTATTCCTGATACAAACCAGGATGCTATTGTCCATCTTGGCCACCTGGGCACACTGCTGGCTCATGTTCTGCCGTCTGTTCACTAACATTTCATGTATTCATGGGTGCAGACTAGAGGGGAAAGATTATTTTATCTGTCTGAATTTCTCAGGATGGCATTTTCCCCTTTTGCAACAGTGTAACATTGGTTCAACATACTATAATCCACCAAAGCCTTGAGATCTCTCTTTCTGAAAACCTGCTATATCTGCCTTCTCAGATGCATAGTGTGCTACCTGTGAGTTGCCCATGTTAAACTGCGTGCTCCTTTTTTTCAGACTCTCTACAATATCATTTGTAATAAGTGCCCTGACCTTCAGCATGTCTTCAACATTTCCTAGGGTTATACATGCCCATATTCGATCACCGTATACGGGGTTTTATCATCAAAACTGCATTGAGTGATTATTACAATTATTGAATAGTAGCTAAGAATAGATCTTTCCAGGCCCCACTCTGTACCATCCCTTCCATTCAGACAATGAATCAATGAGAGATTTTATCTTCCCATAGACTTCTGGTATAATTTGCACCTAGCCCTTAGGGGCTACATCTGTTTCAATAGGTTGCTTATGACTGAGAGTGTAATTTGAAATGGTGTCAAAAATCTTTCTAATGTTAAGATAAATGACACCTAGCTGCTTGCCTCTCATCCATGATGCCTGTTACCCTCTCACTGAAGGAATTGTGATAGCTCATTGCTGACTGATCCCTTTTGGCTGTTATTTGTCTTGTTTTGGTTTTTTTGTTTGTTTGTTTGTTTTGTTTTCTCTGTGTTTTCGAAATGGGTTTATTTCTTTTCAGATTTTTCAGAGAATCCAAGTTAAACTAAATGATTGATAATTCCCTAGCTTCTTCTTTTCCCTCCTTTTCTACGCATAAACACTAGGCTTCCCATTTGCAACTTCTCCATACTTTCCCATAAAGTTCTCTATCCTCAGTCAATTCTTTGTCCCTAGTAGAATAAATCTCAATATCTTCATTCCATATGAAAACCCTAGACTTCCTGAAGTACTCTCATTTTCAGCATGTTCATCTTTCTTTTCTTAATAACAAGGATTTTTTTTTTCTTTTTAATTTTTTTTTCTGACTAAATGTGCTGTGTGGTATTTTCTCTAGCTTAAACTTCTTCCACATGCTTGTTTTGTGCCTGCCAGATCACTAAGTCTCTCCACAGAATTCTCAATTTAATTATTGACTCTTCATTCTAACCAGCAGCATAGACTTGGCAGAGACACCTCTTCCTCTGCTGCTGAAAATCTCAGTATAAAACACAGTCTATTTTCTGCCAGCTCTGAACTAGTTCAGACTTTCAGACTTTTTATACGTGATTTTGTTACCTGTCTGGAGCTGTGTTTAAAGGGCCAGTGTGATTTTCTTTTATTTATGTAGTGCTGAAATTTCAAATTTATTATCATGTACCAATCTGACTGTTCACTAAGAGGAGCTGGCAAAGAAGAGCTATAATAGTGGAAAACAACCTTAAAGTATTGTCAAAATGTACATCTCAGTGTTTAGGATTTTGCAGTGCTTCAGAGTAGAATGTACTACATATATTAACAGGTTTTTTTCCTAAAACCAAGCTGGATAAATATGTCAGGAATGGTTTCGGTATAGTGCCTCTTTTGTTGAGACAGGAAAATAAACCTGAGTCCTACATTTCAACAGAGCTTGTCTGTTCCTCTGTCACAGTCAATTAAGGTATAAGGTTACTGAGGTGAGGACAGCTTTGTTCAAAATTTCAAGTGCTTCACTTTGCTGAAACTCTGTTTAGAAACTGAGAAGTACAGGATCACAAGGTATTCTGGCTGTTTTCTGTTATTCTTTGAGAGGTCAGTGATGAAGTTACTGCCTTTGCGCTTTTGTACCTTTCTGTCTTGCTGCCACTTATGCAGCAATGGAAAGCTCAGGAAATATATGCAAAATTGCCCTGCTCTACTTTTTCAGTTCCCTTATTAAAAATCTTTTTGCTACAACTTCCTTAAAAAGAACCTCTTTGGATGTAAGCTCTGGATGCTGACTATCATGTAGTTCAGTGTTGCCTTATTGTGTTTAGGATGTCTTTTTTTTGTATTCTGCCGATACTCTTCTTTCCATCTTATGGTTTGATTGTGAATTCTTTAGGATTGAGAGACCATATTTTTTTCTTGCAAATTTTTTCATCCCATAGTGCAACTGAGGTCTTGGTCTGTGAGCAGGGTGGGAATAAAAGGCATATGTAATTTGTGTGTTGGTATTATTTTGTATAAAAGGTTGTGCAGATTGGAATTTAGAGGCATTCATTCTTCAGATTCTTATGCACAACATCTTTTGCACTCATCAAGGGATAGGAAGTAGACAAATCACTAAAAATAATGGGGTAGTATTAAAACTAAACCAAACCCATCAACTTATTTTTTCATACTGAACTGAGGATTTTTATGATTGGCTAATATCTAGTTTTAAAATAATGAAATAGATAACAAAAAGGTGACAGGTCATGTCCTTAAGTAATATTAAATATGTGTGTGGGTCATGCCTTTGTTAGCATAACTCTACTGAAGTTACTGGACTGATTTAAATCTGCTGAAGGTTTAGCCCAGTAAATTTTCTTGCTGGTCATCATGTAGGTGTTTGGGGACAACATTTTCTTGTTTTGATAAAGAAACTCACCTTTAAACCAATAGAATGATTAAAAGCATGTAATGCTTAATATTTTTTCACTTATTAAGTGAAATAGTCTTAACGAAAAAAAAAAATCTCTTGAAGTCAAACGTCAGCTGAGTTTAACCTCTTATGTTTCTTCTATTTACTGTGGAGTGGGGAAGAACCTGAACAACATTGGGAACAAAAGACACCTGACACAGATGGGAGGGAAATATAATAGCTATGGAGTACCAGACTTGGGTCAGGTCAGCTCAAACTTTGACTTAGATTACTGTAAATAAAGGCAACAGATTTGGGAGAGAGAATGTTTGCTATGGGTATTAAAAACTTCATCAAGAAATACAACTAGTCCTTTAAACTAGTGATTGCATGGATCTTGGGCAGAACTGAGAATATTCTCCACGCACAAGGAAAGTGTCATGAAAAAACACTTTGCCAGAACTAAGCTCCTTTTCTCAAAGCATTAAATTTTTTGAAGTATGCTTGCAGGCTGTTTCTGCATGATCAACTGCAGGAAGAAAATAACACATCCAAGCCTTACCGACCTTAGTACTAGAGCTGGTCAAAAGCTATCACTCAACACAAAAGGGCAATGGTTGAAGGTTTCCTCTCAAAACAGCACTTAAAGAAAAATCTAAATATGACAAGGTGGGCTTTTTAATTTGAGGTCTTTTGAACAAGCTTAATTATAAGCAAAGTTATGGCATGGTATGCTTTTGGTAGCATATAATGACTTCAATCCCTCTGTGTACATCGTAGGTTATATAAAAAAATGCTCATTAAAATCTCTCCAAATGCATAACAAGTACATGTAAGGGCAGTGAGGACCTCTAGGTAAAGATATAGTAGAGATTGTCTATGTGAAAATTGTCTGCATAAAGAATAACTTTGGAAGCCTGATTTGAATCTGATCTATTAATGGTAATTATTTAGTTTCAGAATATACACAATAGACTATGGAAAACACTTCAAAAAAATCTGAAGTCTGCTGATGTCATCTTGAATAGGGTATTTCTCTGTCATAAAGTTATTAATAAAATAATTTTGATAGGTCTTTTTGTTTGTTTGGATTTTTTGGTTTGGTTTGGTTTTTTGGTCTCATTTGTAAATAAGGAGACCATCTCCAGAAACAAGTGTTTAAAAATTAATTGTGATTCATGCTCCCAAGAAACAAAAAAATACAATCTTGCTTATATTGAAGTGCCTACTAGACAGCTGTAAAATTGTGATAAAACCAATATGTGATAAAACCAATGATGATCCCATGCTCTTTGCAAACCTCTGGGAATTTGCCTGAGGTTTGTCTATGCCTGAAATTCCAGAAAATGTCATCTCAGTTGTTAGGAAAACATCTGTATAGGGAGAATGACATAAATCATTTATAGCAATTATGACAAATTTGATTTGTCACTAATGATAGTGATTTTATACTGCTGCTGAAAATCTGGATTCATTCTCATTTTGTTCTATTTTGTTTCTTAATTTAAAAATGTATTTTTTGTCCTTGACTTATTTCCCTCCTGCACATGCTTGCTTAAATATTTGTAAGTTTGAGTATAAGTATACCCAGATTTCCTCTAGAGGGATAAAATCTGTCTGGCAGACTGAATGCAATAATCATTATATTTAGGCTCATAATGAATTCACTTTAGTTGAACCAGTTTTAATTTTGGTTTTTGATGGTTCAGGTGACTTGATTGGACAGGGTACATTAGAGATTTGAACTTTAACTGTGAGAATAGATGCATTAGACAATTTAAAAAAGTTAAATATTAGACTAAATTGCCTTAATTCACTCACTTGCTGTGATCCTCTGATTAACCTTTTTGTCAGAAGAGAAACACTTCCAGAAACTAAGACAAAAATAAGAACAACTCTTAGTGAGAGCTGGAGGAGATATTTCAGTTCTTTTTTCATGTTTATAGCTAAGAATCAGAATATCTATTAAAAGCAGTATGAATTTATATGTAAGAGCCTTGCTGCTTCTGAAAGTCTTGTCTAACTTGTTACAAAATAAGATGTTTGTCTACTCCCACGACTTTGGAAGAATGCACTGCTTGTAGTCCTCTGTCTAGATCTTGTATAATTCCATTCATTACAATAATACCATTAAACATAGTTTTCATTACTTTTAATAAATATCTAACTCTGAGATAAGATTTCAAAAATGAAAATTCCTGCAAGTGATAATATAACATAATCAGAAACATTAAAATATTATCCACAATGTCCTCAGTATAAATTCTCTGAAGGCTATTCAAGTGCTTTTGTATTGCCACTGCTTGCTGAATTACGTAAGTGATAAATTTTTCCATGATCATTAAGAATGGAAAACAGAGTGTTTTTGTACACATAGATGGTTCAGAAATTATATGTGACCTATTAACAACATTTTTGATCGGTCTCCTCTGGTTGCTGAGGGCATTGCTAAATGAATGAGTTGCTGGATTATTGGAAGAAGATAGGTGCCAGGAATGTGAATGTGCTACTTGTACTGTGTCATGTAAATCTCATCTTGTTTTAGCCCAGTCCTCACATCATTAATTTTTAGCTTTATTGTTAGATATTAAAGGAAATTTTGTTTGTAATGTTCATGAAGGATAGAGGTGTTTACTTGGTTTTGATATGAAATGGCATTTTGTCTGTATTTTAATGGTTTAGTGAACTGTGAATCTTAGTGCTGGAAATTAAAGCAAATTGCAGCTCTGTCAGGCACATATCTCATACAGATGATTTTAATGATCATTTAAATAGCAATGAAGCCATTCTTTTTTTGTATCATGATGTCTTTCATGGAAAATGAGTACATGTCTTACAGACATGCTGTCATACCCTTTTTGATGTTTTCACTCTGGTAAGTATTGGAGTAGTAGAAAATGGAACCTCATCTTAGGGGAATGTGAGGTATTTCATGATAGCACATCAATCAATCAGACACTTTCCAAATTCAGAGAAGCTACTCAAATAACATTAATAATAATGTTTAAACTATTATTAATAGTAGATGCAGAGCTAGGCTATTTCAGTCCATCTAACCTAGGTAATAAATTCAGATACATTTAACAATGATCTTTGCCTTGTCATGTATCATACTGCAGTGAACAGCAGCTACAAGATGCCATATAAAAATGAAGATGACAAAATAAGTCTTCTAGAAACTACATTTACATAAGGCTACTTAATAATCTGAGACTCACCCAGCCTTAGCTGAGTCTGGGCAGCATAAAGAGGGCTGCAGATCCAGTATTTGGATCACTAAGGGCTGAAGAGATGTTGAACTTTTCCGTTCTTTTTCAATGTCAAAACCACCTTCTTTTCTCTTTCTTTTGTCTGACTTTGGCTACTTTTTCAGTTTCTTTCCCCCGTGAGAATTTTGTTTAAAAACATGTGCCTAAAGTTAAGCTCCACTGAAGTCAGTTTTGTGACATTTGAACTTCTAGATCACTTTGGGTGAGGTTTCTCAAAGTATTTAGATTGTGAAAACTGCAGATGGGAGCATAGTGGGATTTTCAAAAGCACTTAAACAGATAAGGCACTTAGCTCCCATTTAAAGTAATTAGCTGGATTGAACAAGCTCCCCTTGGCACTTCTGAAAATTCCAATGCTAAATTGTTATGTCTGCATAAAAAAATATGATTGTCAAATGAGGTTGAGCATCCAGTAACTCCCCTTAAGGTTTTCAGCAATTCTGAAAATTAGACAATGCTCCTGGACCTATGTTCCCAAATGATCCTTCTTCGCTTTCTTGTTTCTTAACAGTTTCTGCTATCAGTTATTGTCTAAGGTTAATCTCAGAGAAGAAGTGGGATCAATATAACCTATAACCTAAGGATAGAAAAATAATGACACAGGTGAATCTTCTGCACAGATTTGAGAAGCCATTTCCTTTATATATACATTCAGTCACTGAAAAAATTGATAGAGCTTTAAGACTATTGTTCTAATTATGTCTTATATTGGATTTCCTTATTACATTTATATTGTGCAAAATAATAGATAAAAAATACATACAGGCAAAGACTGCTGCAGGTTATAGGTAGCTGGAAATTAACCAGATGACCATAAGTAGCATGAATTTTCAGTCTTTAATTGCTGCATATACGGATACCCTTAGCAGACCTATTTGGATGTAATAAAAGAAAGCAGCACTCACTCTGAGGTATAGTTTCCCTTGCCCTATTACAGTAGTGTCTAAATAGCAGTCTGAGAGTATACACACATTAGCATTTTGGTTTCAATCAAGTCTGCTTTTGAAATGAATCTGCTAATTATTCCCACTTAGCACACTTTCTCATTGTGGAGTGGATCTCCAGCTATGTGAACTGGATAGCTTTTGGCTGAAATGAAATCAGAAGATGGTTTACAGAAGGACATATAACCTTCTTTAATCATCACAGGGTGTTCAGCCCACTGAAATATGTCAAAAATAGTTCAATATAACCTTCCTTCCAAGAAATTAGTTCAATATAACCTTCCTTCCAAGACTCAAATTTAAAATGCTAACTGAAGTGAACACCAAATCCTCAAAGCCAATACCTTTGCTTCACAGATTGACTCTTATCATGCAATGTTGCTTGATAAGGTACCTATAAACTGAGTTGTCAAGATGTTTGTGTTAATGGTAGCATCCCGTCTTTGCACCCACTTCCAGAGGTAAAACCTTACAATGCCAGAATTCTCTCAGATCTGCAACTATCTTAAAGGACATCTCCAATTTCAAACACTGGCCAACATTATTTGGGAATATATCTTTTTGTTCTTGTTAGAAAGAAAATTAAATAAAAAAACTCATGAGTGAGACCTCATTTTTGTTAAGTGCTTTTTCAGAAATGTAGGTTAACCTAAATGCAACCATGTGCTTTGCCTAAAAAAGTAATCCAGACAAGACAGATTGAAAGACATAATTTGTATACCTCGTAAAATGCACCTGCACCATCCATTCATTCTGGTTATTCTCTACAGTGATTTAGAAATTTTTTTTTGCTTTAAGAGTTCGTTCTTCTTTGAATCACTCCGTCACTAACAGCTATTAATGCTAATATTCAAAATTATTTTTTTTAAATAAAATATTCAGTTGTGTTTAGACTGTGAATTTTCCAACATTCATAGCCTGTATTGCCATCCTGGAATTTATGTTTTGTGTTATTTATATGTCAGATATACTAGAATGAAAATAATAATATGAATCTTTACCAGTGACCTTCAGAAATAGGAATTTATTATCAGTTGTTGCCCTTGGGATGTGTAACCTGAGGCACTCTAATGTATTGCCAACCAGGAAGAGTTTTTAATCATGTTTTTAGCCAATTAAATCACCACCAAGACAATAATATGCGAAATCATAAGTAACTGTACAATAAAAGGATATTTTTTTTCTTTTTTCTTTTATTAAGGTAGAAACTCTGAAAGACACAAAGGAATTCTGTGTACCTACCTAAGCCATGGATTCACAGTATAGTAAATGTGGCTTTAGGATGTTTAATGCCAGATAAGAAACACTGTAGCCTCATGGTATTAAATTCTGATCTGGTATAAACTCACGTAGCTAGTTCAAATGTGTTAAAAATATTGAACACCTTAGCTTTATTCTGTCAGGCTGTCTGCCAGATGAGATATTGCCTGTCCATGCCATTCTGAGTGTATGCTGCATCAGGTGTTGTGGACTCTCCTGATGATTCTGTATTGTGTGCTATAATCTGGCAAATATGCAGTACTGTTCTTTTTGAGTCACCCCAAACTTATCCACAGATCTGAATTAATGACCATGGCCTCCTGTTGCCCCCATTATCATTGTATCTGACTAAATCACAAACTTTGATGTATTTATTCTCCTAACAACACTGTGAAGGAGAATATGTCTTTGCTATCACACTGATTTCATCATATCATGTTTTCTCTCTTGTCTAGGAGATGAAACAGTAGGGGTTATGCAGGCTTTGAGAATTTCAGTGATTAAAACCAGGAGATTGTACCAGAGGTGATTTTTTATTTTAGAGTGTCAAGTGCTCTGCTAGGGGCTCTATCAAAGCTGTTGCATGCAACTGGGTTGTTCTTATGGTTTTTAGGGAGCTAATTACTTAAATGATTTCCTTTCATATAGCACCAAATGTTGCATTTTCTGTAATTATCACAGTCCTTTATATAACATATGGTTAACTTCTGTAGGTTCAAGACTGATGCAAACCCCACTGAAGTTCTTGGGTCACTCTAGGGATTCACAGAGCTGGTTGTATGAGCAAGTTTCATGTCTCCTTGTTATTATGTGATGCCTTGTTTGACCCTTTGAGTGGCGAATCACAGTGAAGTTCTACACTGTGCAGAAGAGTAGATTGAGGAGACAAAAAGCCTGTCTGCTTGTTGCTTCCTTATTCACTCTGTGTGGTGCTGTAACTGGTGCTCCAGTTCTCTGAGGAAGGCAAATGAGGCTGACAATATTAGGAAGTGATTTTTTTTTCCTCAAGTCTGTTTCAAAATTGCTGGAAAAATAAACTGTCGAGGCCAAAATTATCCCTCTTGATAAATTGTCCTCATTCTGTCCTCCTCCAGAAGGAAATGAAAACACTCCTGATGCCTGAAGTTTTTTTACTGCTGTTTCACTTATAAATAAAGCCTCCAAATGAATCAAAAGTGCTAAGTACTTAATAAGCAAGAGCAAGGTCAGTCCTTTGTCCCTGAGTGCTTACCACCTCATAAGGCAGAGCATGGAGAACAACACAAAGTAATTCTGGTGCCCACAAATATCTCTTTGCTCAGTGCTCTGCACTGGTTCACTCAGCATGACCTGTGGCAGAACATAGTTTTGGTGGGCTAAGGAGTGCTGGGACCAAACTGAATGATAATTTTAATCAGGAAATGTTTTAAATCCATGAACTCCCTATTCAGATTTTATTATTTGGAGGGTATGCAGGAAGAATAGACAAATTGATGAAAAAAATGTATTATGTTAATACACTGCCGTGGAGAAATTTGTGATTTCCAAAACAAGACAGCATTGTATGCATCTGTTCTGTACTACAAAAGATCCTTGGACTTTTTAAAATTTTGAAGACTAAAGTAGTGGCCATGATGTATTTTTCCATTATTATTCAGAAAGCAGTATATATTCATTTTTGTCTTCTAAAATTTAAGCAAAAGGCTCTTATGCATTTCAAGACTTGGAAAGTGAGAAAATATAAAATATCCACAGTCGTGGAATAGGTGGCATCACAGATCTTCCTTCTGGCACTCTTTGTTCTGTTAGAGCTGATGCAAGGAGATTTTAATCTTTTTCTTTACCACACCAGAACCTCATCTGAAACCCACATAGACTTATTTTGTAATTAAATGTTTGAGAACTACTTTTATTTATATTTACATGTGATTAACTTTTAAAGCACTGTGCACAGGGTTTTTTGCTTTTAAACTAGCCTGGAGTCAATAAATATCTTTACCGATGCCAATTTGGTCAGTAGCAAAGAGGTAAATAGAAACTAATGACACTCATCAAGCCTGTGGCATGAATGATTTATTGGACACAATCATTTAACACTTTTATAAAGTCAATACAAGGGAAAGAAACAGGTTTCTTATTATGGTTAACTGTATTTGTACTGTCAGCATGTAGTGATTTATGACAAACCTGTGGCCAGGATTAGGATATTATAAATGGGGGGAAAATAGAAGGCTCATTAATTTTTTATACCCACAGGTAGAAGACATGCAGTGGGCTAATAGACAACACACTCATCCAGCATCTGTCTGCAGCCTGCCCTGTAAAGCCGGGGAAAGAAAGAAAACGGTGAAGGGAGTGCCCTGCTGCTGGCACTGCGAACGCTGTGAGGGGTACCATTACCAGGTGGATGAATTCAACTGTGAACTGTGCCCCATCAATAAGAGACCAAATGCCAACCGTACGGATTGTCAGCTTATCCCTATAATCAAACTGGAGTGGCATTCGCCTTGGGCCATCGTGCCAGTCTTCATAGCTATTCTCGGTATAATTGCCACCACCTTTGTGATTGTGACATTTGTTCGGTACAACGACACACCAATCGTCAGGGCCTCTGGACGGGAGCTCAGTTATGTGCTCTTGACTGGGATTTTTCTCTGTTACTCCATTACTTTTTTAATGATTGCGACTCCTGATACAGTGGTCTGCTCATTTCGAAGGATCTTTTTAGGACTGGGCATGTGTTTCAGTTATGCTGCCTTGCTTACCAAAACAAACAGAATTCACAGAATATTTGAACAAGGCAAAAAATCTGTCACAGCTCCCAAATTTATTAGTCCAGCTTCCCAGCTGGTGATCACTTTCAGCCTCATATCCATGCAGCTTATTGGAGTCTTCATCTGGTTTGCTATTGATCCACCACATATCATCGTAGACTATGGAGAGCAGAGGACACTTGAACCAGAAAATGCCAGGGGAGTTCTCAAATGTGATATTTCAGATCTTTCTCTCATTTGTTCCCTTGGATACAGTATTCTCTTGATGGTCACATGCACTGTTTATGCTATTAAAACAAGAGGGGTTCCAGAGACCTTCAATGAAGCAAAACCCATTGGATTTACTATGTACACAACCTGCATAATTTGGTTAGCTTTTATTCCAATCTTTTTTGGTACGGCCCAATCAGCAGAGAAGGTAAGTGATGATAAATTTACAAATCAAATACTACTCTTTTTCTATTTTCATCTTGCATTACTTATAGCACTACGATAGTTTCACTCTTAAAAATGAGTAGTTCTGAATGATAATTGCAAAAAAACTCTCGGTGTTCACAGACAATGAAATATTCAAAGGATTCAAAAGTTCGGTTTCCTATATTTTAACAGAAGACACTGAATGTGATTGTGGTGCAGCTGGCATAATAATGTTGTAATTTTCTCAATATATCCTTATATGACTGCTTCTTCTAACATTTATTATTACCCCTTAGTGATGCTCTAGCCTGTTACATGAAGCACTATAAATCTTTGTTATCATCCACATGACTGTTAGAAAGGGTTGCATTTCAAAAGCCTAAGATCAACTTACATTTGTCAAAACTAATGAAGAAGAATGCTTGGGCAGAATGAAAAGAATTACTTTTCTCTGTGGTTGACACATATAACTTTAAAAAAAAAAAGGAGTGAAAGAAGTGTATGTAAAATCATAAAAGTGTAATTCACCAATTATTATCTCAGAGCAAAAAGATATAATTTTCCTGATCTTTTAATGAGAAATTAAATGTTGCATACTTGGATATCTGTTATTCCTTGTTGAATTGGCATGGAACTTTCCTCATATCAGTCATGGTGAGCAGTACAAAACATGTCACAAGTCACAGGTGACAGGCCTCAAGTTGCACCAGTGGAGGTTCAGATTGTATATTTTTACACTGAAAGGGTTATTAAGTATTGGAATGGGCTGCCTAGGGAAGTGGTTGAGGCACCATCCCCAGAGGTGTTCAAAAGACGGGTTGACATGATGCTGGGGAACATGCTTTAGAGTTATGTTGATGGTTGGACTAGATGATCTTGGAGGTCCCTTCCAACTTAGATGATTCTATGATTCTATGTCAGACATTTAACTCTTCTTCTCGCAGTTCTAATGGGAAGGCAGAGGTAAATGTTGAGTGTGTGATTTCTTATCCTGCTGATAGTAGTGAAAATGACAATTTAGTAGGAAGGAGCAATGATACCAGCATCAAACGTAAAAACTGAAAATCTGTGAGCTTTGGAAATTCTTAAAAATAAGAAATTAAAGCCATCAGTCCTTTACATAAACTCTTTCCCTTTTTCTTCTAGCAGGTGTTCTTTGTAATTTTTTAAAATATAAATTCTAATTTAATTGGAAAAGTCAACATGTGTCCACATGTTTGACGTGTCTTGTTTAGAGGGCACTTGCCTGCATATTAAAGAACATACCTTGCTAAAATAACTGCTAATTCAAGCAGAGAAATTCTATGTGGGAGAGAGTGTGGCAGAAAAACATTTTCCTCGCTAAAAACTGAAGTAATGGGCTTGTTGAATTGGATCAGGCTTGATTTCCATAGCCTTTTGGATTGTCAGGGGAAGTGAATACCAAGATAATGGCATATCATAGAAACAAATAAAGATAAAAAAATCCTGTTTGATATAGGAAAATAAGCTTAGCTGAATTATATTTAAATTCTGCCTTTTTTATATATGTAGACTTCAGTCAGAAAAATACTTCGTGGTATAAATGTGCAGTACTTTTACTTTTTTTTTTAACAGGTTGGGACAGTCAGTTTTATGGCAAGTAGCTCTGACAAAAGAAATGTATTTTTGAGTGTTGCAACACAGAAAATATTACTTGGCAGCAACTATGCAGTGAGTTTTGATTTACACCACTGGTTCACCTTAGCTTGTAGTAAAGGATGATTTGGTTTTGACCTCTAAAGACAAGATTAATGAACACCTCTTTTACATTTCTTTTTTGAAACCCAACAATGAACACACAAATTATGCAAAATCACCCAGATTCCAACACTGAGTTTTATTTCTTAGTTGCCTTTTATTCTAAATTCTTCAGATAGCAACTTTCAGGAGGAAAAAAACCAACAAATTAATATGCTAATACAGTAGCTCTGTTATTCAAATAATCCTTTTCACAATGTTTCTACTTTTTGCTGCAAATAAAAGCATGTTTCCACATAGAGTCTTATGGACATCATCATGATATTTCATGTATTTATACAATTAATTTGCATATCTGAATAAGACAAAAATATAATATCTTGGTGCACACACATATATATTATCTGAATAAACTCAGAGTTGCTTGTAGGTTTCTCAGTTAATATATGACACCAAAAGAAGGATTTTACAAACAAACTAATACATGATAGAATATCTATTTGAAAATTGGTATTATGATTTTTTTTGAGGATGAAAAAAATGAAAGAAAAATTAAACTTAGACTTTTGTTAGGTGCTTACTCACTTTGTAGTTGATTTTAGAATCTTGAAAATATTTTTTCCTATGGCTTGAGTTTGTTCAGAGAGAATGTGGCAATAAGCTGTGGAGCTTAAAGTCCTATTTAAAAGCAGTGGTCCTATTTTGAAATGTTGATTGTAATAAAATTAATATTGCATACAGTATAAGCTAGGTACTTCAAGGAATTGCTACTTCCAGCTATCAATTCATTGATATACAGCTATCAATTCATTGTGCCACTAGCTTTAGACACACCTCTGTTTGAATAAAGAGTAGATAAAACTTCTCCAAAAATTTTTTAGGAACTTCTGTTTTCCTAAACATTATTAGTGCTCAATAGAGGAACAATAGAGGAAGTCATTATGAATGAGGGCATCACAATTAAAAAGGAAGAGATCAGTGACCTGCTATGCTACTTGGATGCCCACAAGTCTATGGGACCAGATGGGCTACACCCAAGAGTGCTGAAAGATTTGGCAGATGTGCTCGCCAAACCACTTTCCATCACTTACATGAAGTCGTGGCTAACTGGGGAGGTCCCAATGGATGGGAGGGTGGCAAATGTAACACACATCTACAAGAAAGGCAAAAAGTAGGATCCAGGAAACTATAGACCTGTCAGTCTGACCTCGATACCAGGGAAGGTCATGGAGCAGGTCATCTTGAGAGCCATCAAAACCCACATAATGGACAGCCAAGGGATCAGGCCTAGCCAGCATGGGTTTATGAAAGGCAGGTCATGCCTAACAAACCCGATCTCCTTCTATGATAAGATGACCCAATTATTGAATGAGGGAAAGGCTGTGAATACTGTATACCTGGACTTTCAAAAAGCATTCGATACTGTCCCCCATAGAATTCTTGTGGAAAAACTGGCTGCACATGGCTTGGATGAGCGTACAATCTGCTGGATCAAGAACTGTCTGGCAGGAAGGTCCCAAAGAATGGTGCTCAATGGATTTAAATCTAGCTGGCGGCTGGTCATAAGTGGTGTGCCTCGGGGCTCAGTGCTGGGACCGTTTCTGTTTAACATCTTTATTGATGATCTAGATAAGGACATAGGGTGTATCATCAGCAAGTTCACAGGTGACCCCAAGTTAAGCATGAGTGTTGATTCACGTGAGGATAGGGAAGTTCTGCAGAGAGACTTAGATAGATTGGATGATTGGATCAACATTAATGGTATGAGCTTCAATGAGGCCAAGTGCCAGGTCCTGCACTTGGTCCACAATAACCCCATGCACTGCTACAGGCTTGGGGAAGTGTGGCTGGAAAGTTGCTGGCAGAAAAAGACCTGGGGATTCTAATTGACAAGCGGCTGCATATGAGGCAGCAGTGTGGCCAGGAAAGCCAATGGCATCCTGGCTTGTATTAGAAATAGTGTGACCAGCAGAAGTAGGGAGTTGATTGTCCCCCTGTACTCAGCACTGGTGAGGCCACACCTTGAGTACTGTGTCGAGTACTGGGGATATGGTGTAGGGGAGAACTCTGTAGAGTAGGGTAGACAGTTGGACTAGATCCCAAGGGTCTCTTCTAACTGAAATGATTCTATGATTCTATGAATTTTTTGAATGAGAGTTTATATTTAGTCAATTAACTGCTCCATGAACACAGATTAAGAAAAAGAGTATGGAGAAGGTTTTGCTTTTGTTTCACTGTCAAAATATTTCCACTGATAAACAAAAAAAAAAATAGGACCAATATCCAAAACTCATAGATCGTCATGTAAAGGTTACCTTTACATTTAGTGGTCCTGGAATTAATTCCTGAAAGTGTTAATTTGCTGGGAGATTCTGGATAGAACCTAGAGGCGTATAAGCCTGTACAGTGGGCACAAGTCTATAAATTGAGTATTGGTGCCTGTCATACTTCAAACATGTGTGATGAAGGGCATTTAAATACAAATAAGTACTTTTTCAGAGACAGACTGTGAATTTTGCTGTTATGTCCTTGCTGTGAAGCACAGGATAGGAAACTCCTCTGTCTGCACTGTGTGTATGAGGAACCTTGGGTCTCTAGCTGGTTAATGCAGCTGAGTTAAATGCTTGAATTTGTGTGGTGTGAGAGATCTATAAGAGAAAACATGGTAAAAGTTAAGGTAATGTGACAAGACTTGGTGGGAAGATGTTGATTTATAGTCTTGACATCTGTAACATTTTTAACAGTTGATTATAATAGAAAATTTTTTCTCTTAGTGTATTATCTCTGTTTACATTTAAGTTTAACAAAAAAAAATGGAGAAAACTATGATATAATATGAAATAAATTAAAAATAATGTAAACATATGGACAATTAACAAAAGGTTAAAATACCAATCCAAAATAACTTTGTGTAACTGAAGTTTGGTGGCTTTTATGGAACTCCATGTATATTGTTTGTCTTTAATCTCAAGCAACAGAATATAAAACCCCTCTGCTATTAAACATGTCATTTTTATATTGTCATTTTTACAGATGTTCTTCAGAGAACAATGAGAGCATTGTCCCGTGTGATTTTTGTTTTGAGGGTCTAGTTCATGATCAAGCCTGTTTTGACAGCTGCTGTTTTACAAAAGGAACTCGCTACAAATAGTTAAATTATTCCCGTGCGTCATTGAACTGAATGTAAAATGTATCCCTAAGACATAAAACAACAATTTTCCAACTCTTATGTAAATGTTAGTGAGGTGCTTTTGAGGGAAAGGAGTGAAATCCTGTGAGAAAATGTTCTGTGAATATAGCCTTCATCTAGGTCATGCACTTGTGTGTGGTAAAAGAGTGGAAGTACTGGGATCACCTGGAATAGAAACGTCTGAAATGTCATGGTGATTGGGATGCCACAGAAAAAAAAAAAGATGGAATGTACCTGAGTAATTAAAACACATGTTTGATGAACCTTAAGTTACAAAAGCAGACAGCACAAAAACAAGCAGAGGACAGATGGCTTTCTGAAGTACAACCCCATTTGATAAACTGACCTTTTAAAATTTCCTTCCTTTTACCAGTTTTAAAAGGTGGATAAATCATGTTCATTCACAGATAATAAAGACTTCATTTATTACATTAGCCTGGAAATACTGTTTTGAATGAGAAGATGAATACTTATACCTCATACTGTGAAAGAAAAGAGGTTACAGTTTCTGGAAAGGAAAGAGCACCATAGAAAATTCTGAACGATTTCTTCCTTCCACTTCCACTGGAAGCAATTACAAGATGTAATAAGGCAGATAAATTTTAATGTATTTTTATTTATTCTGACAAGTTTGATCTCTCTTTTCATAAGTGCAATAGAGGCAAAACAAGTTGTGATGTATGGTAGAAATCTTCCCATAAACTATTATCCCTATGATCTTAATATTCCAGCTGTTTTCATCCTGGATTTACTGATCGTGTGGATCTTATGCTTATATCCAGCTATTTATTAGTAACATTAAAAGAAGGTAGAAACAATTCTAAGAATATCCCAATATTAATTCAACTTGCAAACTGCTGTAGTTGTCAAGAGGAGGATATTTAGTTCCCAGTGGGAGGGAGAGGTAGTTCCGTCAGTCTAGTAAAATATGTTTTTAGCTTAAAAAAACCAACTACTAATGACAATTCAGGTAGAAACTCCTTACTTCCTCATATTTCTACAAAACCTACACAAATCACATTTTTTCTGTATTATGTTATGAATGTGTTTATGTTATGAATTCTCGACTAAATGTATGTGACTACAAGGAAAAAAAGCATCTTAATGATGCCTCAGACTGTGTTAATGAAGCAGACTCCACTAAGCCTTTCCTCCACCTAAAAGCATTGTCTTCTAATCCTGATCCTATTCAGAGCTCTACCTCTGTAGGTGGCCTATGCAGTATACATCACAGAAAAAAAAAGACAACTTATCTTGTTAGAATTTTTTCCATTTTATGTATAAACTTTGGCTTGATTAAACTAGAGTATTTAGTGCCAATACTGTGCAAAGGATGAGGAATAATCTGAGGGATATTTGGAACAGTTTCTAATTTTCATTACTATGGGATCCAAAGTTAGAAGACTGCTGAAGCAATACTTTCTGCATTCAGCAGTATATCATTGTTCAAAACTCAGTTTCTGTGCTATTCTGTGATTGGTTTTTTTTTAGAATATGGGAGGACATACAGGATTGCAACAAAAGTATTAGTATTTGAATTTTTGTGTGTTTTGGAACATAGAAATTTAGATAAAATTCACCAGATTGTCTGATCTCTTTCACTAAGAAGTGTATGTTAAAAAAGGAGAAGCTTCTTGTAGTGTTTTCTCATTTCATATTTTTTCAAATGTAAGTATTTAATTAGATACATTTTTCTAGATTTGATAATTTCCTAGGATTTGAGGCCTAATGCTTGGCAGAATTTAGGACTTTGATGTTCTGTTGTAGAAGCAATGGGAAAAAGACGTGAACATGAGTATGGCTGAACAAATAATGGCTTTTTTTCCTCCCCAGCCTTCCATGAGCTGCTGCAAGAGAGCAAAGGAGTGGTCATACTTCTCTGGTGTGGCTGCATAAACTCTAAAAGTTGCCCCTAATGAGAAGCCAGTTAAATACAGAGATCTTAATTTTTTTGAAAAGTCACTTTGTTAAGAACTTATTCTATAAGTTGTCTCTTTGGAAAAGCTTCTCTGTTCCCACGAGATTCACAAGTGAAAATTCTGAAGTTCATTAGGTAATAAATGAGACAAAAATGATGGATTGGGTCATTTTAAATATTGTGGGCATTTTGAAAGCTTTTTTTTTTAGTTTCAGCCTTTTCTATTTCTTTGGGTTTAAATTGAATTTTGGAAGAAGAGCAGTTTTGATACTGAAAGAGTATAATTTCACAACTTTTAAACTGAAAAATATCTGAACTAACTGTTGACTGTAATGCCAGACTTACATACAATAAAACATTTATCAAAACATTTCTGACCAGTTCTCAGGCCAAGTACTGACTTTCTTAGAAGTTAAACTATACTGTAGTGTAATTATCCAAACTGCATTAGATTAATTTAGAAATCAGAAGGGATTACTGTAGTCAGTCTCTTGTCTGTCTCTTCTGCAAAAAGATATCTTGAGCTTGGTTCACTTAGATGTTGCTTAGGCTCATCTTGATAATGTAAGCTTGGAGCATTCTTTGAGGGGGTAGACATCTGCTCTCTTGTTTCGCTGCTTTGCTCCAGAAGTAAACAATTAGAGGGAAAAGAGACAAAGCTCCCAAGTTCTTTCAAGTTATTTTGAGGTGAAATGCATCTGCATAGGTTTGCTGAAATCCCCTTGGACTGAAGACAAAAGGTCCCTCTGCTTCTGCCTGCTTATGATGTGCAGGTGTGACCTGCCTGCTTAAAGTGTGTGAAAGCAGGGGAAGATTTCTTTCAGACTGTGCTACCCACTCAATGAAATCTTGGGGAGGGTTGAATGCACCTACTTTTTAAAATTCTAGCCCCTACTTAGATTTCTTGTTATTCAGCATAGTTTATACCAAGTTTCAGCAAGTGTTCTGCTTGCTGAATGAGGGACTTCAGGCAAAGCTAATGCATACATAATTTCAAAGACTCAACTTTATTATTTTAAGATGTGTCTCAATCTTTACATTGTAATTTCATCTCTCTGTTTGCTTTAATATTAATTAAGCTACTAACATTTAAAGTATGTACATTGAGCACTGATTTTAAATATAAGGTTATTAGGAGGTATCAGGAAGAGAAAAAATGCCAGCTTCTCAAGGAAGGAAGTGGATTACTTAGTAAAATATTAAGAGATTTTTTTCAGTTCAGTGTCAGACATTCCTGTGTCCACTTGAAGGTTGCATCCTCTGTTCTTTTCTGCATGGCTGCATGTCTGTTCCAGTATAAGCATTGAACTGGCGTACGTAGTTGTGTACATTGAAGAGATGTGCACCTGTCACATAATGGAAAACACTGCCGTTTTGCTTGTCTGATGAATCATAGCTTCAGGGTCTTTGGGAAAGAAGGAGACAGGAAAGACCTGCCAGAAAAATTACATTACCCTGTGATCTGTTTACTGCCCTATTCTGGGGAATGTCGGGGAGTTGGTAAGAGGAGGAACACTTAGTTTAAATAGACCTTCTTGGCTACTTGCTGGCTTCTGTGATAAATACCCAATTTTAACTGAGCAGGAGAAAGTTTTGTGAAGCAAAACCAGTGTCTTCAACATGCGCAGGTAAAGATATATCCTTCCAGTTGCATTAGATAATCTTTGCACAGTAAGAAAGACATCGCTTGTTGATATTCAGGTGCTATAAACTGTCATGATTGTGTTTTGTCTACAACTGTAGCTGTGAGATGGGGTCCTCTATGTCATTATTATGCACAGAACAGCATCAGAGTCACTGATGGTTTTGCATAAAAAGAAAAAGTAGATAATACATCTTAGAATTTAATCATGCTGTCAACTGTTTCCTGCCCTGATGGTCAAGCACTGACAGCTAGTGCCCAGCCACATTGCATCGGAAGAGCACCACAAACAGTTTAACAGTTTATTAAAAGCAAGTATATTTCTTTTGACCTATTGCAAGCCTCTCTGTATGTGACAAGAATGGATTTGGGGATTCAAGGGATGTACATAAAATGTTGCATCATGACATCCTATAAAAAAAATTGATTGAGGCAAATGCAGCTCCTGCATCTTGTTTTGTATTCAGTACAGTACATTACTCTGCATTCAAAATGAAGGGATATATAGCAATTTTTGGACTCCGATGTCTAATAAAAAATTCATCCTCACAGAAGTATATGTGCCTATAGACTCATTCAATTCAGACTTAAATCTGGTCTCGGATTGAGACCAGAGCAAACTTATGTGTTGCTGACCAATGAATTTTTCAGTGAGTAGCTCCAGTGTTGTCCTGTAGCCTGACAGTACCCCATTCCTTTCAGACATTGCTTTAAAACAAAGTGACTTGCACTTTATAAATTCTTAAGTTCCTGGGGCGTTGGAAAGGCTGGTTTAATTTGAATAAAGCAAACTAGAGAGAACACAAACTGTATAAAAATATTCTAATCAAATTTATCACTAAATGAAAATGGAATTGAATATGTTTGTAAATTATAGGAAAAGAGATCTTTTTTTTTCAGTTATGAATATGATAAAATGACATACTGGGAAAAAATATATCTATGGGTAATAGAAAGTTAATTGTGACTCTTTTATGCTTTTACTCTTATTATGAAAAATAGAAAATCTTTAATAGAACACTGCTTAGAAATTGGGTTGGAACTCTTTCTGGGATGTTCTTCTAAGACTTATGGTACTTGCTAGCTCCTGCCAATTTGGAAGCAGTATAAAAATAGCCTCTGTTGTAGCTTTAACAGTGCTTTTACCTTATTGAAAGAAGTAAACACACATATGAAATACAGAAAAAACAAATTAAACTGGTTGTTAGCTTAGCTTTGAACAGATATTTAGCTTCTCATCTTTCTTATATCTTACTACAATAATTATAATTTTGCATAGGTTTCATAACACTATCAAGATTTGAACTTACAAATATGATAAAATGCTGTGGACTGGTGATAAATTGCCGTGCATAGTCTAAACCACAATAACAATACATGTACAAGCTCATCACATACCACATATCATAGAGTCACAGAATGATAGGAGATGGAAGGCACCTCTTGAGATCATCTAGTCCAACCCTCCTGACAAACCAGGTTCACCTGGAGCAGGTTGGACAGGAATGCATTCAGGCAGGTTTCGAATATCTCCAAAGAAGAAGACTGCACAACCTCAGCCTTTTCCAGTTCTCTGGCACCCTCAAAGTAAAGAATTTTTTCGTCATGTTAAGATGGAATTTTCTGTGTTCTCGTTTGTGCCCGTTGGTCCTTGTCCTGTTGCTGGACATCACTGAAAAGAGTCTGGCCCTATCGTCTGAACACCCATCTTTTAGATATTTGTAAGCATTGATAAGATCCCCTTTAAGTCTTCTCCAGGCTAAGCAGCCTGTCTGCATAGAAGAGATTGTTCTTCATCATCTTTGCAGCCCTCCATTGGACTCTCTCCAGTAGTTCCTTGTCTTTCTTGAACTGGGGAGCCCAGAACTGGACAAATGTACTACAAATGTGGCCTCCCTCAATCTGTTGCTGCACTCATTTTAACCTACCGTAGCATACTTCTTGGCCACGAGGGCATATTGCTGGCTCATGGTCACCCTATTGTCCACCAGAACTCCCAGGTCCCTCTCTGTAGAGCTGCTCTCCAGCAGGTCAAGCCCTAATGTGTACTGGTGTATGGGGTTATTCCTCCCCAGGTGCAGGACCCTACACTTGACCCTGTTGAACTTCATTAAGTTCCTCTCTGTCCAACTCTTCAGCTTGTCCAGGTCTTGCTGAATGGTGGCACAGGTTTCTGGTTTGTCAGCTGCTCTTCCTCGTTTTGTATCATCAGCAAACTTGCTGAGGGTACACTCTGTCCCCTCATTCAGGTCATTGGATTAATATGTTGAACAAGACTGGACCCAGTACTGACCCCTGCAGAACATCGCTAATTACAGGTGTCCAACTGGACTCTGAACTACTGATCACAACCCTCCAAGCTCTGCATTCAGCTCAATCCACCTCACTGTCCACTCATCTAACCCACACTTCCTAGCCTTATCTATAAGGATGTTATGGGAGACAGTGTCAAAAGCCACATCTGGAACTTGACTCATGATCAAAGCCACATTATTCTATTTTTTCTTTAGACTAGTAACATTTTTCAAGGACAATTATGATAACTCAACCAAAGTATTATTTATGTAAAGCACAATATGTTGATGTGCGTTTCAGCCCCTGGTTACCATTCTGTTGTTTAAGAATTGTCATTGTTTGTGTAGATGAGAAAATGCCAATAAATTTGACAGCCAATGAAACTAAAAGATCCAGCTCAGAAACTTAATTAGGTACAAGCCTGGTAAAATTTGTAACAGATTTGATGAATACAATAAAAGTCTGAAATTTCATGTAAGGGACAGTGAAATTTAAATTCATATCTTATGAACATGGAAATTATAGGAATGAGAAAGTGATGGAAGTCTGATTTTAAACAGAATAGTGAGCTTTATGCTTACTCAAAAAAAAGCAAAACTAAATCTATTATGGGAATAAATCTTTAATTAGATTGTTAGCAATGAATATTTTATTTTACATAACTCTAACGTCTTTCTTACATGGAAACAGAATAATTAGTTTAAAAGGCCAAACAAAAGCAATATTTTTAATATATATATGACCAATACAAAACAAAGGCTTTAATTGGTCATACACTTCTATTTTGAAAGCCTATTTTTCATTCAGTTTACATTGAAGCTTCTTAAAAAAGGATAAAATGTCAATAGAGATCTCCATATGAGCTAAGCCAAGAGGGTCAGAATGTAAAAGTAACCCAATGTTATCTTTTTTTTTTTTTTTTCCTAGTAATCCAGCTAAAAATGGATTAATTATGAAATATTCTCTTAAATTGAGACATGAATTTTCAGTATTTACATACACTTTGAATTTTTTTCTTCCTAAAATGGTGGTTCCCAGACTTGAGAGTGATTTCATAATCACTCAATTTACCAGAAACAAAGCCGTAGTAGAATGGTCAAATGTTTGTTTTCATGGTGACTATCAAGGTTATGTTTACTTGATATTTTGAAATGTATAGATGGGATTAAAGTGATATTATTGAGTTCATTGATAGAACTAATGACACAGCACCTGTATAAATTTGGGCTTTTTTACGGAAAACTTCCTCCTTTTTCAGTAAGTACAATAAGTATAATATTGTACAATACAATATTGTACAGTAAGTACAATAAGAATAGGTGAACAAGGAAGGAAAGAAAGGTACAGGGCTTGTTTTTCCTTTTTTTAACTCCACTGAACTCAGATGGAATATCAGTAGACATTCACAGGTATTGTGAATGCCATTCAAACAGGCGTTGGACAATATTTCCCAATTACAAAACAGTAAGGTCAGAAAAAGAGAATGGGAAATTACTTAAAAGACAGTGTTCAATAGCAAATAAAAGAAAAGATTTTTTAGCTCTGAAGCTGAGGAACACATGACATTTTGCAAGTGTCTTTTCTAGTAAGCTAGCAGTTGTAATTGAGTGAGGTATAGCAGAAGAGCTCACAGCAGGCAAAGCATCTATCTCCTAATCTAGTCATCAAAAAGACACAAGCAAACCAATGTGGCATGATACAGAAATTGGTCCCAAAGCCCAAAACTGCTTTTCAAGCAGTCTCTGTAAGGGAATTGTTTGCACCATATGTTTTCCTTAAGAGCTGATCTACTTAAATGATGCTTTAGAAGGACAAGTCCTACACATACGATGCAAATTATGGTACAGTCTGAAGCAGCTTCCTCTAGAGCACATCACCTTCTATCCTTTTGTGCCATCACAGTGCATAAAATTTTATTGGCCTACAAAGATCACATATCTCTATCAAGGTTTCCAGATTTCCGAGTTGGAAATTTCTCTGCTATTCCCTCTGCACTATTTGCCTTGTCAATGAGGCTTGTAATTTCTTTGTTTCCAACCACCACCAAAGGCATAACCTTTGTCCTTATCAACCTTATTTTTTGCTACTGTTTATATCCTCCTCTCTTTTTTCCTTGCTTGCTTACTTTATAATTTTTCCGAGATAGAACAGTCATTCCAGCCAGTGCCACTTTTCTTCCATGCTACCTGAAATCCTAGTTCTTTCTTGTGTAACTTAGGCTCTGCATTTAGCCTTATGTTTCTTTCTTCTTTCCTCCTCTCCCTCACTGCCATTGATGTTGGCTTTTTGTTATTGGTGTTTGTTACTTTCACTCTTAAATTTATCAAAATTTTATTCTAAATTCTGTATAAAAATGGTTTCCTTCCTTCCTTCCTTCCTTCCTTCCTTCCTTCTTTCCTTCCTTCCTTCCTTCCTACCTTTTTCTTTTTTCCTTCTTTCTCTTACTACATCCAGCATTCTCATATCTATCCAAATTTTAGTTCTGTTGTTTAGGGGTCCCTTTCTGAAAGATTCAGGTAAAGCCACAATCCAGTTCAAGTAAATGGAAGTTTTGCAGTGATGTCAAGAAACCTTTGATGTCACTGGCCCAACTGCAGCTAAATATTCCTTTAATCCTTCCTCTGGATGTACCCCATCTATTTTCCAAACTGCTAGAAAATTTTCTAAAGGGTTCTGTTTAAGTTCTGCACATTTGTGTTATCCAATAATGTAATTGGGGAACTTGATACTGTATTTTTCATTGTTTATCTAAAGTAGCAATCATATATGACTTAGCTTTGTCTTGAGCTGTACTTTTGTCTTGTTTTAATAAACAGGCCTATGTGTGTTTGAATTCTCCTGCACAGCAGGAGAATGTTATAAAAATAAAATGCAGGCAGGTCTGGTTTTCAAAACATCCAAAACAGGAAAAATGCTAAATATATCATGTCTTTAAACAGTGTCATATATTGCTTTACTGCTACAGTAGAAGTGTCAGCATGAAGAAGGCATAGAAGTAGGAAAAAGAAATATACGCTGCGCTTCCTCCTGTCTCCTAGGCAGGGATGTAAGAAGCAGATCTCATTGACTATTTCCTTTCTTGGGCTTTCTCTTTGTACCCATGTAGCTCTGTAAGGTACACAGGCAGGTTTCATGCTAGACTGTGGTCTAGAGGGAAGCACTGTCAGCTGGCATTCCTCCAGCTGCACTTGCTTTGAAAATGTCATTCACCCAGGCATTTTAGCATTTGACTATATCCATCTTCTCTCAAAGTCACCAAAATATACAAGGAAATGTCAAAACTGCAATTGAACAGGCCTCTTCTGTATGATATAAGTTAATGTGGTTTCTGTCTGTTTGGGAAAAGTTTTTTGTATTTCAAAACACTGATAACAGGCTGAAGACCTACTCTGGATGGATTTTTTTTTTAAGTACGACAAAGGATTTTTAAGTGCCGTTGATTTCATGTCACAGAATGTGAACATGAAGAACACTTTGACTATAAGTGGAATTAGTAATTTCTGTCCCCTATACATGCCTGAAATAAAAGTTTTTGTAAAACTATGCTAGAATTTTTATATACAGAATGAAGAGGATTAAGCCTGATTTTAATTTAATCGTGTCGTGAATACTAGCACATCTTCTTTGGACCTCTTTGCCCATGGATGAACCCACATTTTCCTCTTAATGTTAAGGAAGTTGTGCACACACATTGACAAAAGACTAGATCCCTATGGTTGCAAAATGAAACTGTGGGCACCTCTCCAACACATGCAATGCCTCAGAGTCAATGCCAAGACCTATTTTTACTGCAGTTAGCACTACCATGCTGCTTAAAATGACAGAGTATAAGCAAGTAACTTAGATCTAACCTGTCAGGTTAACCAGCAGTGGTGTGCTTCAGAGCATCAGAGTGCTTATTTACTCTGTGATTGTGACTTCGTTTTATTTTTTATTCTAGCTTTTCGGCTCTGGTAAACAATACTCTTCCTCCTACAAAGCCATCCACAAAGGGTGGACGATATTTCACAGAGGCCCTGCACTCTATGCCTTATTAACTGCTTGTTGAAATCACTTCTTCAATATATTCAACAATTCATATCTCTCACTCACTCTCTCTTTACTCCTTAACCAAGGGCTCTTACTTAATTTGAAGAATCATGCACTATTGCCTTAGAAGTTTGAATGTACATGTTTGCTTATTCAGATGATGACTGCATTTTCCTCATAATCTAATTACATTGTCTACCTGTATTAAAAAACAAAAAAAAAAAAAGAAAAGAAAAATCTCTGTTGCCTCCTAGAAGCTTAAAATACCTAGATTTGTCAAAGAACATTAGGGAACTAGACTACATGTAATTTTCAAGATGTGCCTGGTTGTCCTGTTTCTTTCACTTACACAAGTCATCCCCTGTTGCAGTCAATTAAAAATCCTCTTGTCTGCAGTTTCAAAGATAATGTCTGCTTATTTCAGATGAATAAACAGCTATTACGAGGAGATGTAGGTATTTCAAAGATACAGAACAAATATGAAGAAATGTCCTCTAGGACAGTGCTTAGAGAAAGTTTTAGTAATGGCTTACCTTTTTATATGTATGTTCTGCTTTGAATATGTAGATGAGGAGAAATTACCCGTCAGTAGATGGAAAATTCTGTGGGGGAATATTGAATAAAATCTCAGCAAATGACATTTGGGTTACTTATAACGTTGATTACAGTGAGTAGGACATTTGGTGGAATCGTTGTCCTGAAAATTTACCATTTGGACAGACTTTCACAGACTACTGTACAGGTAATGTTGCTGCTTTGTTCATAGATCCTGATTATTTTTCACAGCATTGGAGGGTGCCAGGTCAGTGGTCTTCAGCTCTGTTCTTAGTATTCCTACAAGTCTATGCCTGAAGCTCTACTTTCAAATTTCAGTTTAAATAAAACTTTTCTGTGCGCTGTGTGGATTTAAGGTACATGAATCCACTTTCTTGAGTTCAAGAGTGGGTTAATCCATGTGTTTGAAGACATACATACCCAAAAATGCAGGGGAGTTATATAGCAAATATGTACAACTACATTTGATGCTGTGATCCAACCAGCCATTACTACATGATAATCATGACTACTGTTACATGAAAAGCTGGAACGGAACGGAACGGAACGGAACAGAATAGAATAGAATAGAATAGAATAGAATAGAATAGAATAGAATAGAATAATTTCAGTTGGAAGGGACCTACAATGGTCCAACTGCCTGACTGCTTCAGGGCCAAATTCAAACATATGCTTCTGGAGATTCAGCAAGATATTGGAGTTAATTTGGTACCCTGAAGTCCAACAGAATAGGTCACCACAACAATTAAAAAAAAAAAAAAGTTTTAATTTATTAGTAAGAAGCATGGAGTTCCTTTTGGTTATGTAATATTTCATATCACATAGTACATTTCAAAGGAGGCAAAGAGCCACATCTGCTGTACTGCGTTATTTGATGAACACACTTCAGATACTTTGATTTTTCTACTTCTGCTTTCAGTTAATTTTTATAGTAAATTCATTTCTGTTTTCCTCAGAATAAAATCTATGCAAGTTGACAAAGAAACAAAATAAAACCCTCTGTAAGTGTGATGTTTTCATAATTAGAGCTTTTATGCAAGCTTAATTTTGGCATCTTGGGACACAGATTCTGTATCTCCCAAAGTATTTCTTCTTCTTTTCAGGGAAATAGCAGAAAACACTAGCTTGTACCCCTTCTTGAATATAGATTCTATTCAAGCTGAAATTTTGGATATGAAAAACCCCACAATGGAGCCCAATAGGAGAAAAGAAAGAATAGAAAAGCTGCATAAAGTGATCATGTACTATAAATTCTGCAGGGAGTGGGTAATGCATGCACGATCTCTTATGACACACTAATGACAGAAACATCTGGTAAGCTTATTATGGTTTTGCATGATACTTTTTCCTAAGAGAAAAGATTATCCTATGCTGTAGATGGTTGTCATGTTCCAGTGAACTCACATGATAAGTATGGTTACTTGCAAAACAAGATAGAATTTACAATTCTATACATATTAGAGGAGCTACTTCTACATAGCGCTTTGAGCAGCCTGAAGTACCTTTGAGAGGAGCACTCAAGGAAAAGACCAGGAGACATTACCTCAGAGTGTGGACCTCAGTGTATCCCTACAGCATGGTCAGTCACTGCCATGTGTGTCTATAGTTGCAGCACTGTTATGTGACTGATAAAGCTTTCAGAGAGCCATGTTGCTTACTGCAAGGTCAGGTGGAATTTAATTTTCTGAGCTTTGGCTACCTTTACAGAAACACAGGTGTCTGAAGATGAACTGCAGACCTCCCACCACTGGGGAGCAAATCTAAATTAGTGAGCATAGCACCCTAAGTCCTACCATCCCTTTTTAAGATCAGTATAAAACTGTCCACAGTAAGACTTGAAGGTGGTAAACAACATTTCTGGGGAATGTTGTGCCTCTGGGGTGCAGAGTACCCTGCAAAGGCACAGTGTTGATCTCTTGGATGCTGAACTTTGTGTAAGCCATTGTCCAATCATTATCGTGAAATCTTTGTGGAGAAAGGAAATATTCCTCATTAAAAAATGAGAAAGAAATCAAGAAAAAAAAAAATCAAGGAAGATCTTGATACACAATACTTGGCTATGTCTTTAATACTGAGCAAAGCAGGAATAGAAAACACAATGGCTACATCCATACAATAGGGCACATAAATATATATCTCTTCTGGGTCCCATGTTATGCATCTGTGGATCTGAGACATAGTTTTTACCTTTCTGTTTATTTTTGTCAGTTCAAAGTGACTGAAGTAATTTGAGGGCATACAGCATGAGAGTTAACTCTTTGTAACAGGAATCTTATCCTTTAAAATGGGTCCTTTACCATGAGGGCATGAGGAATTTATGAATTAATTTCCTGCTCAGAAAGTAACTATCCAAAATGGAGACAGGCATATTTGTCAAAGCTTTGTACATAGTGCCTTTGGAAATGAACTACTCCTGAGTGTTGTCTCTGAGAATGATACTCTGCAAAGGAGCTAATTGTGCCAAAGAACTTACTAGCAAGAGACCAATTAGGGAGAGAAAGGTGGGATTCTAGTTTCTGTGAATCTTTAATTGTTCATTCATATAGAAAAGTTCCATTTTCAGGTATGACAAATTATATATCCAGGATGCACTGTAGCAAGGTTATGAAACTACTATTCTGGGAATTACGAACCACAGTCCTTCCATTCTCAAGAACACTTACGAGGTAAATGAACAATATCTAACAGCAGTTATGAGGTAAAAGGATGCCACCATCTGTTCTTTTTCTGATATCTCTATTTGATTTAATTTGCTTTTCTTTCAAGGGCTGAAAAAAAAAATATACAATTCAGTGATAAAAAAAAATTCATTAATAAAATTGTGTACATTATTGACTTTGTTTTTTCCTATGAGCAAAATCAAAATAAATGTATTTGGTTCAGTCACAACCAATTTTTAAATGATAGCTTATTGGCCAAACCAGAAGGGAAAAAAAAATAAAATCATTGATTTAACTTCACTATCTTATGCCCTTCCTTCATGGCAGTGCTGTACACACTATTCTACAGTAGCCTTAGGGGAAACACAGCCTTCAGCTACTATTACTTGTAAATGGAAACTGATGACTAACATAGAAAAATTGTACAGCTCCTTTCCTAGGAGATAAAGAACATCTCAGGACATCTTCACTGAAATTATTCTTGTCCTTGAATCTGCTTGTGACATTAAAAAGCATGACAATAGTCTTTTTTTTATTGGAGATTCCATGCAGAATTCAGTGTAGTCCTCCCCAAATGCACTGACATTCAAGGCAGCTACTTGTTGGCCCTCGACTCTGCTGGACATTTGCAAGCAGTTATACACCTACATTCCCAAACAGTTAGATAGAGCTTCATGATCAGTAGTCCAGACATACTTGACCATAAAAACCAAATTATGGGTCCTCAGCTGTAGAGAACTTCACAGGGCTTCTACTGTGATAGGAATTTTTGTCTATCCAAGGCATAAGTATTTTACTTTTAAAATGTATTCAGTACCTGAAAGCAGGGCATGAAAGGTTAAACTCTCAGTTCCAATACCTATCACTGTGATCTTTTATACACCCACAAAAAAGGGAAGGTAGGTCCAAAAACAACTAATGATTTTGCAGATACAAGGTAAGCCTGCACACAGATCTGTTAAAGACCAAGAATGTAACAATATTCAAAAGGAATTATATAATAAGGATAGCGATAGCAATTGGCTAATGCTTGAAACACGTCACAGGATAAATATCATACTTAAGGGTTTAATGGAGTCTCTAATGACTAATGAAAATAAGAACTTCATGAGAGAAGATTTTCCTGCAAGGAAAAGTAAAGAAGTCTCTTATATACTGTCCCCTAAAGCACATTGCTTTGGCCAGTCGAAGACAAGATATTTGACCACATAGAAGACACTTCTAATCCAATCTGGCAATTTATACACTCAAACATTTGGAACACTAAGTATTTTTCATTTTTTGTTATATAATTTTTTAAAAAGTAGAATAACTATTTGTAGTAGAAATTATAGAACTGGGTGTCATTTGCCATTTTTTTTTATTTTCACCAGTTTTTCTTTTTTATTATTTTTCCTTTATATTGTACTTCTGTTAGCTCCTGAAAATCTTTTGTGATGTTCAGGCTTTTGAATTTTTTGTTGCTCATCTGTTTTTTGCTGCTCTGCTTTATGTGAGAGATCTGGTCAATCATACCATGCAAAATATAATAAAATAAAACTAAACATACTCCTTCCCCCCCAAATTTATGTAGCTCTGCTTATAAAAAGAAGAACATTCCCTCATTTAGAATCATGTCTTCATTTCTTCATGTCTTCATCCTGGAAAGTTTGGATTTTGTATTCTCTGCCAGCTAGGAAAATGTGCATCTGCAAACATAGTGTGATTTTTCACTTGCATGGCAACATTATACTTTTTAAGTGGAGACACAAAATGCTTGTGTCACTCAATTATTTGTGATAACTTCAAGATGCTTTCATCTGATAACGCAAACCAAAGTGTTTAATACCTTTCAAATGCATAATGTATGATTTTTCATCCTAGTGGAAGCTTTTAGGTTTTATGTAGTTGGTGAAATTTCCTAATCTGACATAATTGTTGTGGCACCAACAGTTTAAAAAGTATCTCTTCTTTTAGAGGAGGCTCCTAATCTACAGGGTGCCTGTAGTAGTGGCTGCCTGGTGGACAGACTGCTTAGTTACTGCTTTGGAAGTATAATGGGGACAGGTGTCCTCCCTCACTTGACCTTTCCTCTGGACGTGTCTACCTCATAGCGTCTAACTGCATCCTGCCACTGCATCAGGATGGCCTGAGTGCTCAGCATCTGGAGAATACGTAGTCAATCCACAAACAGAAAGTAATGTATGCCTCGATGGCTAACAGGAAAACATAATGCTTCGGATCAAACTAGGGCTTATTTTGTACTGTAATTTATGAACACTCTAATGGGGGATGAATAGATTGCATTGCTATATTGACTAATCGATTAAAATTCTTTGCAGTTACATATTTTACGCATTTATGTAGTTGTGCTTCAGGAGATGGGGGCTCTGTTATGACTGAAGCACTTTTGAACTGACTTTGTAGAACATTTTCACTTATATTCTAGTAAGCTGTCAAGATCTTTAAAAAAAATTTTAAAATATATAATTACTGTAACAAAACCAGTTTGCAGTATATTTCAACAAACAAGGTAAATGAGATTTTAAAAAATGTGGTTATTGGTCACATGGATATTTGTATGCAGTTAGTGAACAGAGCTCAACGAATAAAGTAATACATGATCTTAGCAAGCTTAATGAAAAGGAGCTGGAAAATTCTGTTTCCTTATGGCAATATTTGTTCTCCGGAGGGATAACCTGAGAGTTATTTAACAGTACACAGACTAGTATATGTGAACCTTGTCAGCCCAGGCTTCCTGTCAGTATGCTGAATCCCAAACCCATAGTCTTACTAGAAACCTCATTAGTAACCTTACTAGAAACTAGACATTTAGAAAAACCATAGAAATGTCAGTGTCCACCTACCAATGACTTGTCTGCCATCTTTTCACATTTGCAAGCACAGTATTTGTGAAATGATATGTCTCTGAATATGCAAGTATGGAAACTTGTAATATAAAAATGTTTCTGTAACAGAGATACTAGTCTTTTGTTTGTGCTAAAATATGCTGATGTACTATGTGCTAGTACATAGTAATTACCTAGAAATTTTTTTAAAAAATAAAATAAATGGAGTTCTTAAACTCTTCAGTAGTCTAAAACGGTGACTTTTAAGCAAGGAAATGCTTACTCTATCATATACAAATTTTACTATATATCATAACTATGTCAGTTTTTCACCTTTTGCTAGCTATCAGCATCGACCTTGTAGCTTCTACTTTTTATATAGAACATTACTGTAGCTGATGAATTCTTTCTCAGAGGAAATGGAATGTATTTTACATGAAAGAATTAGCTTTAAGGAGTATTTCAATTTTTTCCTCTTTTTGATTATCAGAAGGTATACGATTCAATATGACTTCCAGAAGACATGATAATGTCTGTGCATGTCTCTGATATTATTTATTACTTTGCTTTGATAAGTATTTTGGCAGTTTATCCCACCCGCGGTTTCAGTCAATCATATTTTCACACATATAATCCGTCCCTTTAAAATCCTGTTTTTATTAGCAGATCCTTTAACAACCTGTAACTTTTGATAGTTTGTAGCTGTGAGTTATCTTTGACTTTTTAGTATTGACAAGAAAGGAAAATGAAAAATGTATGAAACTGGTGGAAGAACTGTGGTGGCAAAAATATGAGTAAGCTTTGAGAGAACACTGTCAGGATACTTTGTTGGCAGAGGGGGAGTGTGGTAAACTCCTGGTTTTGTTACCCATGAATTCAGAAAAGCCTGACTGCTGCAGAATCATAGGGCTTTTAAAGAATGAAAATTAGGATACTTTACATCCTCCAAAAGGTATTGGCAGAAAACCCTCACAGGGTGATACTCATAGAAAAGAAAAATTTCAAATTACAGCTAACTTGAAAAGTTTTCACTGAGAAAAAAAAAAGAGATACAGTTGTGATTTTTAAAGTACATTGATATCCATGACTGAGGCTTAAACGAGTTTTATGGTAGCATAGCATGACTCTTCTGTTGTAACTGTGAGGTTCAAAATGTTCCTGAGATATACTTTTCCTTTATTGCTTTGTTTCAATTGATTTCAAAGTTCAGTTAATTGGTACAAATCAAAACTATTATATTCATACTTTCTTCAGTCAGGTAATCAGTTTCACCAAAATCTTTACTATTTTCCAAGATTAAAAATAATACATTTCAGAATGGTCATATATAACTTTATAATAATAAAAACATATATAACTATATAATATAACTTTATAATCTTTAAATAAAGGGACATGTGTATTTAGCTTAGTTATGTGGGCATATATAGATAGTTTAGCCTTTTTTTTTTACTTCTATTTGTGTCCTTTTCAGTTGAACAGCAGTGAAATTAAGAGTGGATGTAGAAAGAGTAATTATTTGGGGAGAGGGCAGTGTTTGTGGAATCAGTTACAAAGCCTAAAACATAAACCCACATATATAATGAGTACATTCCGTTGGCCACAACTGAATACTTTTATTTCTATTTCATGGGTCTGTTTGTAAGTGATAAAGATCATCTATTATGATATGATATAAATTAGAATCTTAAGATTTTGTAAAAGGCCATAAATCTATTAATACGATATCCAGATATGATATGTCTGAATCAACTCTGACAATAGTTTAGGAAAAAAGGACCAAGCACTTGATTACTATATAAACTGTGTCAATAGCACATGGAAGTATGGATTCCCTTAGATCTCCTGTGTTCTAATAAACTCTCTTTACACACTAATAAAAATAGTATTAAGGAGTATATTGTTTACTCATGATTGAAAAGGTAAGATTTACGTGTTTCAGTATCTGCTAATGGTGCAGCTTGGTTTTGCTTGGGTCAGGATACAAGGGTAAAATGCATCACAACTTTTTTCCAGAAGGCAATACACATTGCCTTATTTAAACGGCATTGTTTGAGTTGCATTGGCTTCACATCTGGTGGCTTGTGCTGGGTCTGGTGGGGAAAGGGTTAATTGTTCCCAGGACCTAGCAGGGACACAGGTATTCCATCCCATTTGAGCCACGCCCAGGGGGA
>BJBW01000222.1:77334-129740 GCA_004320125.1 Scolopax mira
GTGGTCCTTTGTTCCCATCTGCGGCCAAACCACGACATGGCTAAACTACGCGGATTTCTTTATGCCATAGTAGTAATAGGTAGTAATGGTAGTAATACTATACATACTCTTGTAATAGGAAAAAATAATCAATGTGATGGAGGCAGGAAAGAAGGATGGTAATGACTTCACCTGTTCTTAGTTGGAAGTTGGCCATCATGCAACCTGGTGAAAACAGTATAGACATAAATATTCAACATTTAAAGAAACAGCTTTAAATGCTGCATCTGAAATGCTATGCCTTGAAGGAAGATCATGGAATCATTGAGGTTGGAAGGGAACTTTAAGACCACCAAGTCCAACAATCAGCCTAATGCTGCCAAATCCACCACTAAACCTTATGCACCACATCTACATATCTTCTGAATACCTCCAGGGACGGTAGCTCCACCACTTCCATGGGCAGCCTGTTCCAAAGCTTGATAACCCTTTCAGTGAAGAAATTTTTCATAATATGCATCCTAAACTTCACCTGGTTCAATTTGAAGCTATTTCCTCTTGTGCTATTACTTGTTGCTATTCCTCATACAGGCTGGGATGCTATTTGCCTTCTTGGCCACCTGGGTACACTGCCAGCTTGTATTCAGGTGGCTTTTGACCAACACTCCCAGGTCATTTTCAAAAAGCCAGGAAAGCTGGGCAGCTTCCTTCCACTCTTCCCCAGGCCTGTAGTGCTCCATGGGGTTATTGTGACTCAAGTGCAGGAGCCAGCACTTGGCCTTGTTGAACCTTGTTGAACCATACAATTGTTCTTGGCCCATCAATCCAGCCTGTCCAGATTCCTCTGTAAACCTTTTCTACCCTCCAGCAGATCAAAACTCACACCTAGTTTGGTATCATCTGCAAACTTACTAAGGATGCACTCAATCCCCTTGTCCAGATCATTGATAAGGATATTAAATAGAACTGTCCCAAGACTGAATCCTGAGGAACACCACTTGTGACCGGCTACAAAAGGGATTTAACTCCATTCACCATAACTCTTTGGGCTCAGACATCCAGCCAGCCATCATATGTTGTCAAGTGAGATTTCAAAAAGTTAGTCTATCTAAACCTATCTAAAGACATTAAAGAAAATGTCCTTCAGGGCTGTATCGTTCATGGGTTGCAAACATATATAGTCGGAATGCTTGTAAAAAAATCCTCTAATTTCCTGAAATATTTGAATGGGGTGAAGAATTAAATCTCTCAAACAGAATGGTTCACTGTCTCGGTGCTTGCAGTGGCATTGTCAACTTGGTTGGATGAGACTCCCTGAACTGTTTTTATGCTGAGTTCACCTCTCCAGTAAATGCATGAACTTTTCCCATTATGATCCTGAACTATGTACAAAACATTCTTTAACTTCTTTACCTATTTATCTATTTGCAACAGGCTGTCCTGAATTGTATGGGAAAAACATAAAAATGGTGCCAATTGCCCTATGGCAGCAGGATGTGCTCATAGAATCTCTTGTGTTGTCCAAAACTCCTATTTACAGAGCTTCAGTAACAATTAGTCAAATTGCATTGTTATTCAGTCAGCCACTTTGCCTCAAGTGAGCCTATTGACTCAAATTAGTCCATTGTTTTATCAGCAGTGAGAATAGCAAGGCTGGTTTTGGACTACCTTGGGAACTGATGACTAAGTATGCTGCATGTGCATAAAAACACAGCCCTGCTTACGGAGCTACATCACGATTATATGTAAAGTACTAACCTAAATTTCACCCTGATGTAACAAATTTAACTTGAATTCCATAGTTCTTGCCATGCATACTAAATCTTTTCTAACTTTTGGGCTTAGCCACTCTCTGTGGAACGCATACTAATAAGACGCTGAAAGCAAAAATGGAGCAAGGCACTGCAGCCAACACTTACATAATGTGTGTTATGTTGAAAATCCTCAAATTCATTTTCCTGCCCTGCTGGGCCAAGATGAAGAAGCACATATGGTGAGGAAAACCACTTGCTGTTGGGAGACCTCCTCATTCCCTCTGCACAGGGAGGAACAATTTAGCCTCATCCCTCACTCTCTTCTGCTAATCTGGCACAAATCAAATGCAAGAGACGGAGCGTGAATGTGGATAAGTGAGAAGATGCAATTTCCTGTCTCATGTGGCTAAACGTTTCTTGCTAAGTATCAGGTTTAGAGCTGAGTAAACAGTGGAATAATATATTTATGATTCTTTTTATGTGATTTGACTTGTGATTTAGTAAGCACTTCTCCCTGTTTTCTTACTTTTCTGTTATAGTCCACAAAAACTATAGTTTGGCGTGGAGCATATACATGGAGACTAAATAGGCTTTCAACCCTTCTTTGGCATACCCACTTCTTTGGAGATTTTTCTTTTTCATGGAAGTGGAGGTAGGCTCCATATTCTTTAATATGGATAATAAAAGGAGATTATCACAAAATATTTTTGTCAAGAAAAATACATGCAAGACAACACAAAAGGAGGAACAACAGAGGTCATGTATGTATGAGCAACTGAAAAATTATTTGTGAAGAGAAACATTGAATACCACCTCTTTCCTCAACAGTATGGTACAAGAGCTCATCATTTGAGGGAAAATTCCCTACGGAAATCTTTTATAGCCCTCAAATATGCCTCGGACGTATCCAAGAAATGAAAGCCAGGGGCTACAAGTCAGCAGGGTGAGCAGCACTTATAAAGAAAGGTGGCTGAAATAGCAACAAATTGGTATGAAAATGGCAAGAGCTGTAAAATTTGCTAGATATTGTATCTGATTCAGATTTCACTCTCCCTTTTGCCTTCAGAAGGCAGGAACACAGCTAATATAAACTCTGGGGTTCATATTCACAACCAAAAATAAACCTCATTCAAAAAGTAAAAAATGCTGTTGAGTGGTGGGGGAGCGGCTGTGGGGAAGCTCAGGAAATTATTTGTAATGTCCTAAATATTCCTATACTTACTGTCTCCTATTATATTTCTCATTCTAAAGTACTTTTAGCCTTCACCTGAACAGTCTCAGGACATTAATAACTATTTCATTCAGTGCTCCTGTCGTCAAAAATTAGGTCATCGAATCAGGGAAGGCAGTGAAGACTGCTACGCTAGTGATGTAGGCGACCTGTCAGATAATAAAAATCTAAAAATGCTTAAAGAGATAGATGCAAAAGAGCTTACAAGATAAGACACAGGGAAACAAAGGAAGTCACCTGAGCTAAGAGTTTATTCTAAAATGCTCAGCAGGAAGAAAGTGGTTAGGATCACTCTTGGCTATCAGAGGATTTGTGTAGCTGGTAAATAACAGGGCTTACTTTTTCATATTTATTTTATCATGGATTATATATTATTTTGCCTCTTAGTGAAGCTCAATAGAGGGAGCATGATGGGTTTATTAGCTGTGTTACACCAATAATATATTTTAGTTAGAGTTGTCATGGATCATCTGTTACTTCCATTCAAAATATTTCCTTGTAATAGTATAACCTATCACAAACACGATTTATACAAACCACTATTACATAAAAACAAGGGTATGCTAAATTTGACTGTTCCTACTCCAGGCCAGACTATTTACACAGTTGTAAAGCTAAATAATGAATAAAATAATAACATACATCTTATTGCACCATGTTTACTTTTCGATTGCTATTCATGTTGGTTTGCAAAGCGTGAAATAAACATCCCCTTCCTTTTGGAAAAATTAATTTCTAGAGGTCAGCAATATAGATCAGATTTACTAACCACTGATAAAACTACAATAACAAAAATTTATTTCTCCATGTTTATAGGAATGAGAGAAAGAAATACAGCAAAATCTGTCAGGCTAATAGAGGGATCAGTGAGGTTCCACTGGACAGAATGAAGTACGGACAGTATAAGCAGTTGTATATCCAAAGTACAAATAAAAAAATAAAATATAAAAAGAATAGTTTGACTTCCAGTTTCAGCCAACTGTTATGTCGAAGTGGAGGACCTACATGGACAGCTAAAGAAGAGAGGAATAAGCTGTAGTGTGAACTACACCTTATAATATATTATAAGATATAATTCTTTCGTTGCAGAATAAATCTGTGAATATTCCAACATAGGAAACACTTCAGGTAAAGACTGTTATTTCTTGGAGTCTCTGGTCAAACAGCTAGAAGAAACATTTCCGATGAGCTGTTTGTTTCTAATCAAATCAAACAGAAGTCTATGGTCTTCAAGGATACTTTTTAAATCTTTGGGTACATTCTAGTAAGTTAAATACCTTATAGTTGGAATTCATAGTCATCTGCCATTTTGATCATTAATAGTAACTTTTCTATGGCATGTCTACAAAGACTTGCCAACAAAGCTAGGAGAGTGGAAACTTAAAAAAACCTCCACACTCACATACCAAAGCTGACTAACATAGTTACACTGGCAAATCCCCAATGTGTGGTTATGCCAAGAGAGGAAAGCTAATGTTAGTTTTGCACCTGTCATTCAGAGAGGTGATGTAAGTGGGCTGGCAGGAGAGCATCTCTTCTTGGCATACATCAAGGGGCTTTGACAGCATGGCCCCAGCAGATTGGTTAGTGGCAGAGGCTTTTTAGTTTGCATGAGCATTACATTTTGCATTGAAAAATTGGGTGATCTGGCAAGATAAAGCATTTGATTTGGAATAGACCAAGAAAGCAGTTAAGGGAATCAACGAGGTTGGCTCTTCTGTCTGGCCACCATTTTACAGGCTGCAGACTGTATTCCAGCACATTGTATCATGTTCACTGAGAAGGAAGCAAATAGATCCTCTCATTAGTTTAAATGAACAAGGAGTATTGGTCCCTTTATTTAGATGCATTGTAACCACAACTAACAAATCTAGTGATGGTTCTTAATTTTTTTTTACTGTCAGAAAATCAGTATTAGTAACTACTAATTGTGTGGTCATGTTCCTTTTGGCATGCAACTGCTCTCGCTCATTTTGTTATACAATTGCAGGTATTAATTACAGTTTAAAAGTAGAAAAAAACAGAAGTGTCTTCTTAAATTTATTTTTAAGAATGGGAAGGAAAACTACCTTTTAGTTCTTTCACTTAATTGAGTTGGTTTTCCTCCAGAGATGGAATGTCCTATTTAATCATTACAGCAGATGTGCAACAACAATCTGAATATATGGGAATGTAAACCAAAGGGATTTTCTGTTTAAAACATTGGCAACACCTTCAAAATATGCAATCTGTTGAATTCTGGGTTGGCTTTGAGCACTGGAAATGCAGTACTGAAGAAAAGGCTTTACTTTCTATTAATAATTAACATTTATAAAACACCTTAAGGAATAGACCCCTTAATATATATAAAGTAGTCAAGAAAAATATACCATATAAAATACAGCCTATTAAGTGAGCTGACCTGCATCCCATGTATTTTACATGTTTTTCACCATTTGTTATTGTTATCATTATTATTTAGGTTGTTTAAATATCCATAATGTGCAAATTGGAGCATATTAAAGCAAATTAAAGAAAATCAAAATATGTCCCCTGTTTCAGTTTTCATTATTTAATTCAAGAAGACAGAACACAGAAGGTCAAAATGTCAGGAGTATACCACAGAGACAAAAAGTATTAATAAAAACATTATAGAGTGCAGTAACAGCTCTCATTTTTTGTTACAGATAATTCAGTAACACCTCTTAATTATTTCTACTACTATTATAGGACTTGAGATGTAGCATCTCTTAATTATCCCTACTACTGTTATGTGGTTTGTCATGATACCTTTTCTTTCCCCATTTTCCTGTAAGTAACTTGGTAGTACTCAACTTTAAGAACAACTTCAAAAGCTGTAAAACATTTACATATATATGCAGGCAGGACTGTCTCACTTTGGTCCCTGGGAAAATCATGGAGCAAGCCCTCACGGAACACATTTCTGGGGACATGAAGGACAAGGTTTCTGGGAACAGTCAACAAGTCTGGTCAACCTGATTGCCTTTTGTGAATGGGACACCTAGGTTTGTGGATGAGGGGAAAGCTGGAAGTATAATTTATCTTGATCTTAGCAATGCTTTTGGCACTGTATCCCACAATATTTTGGTGCCCAATTTAGGACGTTATAGTCTGGGTGGGTGCACAACCAACTAGTTGAGTAAGTTTGGATGATGGTGATCAGAGGGTCATGGATATAGGTCATACTCTACCCAGAAGCCAGTAACAAGGGGTGTGTTCTGGGATCTGTTCTGTTTAATATCTTTACCAATAAACAGTGGACAAAGAAGGGTGAGTTACTAGTTGAAATGCTAAAGGAAAGGGCTGTCATCCTGAGGCACCTAGAGAGGATGGAGGAATCGCCCAATGGGAACCTCATAAAAATCAACAAGGAAAAATCCAAGTTTGGAAGCTGGAAAGGTAGAGCCCTTGCACAGACAGAAAGCAGAGATTGGATGCTGAAATCAGAGTTGGATGCTGACATCAGAGAGAGTCTAATGCTGAATCTAGTAAAGACGTAGTATTACCTATAGATGATACTGTAGATGGTGAGAGTACAAATGCAGAAAGAATTCTCACGAATGATATATAAGATTTGTGGAATGACTATACTGTATTATTAACTGGGAGAAACTAATTGAAACCTCACCAAAGAGTTTTGCAGAAACCTTTCACCAAAGAAAGTCCAGGCATGCTCTTCAAAAGGGAGTTGTAGGACTCTGAACAGCATCAAGACTCCCTACCATCACGTGACATTATATGTAAAATAAAGATACAGGCATCCAAAAGAAATGATGCAATTTGGGTCACGGTATGTATAATTATGGTTAGTCTGAAATTATATAACTGATGATGTGCTTTGTCACATGCCAGATTGTTGTACGTGGCACAGGATGCATATGGGGTCATGAACCAATCCTACCTGCGTCTGCAGGAGCAACCATGTGTGTGAGTTGGCACTAGTCCTGTGGCACTAAACAGGTGTTCTATGCAGAAATGTGCCCCTGCCTCTCTTTCCATGCATGACCTTTAATAGATGCAACTGCTTGCTGGGCCTAAGGATCTGCTCAATCTAATATATGGAGTTATTGAGCAAGAAAATACCAGTCTTGTAATGAAAATGTGTCAAAACAGGAGTCATAGGGAGGCAAAAGGACAAACTAAAGCCATGACACTTCACAGGCTGTGCTGTTGAGGTAATTCGATGGGAGAAATGAAGATATGTCTGCCCTGACATCTGCCTTGCATCTGGACAGACAGGTGAAATAATGGTGAGTTTTTACCAATTCTATTCTCCAGGAAGAATATATGGAGTCCACAATGCTTATAGAAACCAGATATGCTTTTGCATAACTGTCCTGGTTTCATCTGGGATGAAGTTAATTTTCTTTGTAGTAGCTGTTGTCTTTTGGATTTAGTATGAGAAGAATTTCGTTATAGTTTTTTTTTTTGCTAAGTACTGTTTATATTAAATTAAGGACTTTCCAGCTTCCCATAGAAGCTCACAGGGAGTATAGACACGACAAGGTGGCCAAAGGAATATTCCATCCATAGATGTCATGCTTAGTATATAAATTGGAGTTGGCTGGGGGGCAGGAATCCACGACTGCTGCTTGGGATGGGATGGGCAACCAATCATTGGGTGGTAAGAGCTAATTGTGTTGCATCACTTTATTTTGCATATTTTTACTACTAATACTATTATGATTTTTCTCTTCTGTTACAGTTCTATTAAACTGTCTTCATCTTAACCCATGAGGTTTGTTTTCTCATTTTTCTCCCTCAATTCTGTAACCTTCTAGCCAGCATGTGTTTATGAAAGGGAGGTCCTGCTTAACCAATTTGATCTCTTTCTGCGATCATGTGACACATGATCGATGTGGGGATGGCTGTGAACATTGTCTACCTGGACTTTGGTAAGGCCTTTGACATCATCCCCCACAGTATTCTCCTGGAGAAGCTGGCAAATCATGGCATAGATAAGTGTATTCTTCACTGGGTAAAAAACTGGCTGGATGGCCATGCCCAGAGAGTTGTGATTAATGGGGTGAAATCTTGTTGGCAGTCAGTCACCAATGGTGTCCCGCAGGGCTCGGTTTTGGCACCAGTCTTGTTTAATATCTTTATTGATAATCTGGATAAGGGGATTGTAATCCTCAGTAAATTTGCAGATGACACCAAACTACGTTGGAGTGTTGATCTGCTTGAGGGTCAGAAAGCTCTACAGAGGGACCTGTACAGGTTGGATCAATGGGATGAGGTTTAATAGGACCAAGTGCCGAGTCCTGCATTTCAGTCACAACCACCCCAGGCAATGCTACAGGCTCAGGGAAGAGCAGCTGCAAAGCTGCTCAGCAGCAAACGACCCGGGAGTGCTGGTGAACAGCTGGTTTAACATGAGCCATCAGTGTGCCCAGGTGGCCAAGAAGGCCGTCATCCTGGCCTGTATCAGGAATAACGTGGCCAGCAGAAGTAGGAGCCAGCCAAGTACATCATGCCTCTGTACTTGGCACTGGTGAGGTCTCACCTTGAGTACTGTGTTCAGTTCTGGGCCCCTCACTATAAGAAGGACATTGAAGTGCTGGAGCGTGTCCAGAGGAGAGCCACCAAGCTGGTAAGGGGTCTAGAGAACAAGTCATATGAGGAGAGGCTGAGGGAATTGGGCATGTTTAGTTTGGAGAAGAGGCTGAGGGGAGACCTCATTGCCCTCCACAGCTACCCGAAAGGAGGTTGTAGAGAGGTCTTCTTCCAAGTGAATGATGACAGGACCAGAGGAAATGGTCTGAAGTTGCAGCAGGGGAGGTTTAGATTAGATATTAGGAAGAATTACTTTACTGAGAGAGTGGTCAGGCACTGGAACAGCCTGTCCAGGGAGGAGGTTGTGGAGTTACCATCCCTGGAGGTATTTAAGAAATGTGTAGATGTGACACTTCAGGGCATGCTCTAGTGCCTGACATTGTTGGGTTGGAGATGGGGTTTTTTTGTGTATGGTTAGACTTGGTCTCAAAGTTCCCTTCCAACCATGAAAATTCTGTGATTCTTCTGGGGAAGGGGTGGTGAGTAGAAGGTGGGGAGAGTGAGGGAATAGGTCCTAGTTGCCTGCTGGGGTTAAACCACGACAATAGCCTAAAAGAGATGGTAGTTCTTACTTTTCTCTTCTGAATTGGTGTACTCAGGTCTCTTGAGATGAGAGCTGCACAGATACTGAGGAAAAAGCAGAGATTTGACATATAAGCATTAATTTGAGGTCAGAGAAAGACAGAGTGAAATTCATTGCAGGCAAAACTAGTAAACCGGTAAAAACATTGTTCGTAACCAGCACAAATGAATCTGTCCAGGTTTATACAACAATCATGTGCTACCACATATGAAATATCCCAAAGGAAAGTTATGCTTCCTGAATTGCTTGTACTCTCATAGTTTCTACCGAATCAGTGTCTTCTGCTATTTGATGTGGTTTTGACATTCCTTGTGTGAAATTACAGAATAGTTATATGAAATTAGACAATAAAGTCTATGGGGCAGGGACAATTGCTCCGTGTTCTGTGTTTGTACACTTCCTACTATACATAGTGTGAATATATTGCCTAAAGTTTTTTTATTTTGTAACTGTTTATATTAGACTTTTGCCTAAAATGATAATTTTCAATGTGCACAAAATTCCTTTGCGTGTGGTCAGTGGATCACGAGCATTTCAGCAGTAGTGTGGGTTATACTTACATGTGAAAAATACAAGGGAAAATGTATGTCAGACATGCCTCTGTATTCCTACCACCTCCAACAGTTTATAAATAACTGCTCTGAAGGTGTTTCTTCTCCCACAGTTTCTGCTCTGTCCTTAAACTTTTCCAGGTTGTTGCCTCCACCCCTGGAAATGCCCGTCCTCTGCTTCTGTGTTGGGTAATCTAGATTATGATTTTTGGCCTAAAGTCTTATGTAGAAAGTCTTATTTTGAAAAGTCCTATTTTGAAAGTCCTTTTGGAGTGGACTATGAAAGGGCTCTGGGTTAGATGCAACACAGAACATACACCCTCTGCACTGCAGCGAGGAACCTGGCGCCTAGCCAGCGTTTCATCCTGCTCCAGAGCTGGGTAAGGAATTCGCAATGGCCTTCTGCAATGAATGAACTCTAACAGAAAAACTCTGCTGGAGCAGTGTCACAATGAGTTACAGAACAAAAAAAACCCACCCCAGAGTAACACCAAGGCAAGTAAACACTCAAGTGAAACCTGTAGAGACTAGTAGTAACAGGGAGGAAGTACTGTTATAATGTACATCTTTTTAAGTCTAATTGGCTACTGCTAGTACTGCAGTTTAGCTAATTTATTTTTCTAAAAATTAATGAAAGAAATATTTTAACTTTTTGTCAATTCACCACTTGGAGTAATTCAGTGTAAATTTATTGAAGTCTGGGGAACAACCAACAGTGGATTAATCTGCTGTCATTAAACTTATTCTGACGTAAGGAATGGACTCAGCAAACATTTCTAGATAAGGCTAGAAATGCTAGAGTGCAGCCATTGTAAGATTTCTGTTCACAAATTGCAATTGAAATGCATGCTAAGGGACTTGTTTGATTGTTTGTTTTTCTTTTTGTCATTCCATTTTAGCTGCTTCCTTGCTCATTACATTGTTTCATTAGCATAATATATTGGTTGTGTTTGCACAGCTTTTCCTGCCAAAGACTGCCCTGCGGTTGTACAGCCAAGGGGGTAACCAGCTGCTACTTATTTAAGTCTCCATCATTTTGTATGACAGAGTAACTTAATTATGCCCTGCTTGAAGATGCTAAATAAAATTGTCTTCAGTACACTGAATAAGTGTACTTCACTTAATATTTATCTCTATCTGGTACTTGAACTCTGACACTTAAGCCATGTGCACCAGATAAATAGAAACATTTTAAAACTAAACCCAGTAGCACAGAGTTAAAGGTTGTTTATAATGCAGTTATCTCTTTAGCTCAGGTATATTGCATATTTGAAGACTTCAGAAAACAGAAACTAAAATGCAGTTAATAGCATAATAAACTAGCAATTAAGGTTAACTTTTTTCTATGGAACATAGGAAATATATCTTCAATCAGTTTTGGGTATTTTAAGAAGATAGGATTGTAATGCTCTATACATTTCCAATCTGGACAAGAAAAGAGATTGCTTTCTATTCAGCAATATATTCTAGTTGTAAGAGGGTGTCAGTCAATAGCAGTGGTCACTCTGTGTTGTTGGAAACCATTTAATTTTTATTTTAAATCTGAAGTATGAGTTTGATCCAAGCCATACTTTTCTTTTTTTCTTTTTCCTGGTAACATATTTCCTTAGTTCTCTATAAGGCAACTTTCTTTCCCTTCTTCATCACTAGACAATTATGCATATGGAACTGACAATTTTGGGGTTGCCAACTGGCTCCTTGAGTTTTAAATGTTCCAAAATGTCAGCTCCCATATTTTCAAATGGATTATAATTGAAGATGTGCCAATCTACATGAATTTATTTTGAACAGTTGTTCATCTGCCACATTTACTAGTTGATTTAGCCTTAGGGTAATTACAATCTCTATTCAAAGTAGATACCTGAAGACTGAAGTAATAAGAACCATCTTATATAAAATACATTTTGCTAAAAGTTATAAAAGTGCAAAACTAAAATGATTCTCTAAATTGTGCTACATCTTATCTAATTTAATTGGTCTAAGTTGTGCAAATCAGAATACGTTTGACCAAAGAGAGTTTTAATTTTCTAAGTATTTGAAAAGAGTATGAAAGTGATTTGAAGACTAGACTACAACTCTGGTAAAATATCTTTGGAAATCTTATATTAAAGGAATATATTATATTAACTAAAATTGGAAATAAGGTTTAAATTTACTGTTGTGCAGAGTACCAAGCTGTAGCCCAATAAATATGATTTTTGGTTGCTAGGAAAATGTTATATAGGCTCAGTATGTCATGTCAGTGTAGGCTTTTGAGATATATTTTGGATTGTGTCCTGAGCTTGTGTCAGTTGTGATAACAGTTGTACAGCAGTTGGGAGACTACTGCCTAACTTGTTTCAGCTTAGCTCTCTGAACACTGTATATGGTAAAAGTCTAACAAGTTAAAGGTCTAACAAACCTGTAAAGCCTCTCAATAACAAAGCACCTAGGACTTAATTTCAATTAATAAACAGTTACTTTTTAACTAATTTTTAAAGAGTTAATAATAAACACAAGTTAATAATAAGCATAAGGTGTTAGAAAATATGCAGAAGTAACTGCATTAGATCAACTAGATCTAATGGGGATCAACTAGATGTAATGGGGAGGGAACACTGGCCATCAACATTATTCACCTTCTCCTGGTGAATGGCTTGGGATACTGGTAGCTAAACATGACATCCCCTTCTCTCTGTTCTTTTTGTGGAGGGCTGAATCTGTTGTCCTTGGAGGAGCACAGACAGGGTATGTATCACTGGAGAAAATGGATTGATACTCATGTATAACAGATTTAGCTACATTATTAATGAGATTTTCCTGTAATAATTAAATAATTTGAACAGTAAAAGCTAGTATCATTGTAACTGGATTAATAATAATATTTGCTGTAGCTTTGATTAGGCTTTTAATATTTTAATTACACTAACAATAAATTCTTTGCTTGGCATTTTGCCTGTAAGAAGATCTTAAATGTAACACAATATACCATTAAAATCCTACTTCTACATTATGTTGAAGATTCAATTAATATAGAACATAAGAACTACTTTTAAATAATCTCCTTCCTCATTTTTGCCCCGCAGCACAGAATATGATTATTTAATATTGATTTATGTGTTTTCCACTGGTATTTGGAAGTTTCTTAGCTTTTGGAGTTCAGCACTCCTGAATATCAGTACACGTTACAACATACATAGTAAAGATTGGTCTTTGGTCAGTGATTTGACTATTCTGGCTTTGTTTATAGTATCATTGATGAGATGAGTGGATCACATGGCCCTTTAAAAACCATAATACTGCAACAAATTGTGTACTGTGGTATATGTAAAGTGTATGATAGTGTGTTATCTAACCTAATTTATGAGAAAAAAATGATCAAATTACCTACTGATATTTTAAATTACTTTGAAGGTCTGAAAGGTGGTACCTACCATTTTCCATGAGATGTATGTCTTGAACGTAGACCACAGCAAAGAAACAGACTTTCATTTATTACTGTTCTTAACAAAACCTTGTAGTAAGTATTGCAGAGGATGTAAAGCGAAACATTTCTTTTCCCTTCAAAAATATTGTTAATTCCCATTTCTCATAAAATGAGAAGAATATTTGCTAGTACAACACTTGTTTCAGTCTAATCTTCTCCATCTTTTGCCACAAGACAATGTAACTTCTGATTCCAATGTTCTGTGATGTTATCTGTAAAACCACAGACTAGGTCTACAGAAGTTACATATCAGCAGAAAGCTTTTTCAAATGTAGCAGAAAAGTTAAAGCATCTGAAATTTGTGTACTGAAAAGAAAAAAAAAATGGAAGAGGAAGAGGAAGGAACAAACCCAAGGAATTAACACAGGCAAAAAAATTAGTTTAGAATTTTTTTATTAGAAGTGACGTTTGACAATAGAAATGACAACTGGCATTAACGTCTACCATGTTGACAAAATACTTTGTTGTTACATAGAATCATAGCATGGTTTGGTTTAAAGATCATCTTTAAGTCAAGGAGTCAAGGAGTGACACCTCCCACTAGATTAGGTTGCTCAAAGCCCCATCCAGCCTGGCCTTGAACACTCCCAGTGATGGGACATCCACAACTGCTCTGGGCAAACTGTTCCTGTTCCTCACCCGTCATTGTAATAATTTTCTTCCTGATATACAATCTAAATTAAGCCTCTTTCAGTTTAAGACATTTGCCTGTTGTCCTGCCACAACAGGCCTGGGTAAAAAGTGTCTCTGTCTCTCTTAAAAGCCCCCTTTATACATTGAAAAGGTGCGATAAGGTGTCTCTGGAACCTTCTCTTCTCCAGGCTGAATAATCCCAACTCTCAGTCTATCTTCATAGGAAAGGTGCTACACCCCTCTGGTCTTTCTTGTAACCCTCCACTGGACTCTTTCCAACAGGTCCATATCTTTCTGGAGAGCCCAGAGCTGGATGCAGTTCTCCAGGTGGGGTCCCAGAAGAGCAGAACAGAAGGGCAGAATCATCTCCCTTGACCTGTTGGCTATGTTTCTTTGAATGCAGCACAGGATATGATTGGCTTTCTGGGCTGCAAGTTCACATTACGGGCTCATATTCAGTTTCTATGCATTGATATTCCCAAGTCCTTCTTGCAGGTCTGCTCTCAATGAGCTCATACCCTGGTCTGCCTGGATGCCTCCTGTGTTTTCCTCTTAGGCTCTATCTAAAAGAGTAACTGCATATAATCAAGAATATTCACAGGGCATGAAGCCAGTTTTCATAGTCTCAATTTGTAATACTAAAATCTCTTTATGTCTCAACAAAAGCAGTGTGAGTATATTAACATTACGTAGTGGGAATTGTCCCAAACTGTGGACAGACTCCTAGGGACAGTTTGTGAGAGCGTCACTTGGTCCAGGCCCAGGCTCGCTCATTTCTAACAGTTTAGTAGTGTTCTAACAGTTTAACAGAGCAAGTAGTAAAGCCCCAGTGCCCAAGCTTATACTATATCACTGTTTCATTGTCTACTATATAGACACAGTGGCAGAGTACTATAATTATATTATTTGTTCCCCAGCCCTATAGATAAACTATTCTTCTTTTTATTTGATTCATTACAATGGTATCCTGATACCTTTTGTGTGACAAAGGAATCATGTTTTGTTAGGAAATGAGATGAAGAAATTCACAGAGTCGGATAACCATTACTGGTCCAAGTTAAAGTTGTTCCAAAATGACAGGAGAGATCAACAAAGCTTGGTGAAGTGTATGTCTTCAAATCCCCATTTTCTGTGTTTCAGGAACTGTCTTTGGGATACAGTTATCCTACTCTACCTCCATGGTAAAATCAGGTATTAAGAAGTCTTGGAAAATGTTTGGATTAACAAAAGTTAGTTTTAGGCATGTGGTGAAATAACACTTTGGAGAGGAAACTATGCAATGCCAACTTTGCAACGTGCGGTTGTGGAACATACCTTTTCCAATGAGCAGCTGACAAGTCTGAGTTCTCTGTATCTACTTACCTTAAAATAATAAATACAATGCTAAAAAAAGGACATAGTAAAGCCATTTATTTCTTTGCATAAAATAATTTATGGATAGAAAGGGAATACTTATAAATATTGCAGGAAAGGTCAAAATTAGACTTAAATGGAAAATCTGAACAGTGAAATTGTTACCATAATTCAGTTTCTGAAAGGCAGTTTTAAACATGTGCCACTGAGGCTACAAGTTTTTATAACTCCTCTTGCATCCAAATTTAAATGAAAGTTCATACTTTTTAAAACTGGCACACGTTTAACTTGAAATCAGTATTACATCTTTTTTTCCTCTAAAGGTTTCTGAAAGTAATTGAAATATACAACTACAAATAAAGAGGATTTGTTTTCTTGGTTTTCTCTGCTGTGTACAGAATTACAGCCTACATTTACTGCTTGAGATAATAACCTAATGAATGTTGTACTTTCATGTTTGTGAAAAGGATTTGACTTTTTCTCTCAAAGCTTTATTTTAATTGGTAGTTTGGTAAGGAACATTTTTAAAAAATATCTGTTCAGCAATTTCCCATATTTTCTAGCTGAACAAACATTTGCAGAAGATTAATTTCATGGAGTTTATCTTATACCTGGCAAATAATCTTGTTAAATGAGCAAAACAATTACTGACTTCTACCTGTAGTGTTTTTCTTGAAGAAAAGATGAATTTTCTTCCCACAGGTCCCAACAGAAATGTATGTTATGGACCGAAAGCAATAAAAATCTGTGGGTGTAAGCTTATGGGGATGGAGGTTTTGCTTTTGATAGCTATTGGCACCTTGTTACCTCCCTGTTTATACTTTCCTGGTTTCAGATATATTTGCCTGCAGCCAGCCTTTTCCATGTTGATTTTTAGTGTAGAATTCATTGCATGGTGTTTATGATTTGTGAACACAACTGTGAAACATACGTGTTGTCATCCAGTCAACTCTTTAGCAAGCAGCAACACACGCAAAAGCAATTGTAGTGTCATGGCATGTGCATGACTTTAAAAGAAAAAAAACGGCTGTCAGCCCTCTAAATTCTGCAGCAGAGGGACAATGGCTATGAATGCCTTCAGTGTTCTTCTGAGATGAAAAAGATTTGCACTCTCTTCACTACAAAGAGAGAGGGACCATTTTGCTGTCTTTCCTAATCTGTGGGATGCCTGTGGATAGACGGCATATACCTTTATTTTATGATGTATCATTTATCTTCTGGCTATAAATGACCTGGTAAAGGCTTACAACACCTGGGAGCAGAGGCAAGAGTGGTGGGAGGGAATAAGAGAAAAAACCCTGCGGGAAACGAAGCTTGCTGCAGTTCTGGCCTTAAAAAATGAAACTGGCTGAAGGAGCTGGGAAGATTCACATATGAGACATAAAGTATTTGGTAACAAAGGTAAGGGAAAACTTAAATCATAATTCAGTCTTCTGCTCTGTTACTGTCAGTGTGGGACATGTTGAAAAGTGACCATCTGGGTATATCTATCTCAGCTGGATGATTCAGACTACGGTGTTTGATATCATGGCTGTCTCTTAAGCCTGAGGAGAAAGGCAGTTCTAAAGGGTAAATTGTATAGAATCAGACAATATGAGATGTTAGACCAGCAGTGTCTTTTTAAACACCCACATCTCTTTGGAGTACAAGTAGCTGAGTTGCATCTACCCTGGGGACCCTGACAGCTTGAGATGTAGCAAGCCTTCCCTCTGTGGTTTAGCACTTGACTAACTACTGAACTTGTTTATCTTCTGTGTTACAACTACTAGCATTTAGAGTGTAAAACTTAGATTCAATTCACTCAAGAAGTCACAATAGCCATATCTCCCACCTATCCAGGTTATATTATTAAAACCAGATTAGGGAACAAGATGTGTGGGAGGTGCCGCCTATTTGATGTATTAAAACTACGTAGAAAAGAAATAGCATGTGAAAACCAACAATTTTGAAGAGAGCGGGAATATAATCTTATGTGTGAAAGTAGGGGAGGTCTCAAACCTGGAAGCAATCTGGACAAAACTTGAGATATTACCACTTTTATTTTTTTTTCCTAATGAAGTGGTTGCTTTGTGTTGAATTCAAGGCATGCTGTGTGCATGAAATTGCCTCTGCAAGCACCAAACTGGGCACTTGTGGGACATTTCAATTCTAAGCAGTGAATAGTCATCTAGACACCTGCACTGGGACAATTTGGTGCATGCACTTGCTTAGATGCATAGAAATTTTTCAAGTTACCAAGGAAGCAATTCAGCTGCAAGTACTTCCAAATTGAAGAAGCCATCAAAGTACCTGTGTTTTTCTGAAATAGCCTTTCTGGGTGCCCCAATATTTCCAATGTCACATTTTAAGTTTTAAAGTAGAAAGAAAGAGATACGTAGTCCTAGAATTAATAGTAGAAGATAGCAAATCCCTAAATATCCACCCAGACATTATTTATTATAGCTGCTGAGACAGTCAGAGGCTATAGTACCAAGCTGGTAGGACTCTTCTGATAAGGAAAGTGTCCAGGTCATTTGTGAGACACACAGATCATGTGTCTGAGTGAGTACATAGGGTCTAGATCATCTACATGGGATAGTCTGTTGTGAGAGATCCTTTGTCAATTGTGGAGGTGGAAAACAATGCTTAAGAAGCCTTGTATCAGTTCTGCAGCTGGGGAAAAATAAGCCCCTGCACCAGTACAGGTTGGGGGCTGACCTGCTGGAGAGCAGCTCTGAGGAAAAAGACCTGGGAGTTCTTGTGGACATGAGGATGATCATGAGCCACCAATGTGCCCTTGTGGCCAAAAAGGCCAATGGCATCCTGGGGTGCATCAGGAAGGTATTTAGGCTTCAACTTTTTCCCATTGTATAAAGTTGTTTCTTTTTCTTGTGTTACCATGATTTTAGTTTTCTGCCTTATGTCCGCTGACTGTAAAGAACAAGGAGAATAGATATAGCAGTCTATTTTATCTGTGAAAGGCTTTATTGGACAAAAGTTTGTTGTTCAGAAGGGATTTTTGTGTAAGGAGTGCTGAAATTTATTTCTGTGAAACCATAAATCGTTGTGAGAAAGGGACCTTTATTCTCCTTTAACTTAGAGTGAGCTACCACCATGAGACACATGAAAAATTACTCAGACCTCATATCTTATTAAACTGAACTACTTTTGTTGTTCCTTGATTTTTAGAGCAGCTAATTCTGTAAATGTTACAGGTAGTTATGTTCCCAGAATAATAAAAGTACACAGAATGCACATAAAACATTATTGTCCTCTTTTCAGGGATAAAAGAAGATGAGTCAGATAAAAGTCAGACCAGGTGTGTGGCATCCTGGTTGCTTGATTTGTGCTTCATCAAAGTGGAAGAAGGGGGATTCCAAAACTGAGAGATTAGTTGCAGGGGATGTTCCTGTCCTATAAACAGACTCTCAGCCTCAAATGACCATTTAAAAAGAAGTAGAGCCTGTTGCTATAGAATATGGGGTAATGGTTTTAAACTAAAGGAGGGTAGATTCAGACTAGATATAAAGAAGAAGCTTTTCATGATGAAGGTGGTGGAACAGGTTTCCCAGAGAGGTGGTAGATGCCCCATCCCTGGAAACATTCAAGGTTAGGTTGGACGGAGCTCTGAGCAACCTCATCTAGTTGAAGATGTCCCTGCTCATTGCAGGGGGATTGGACTAGATGATCTTTAAAGTTCCCTTCCAACCCAAACTATTCTATGAAACTAATAAGAAAAAGAATCATTGACAATTAGTCTCCAGCTGAGTATCCAATTGCATTAGTGTACAAACTCAGACTTATGTACACACCACACAAAATATGTACATGTAAGTATATGTTCAAAGTCTTCTTCTCAAGGTATAATAAGCTTCTTGAAGCGCTTCTTTCTCATTAGCTTAATTAAAGAGTAAGTAGTAATAGTGATCCACGCAAAACAGGATCCCTAAGGCTGAAGCTCTCTATATTCATTGTTTGAAAACTGTTCTGTCAGAAAATTCACAACTCACTCTAGTTTTAATGTTTCAATAATTATAATGACTGTTTCAAAAACACAGCAGTCATTAGAAATAAATCACACTGCCTAGGAACTGTAATCTGCAACATGAAACCATCTGTGATTTTAAAATAGGCTGTTGGGCTGGTCATTTCAATTACATCCACAGAAAATACATTAGATGTAACGATACAGCTCATGCAAAATACCTGCACTAAGTGTATTGAAATTCATGGGTTCTTATTATTTCAATGAAGGCATGATGATATTTAGAGTTGATTCACTTATGAATCTTACTTGAACATAAACCTTCAGGCAGAAGTGTTTTCTCTTTAATATCTGTTAAAGCTTGGCACTGTGAGAATTTTTATCACAAAAAAGGTCATTGAGATCTACAATCATGCACGTATTTCTTGTTAATATTACTAGTACTATTGCATGAATGTATGCATTTTACCTTATAACATCCAGAGATTCTTTATCTTTTTTTATCATCTAACTCTTATACCAAGCCATGAGAGAAAGATGAAGCTTACAGCTTAGGTACCTGAATAAGGACTTAAAAATATATATATTTAAATGTCAGGCATTGCTTCTGTTTCTGTAAGTGAGGCTCATCTAGCCACTTAACTGCCATAAGTTGGATTTTAAAAGACAGTAAGGATTGAAAAAGTATTTTTAATGTTTGATGGAATTTTCCTTTGTACTGCAATATGTTAAAGGTATTATTAGCATTGATTTCAGTTTTCCAAATCCCATTAGGAAATATGTGCCTCTTCAGGAACCAAAATACTTTTGCTTTTGAACAAAATTTAATGCAACCTGTAACCCTAAAAGTCTCTGCTGTACCAGTTTAATTGGAGATCAGCCAGCTCAGTTCAGAGAGAAATGGATGTGCTGTTTGTGCTGTTTGCATGTGATCATGCATCTGCACAGAGGTCCTTCCACAGAAGTCTGAAATCAACTGCTTACTAATGTAAATTTCTGAGGGTATCACTATAAGTGTTCATGCAAAATATAGGTCAAGTTCTACTTTTAGACATACCACTGTTATTTTGGAGGGTGAAAGGAAAGGAATGATTTCACTGGCTTGAGAATAGACTGTATCATTCACATTTCCTGATATATTGTCTTGATGTATTATTGAAATTAAGGAAAGTGTTGCTCCTATAACTTTCCTCAGCATAGTAAGAAGGCAAACCTGACTGTCTTTTCAGTCTGGTGCTGTCCCTGAAAGCAGGTTCAGCTTACAAATTTTTAAGCAGCGTCAATCTTTTCTTAAAGAGTAGATTAGGCAAGCCCTCATTTTATGGTAATATTTGACAATTTTCTGTACAATAACAAGATACCTCACAGGTGGTTCAGAGTGACAGTCCACGCTTCCAAAATACATGTCATGTTTCTCACCTAATACTGTTTTAAGTGAGTAGAATTTATTTGAGATCTCTAAGCAAAAAGTATCTAATGGAAAAACTTTGTAAACTGAAAGACATTAAAAAATGTCCGACTGTAACAGAGACTGCACACCAGTTTATTATATCACTACTTTCCTGCCAAGGGCCAAGTTGCCCAAGGGCACATAATAAAAACTGATGATCTGAAGCTGACATTGCAGACAGACTTACCACCTTATCTCCAGGTTAGAGTGATAGTATTGGCTTGCGCTTAAAATCATGCCTGATAACAATGTCAGTGAATCCTCTGCCAAGGCAATGAACGGGTTTTACTTCAGTATCTTTTTCAGCATAACAACATGATTACTAAGAGATATCTACTCAGTTTAGCAAATCAAGCAGAATTGTAAAGTAAAATTGTTTTCTCATAAAATGACTCATAAAACGTATTTTCCTAAGAAAAAATAAATTGTTGAGAGAACTACAATTATTATTTCTAATATACTATCTGAATACTTCTCCAAACAGAAAGCTCTCTCTGCTGTTCTTAAGGAGTCAGCTTTGTAATTTTCTTCTATGGGACTACGGAAGACCAAAGTTGCTTTCCTTTTGTGGGTGGTAACAAACAACAGACTGATTCACTTGGAAATGTCAGATTTTTCCTTCATATCTATAGGGGACTCTTTAGGGGACTGAGGTCCTTTGTGATCTGATTTTCTGGTCCCCAATTTTCTGATTTCTTAGTTAGAACTGTGACATATTAATTTATATATTGTTTGCCAACAGAGCATTGTGACTAGAATTCAACAGTAAGGTGGAAATGTGTTCAAGTTTCACTACAGAGAAGCTGATAATTTTTTTGCAAGCTTGAAACTCAAAGAATGTAACAAAGATTTCATTAGATGATGCATTATGCCTGCTGCCAGTTAAGCCATGCTACATACTACTGAATCACCATGTGGAATACTGTTGTAGAGGCTTCTGTGTATTAAAGTAGATGATATAAGATGATATAAAACCTTTTTATCATTCCTCTTTTCCTCTGCAGACATATTTGTTTATTTTCTGAAAATGCTATTGCTACCATCTTGATTACTTTTATGAGAATTAAGTTTAATAAATATTATGCTGTTTCTGTCTCCTACACTTAAAGTTAAAAACCAACATTAAACAGCCATATTTGACCATAATTAAAGGCACCCAAAGTCAAAGGTCCTTTGAAAGGAAGAAGAAAAGGAAGATTGTTATTGGTTCCCTGTCCATGTAGTATTTTTAAGTTAATTACTTTATGTTCCTTCTTATATTAAATCAATATAACAATGATCTTTATGCTATTGTTTCTTTCCTTCCTCAGATGTACATCCAGACAACAACACTTACTGTCTCCATGAGTTTAAGTGCTTCTGTGTCTCTGGGCATGCTCTACATGCCCAAGGTTTATATTATCATTTTTCATCCAGAGCAGAATGTTCAAAAACGGAAGCGGAGCTTCAAGGCTGTAGTGACAGCTGCCACAATGCAAAGCAAACTGACCCAAAAAGGAAATGACAGACCGAATGGCGAGGTCAAAACTGAACTCTGTGAAAGTCTTGAAACCAACAGTAAGTCATCTGTAGACTTTCCCATGGTCAAGAGTGGCAGCACTTCCTAATAGATGTACGTTCACAAGAATGCACTTTTAAAAAAAATAATAAACTTTATTCTTTTTGTTGCTTGTTCTGCATGAATCCACAGATGTGTCAGAATTCATGTTCTGCTGAACACAGGGATGCCTAGAGTTGTTTCAAACAGATTGTTTTTCACAGGAGGCTAGCAAAAATAAACAAAAAGCACAGTCAGATTTTGGAAAGCCACATATTTTTAAAATGTTTTAGCTAGTGCTAATTTGGTGTGTTGTGCATTGCTGTACCAGTCGTGGTATGTCCTGACAATTCATAAGGTGTATTTATGGTCATCATTGTATATCCAACACTCAAAGGCTGTTGGAAAAATAATAATAATGAAAACAGTTAATATTGGTTTTATTTTGCAGTTAGATATGGAAGTGAAAATATGGCTTTTACTTTTCCACCTTAACATAATATTTTTTACCATGATAATTTATCACAACTCATGATTACTAATGCTACCCAGAATAACGCTTCACATCCAGGTTTTCATTGTGGTCTTACTTATGTGGGAACAAAATAATGGTAATTCATATACAACCTAATCATTAAATGTTGTGATACGTCATGGGTTAGTAATGGGAAAAAGTTCTTTCCCATGCCAGAAAAGTTCTTGAATCTTGCCACATCTCTAAATTGCTGTGGCATAGAAGAAAAGAGAGGTGATTGATAGCTTCCATTCCACCATATGGTACACAGTTTTGTAAAGTGGAATTCACAACAGTACTAATCATAGACAAGTAGAGCCAAACTTTACACCCAGAGCTTAGTAGTAACAGGCAATTGATTTCTATTGAGAAGTCAGAGGTCACATGGGTTGGAGAGCAGCTGTACAGTTAAAGTCAATTTTTTTCAGTTATTTTACTGGAAACGACGAATTTTTAAAAATTTTTATTACTTTGTGATGATGTTGACAGGAGATTGAATAGTATTATTTTGCTTGAGCACATTAGACAAGCCAGTATCAAGTTTGCAGAAAAATATTGTATTATTTCAGAAAAATTGCAACCCCCACTGAATTCAGAGTTTGCCAGATTGAAGACTATATGAAAGTCCCTAAGTTTACCATACAATGCATGGAGGATATGGAGTGCAAACCTACTCACTTGAAAAACTCATGAGCCTTCAAATTGTGTAAATCTGCTAGACTGAGCTATGGGTTTACACAGATTCATATTATGACATATAACAAAGGACAAAAGGAGAAAGGCAATTAAATTCATTGCAGATCAAATAATAGCATGGAAATATGAAGAACTCAATAATTAGTCAAATCTTCAGAAATCACCAAAAGAAATTCATAAGGGAAAGAGGTAGATTTTACTGAGTTTGCAAAAGGTCAAAGGGTGAGAAAGTAGGGCGAGAAAGAGTGTTAATAAGAAAGTCTTGGGTATCTGATGTTTATCTACAGTACCTAATTAAGAAATGCTGTGTATAGTATTCCTTAAACTATGATTATGCATAATTCATGAAAACAGCTGCTACTGGAAGCAAGTCTGCTTCTCCAGTAGTGTGATATATGCAAGATAATGCTTATTTACTGGTCTCTAAACATGGTTTAACAGTAGCATATCTATATAATTCTGAGCTCCCTAGGAGTATATTCTGACTAGGCTTTGATCCAGGCATTATAATGCTTCATAGGCAAAAATTCAGAGTCAAGTCATTTGCACTCCAGAGAGCTGTCCCTAAATAATTGAGCTCTCGGCCTGAAGATGGGTTTCCCTCTTCCCGCAAATTGTTCTTTGCTATTTGGATTTAATCAGCTTCCCTCTTTTCTGCCAAAATAGTTATCATCACAACTTTTGGAGGTTCCTGTGAATTATCAGGGCACAATGCCACATAAGAAACAACCTCTCAGCACTGCAAAATTTCTTTTTGTGCTGCCTCCATGCAAGATAGATCTTTCTTTTCAGTGACAGTATATGAAGCTGATTGCAAAAAGTCAGGCTACTCCTAGTACACCAGCAGCAGTAAGTACATCCCAAGCACAAATACTGGTAGTGATAATAATGCTTGTAATTAGGTAAGACATAAGATCAGATGGTAAGATCATCCAGAGGGAATTCTGCTCTGTCTGGTTTGTCCTGTTTCATGTAACAGACTTTATACCATGTTGTCCCGCACGTTAACATAGTCATGTTTTTTTTAATGGAGATACATTCGTACTCAGTGGAAAACAAACTGTATGTGGGAAACAGGATGAAAAAAACAAAACCAAAAATAATCCAGATGCAATTACAGACAGCATAACAATGACAAGTACCTTAAATGCATATAGGTCAGATCACAATAATTGTTCTAAATTGCCTTAGATCCTCTTTTAGATATTGATCCTCCTTTAGATATTTTACTATTTTTCTTTTTCTTTTTCTTTTTTTTTTTTTTTAATCATTACAACAGCAATGTAGTAACTGCAGCTAGAAAAGAGTGTTCATTCCCAGAAAATAATTCAGCCAAGCCTGTTACTTTTTCTGGCCATCTATGCTTGCCAAATGTGGTTCATGTTATTACTATGAAATGCTAACAGTCTTAAAGACCAGGACACCAGCTGCTGAAGCTTTCAGATCCCCAAACAGGAACTGTAGGTTTATTGCAGCAAACTAGAAAGACACTTGTAATATTTATCAAGTTAAATAAACATTGTTTTGAGATGAGATTAGGTTTAGTACATTTTTAACTACTATCTACACTAGCTTTCTGTGCTATATTTTTTAAAGTAACAAAGCCCAGAACTCAATAGGATAATTTTTGCTTCTTGATCAGTCCTAGAGTAATTCACAAGACTATTTACGTCTCAGATATACAATGAAGTTACAGCAAATTAACGTTACTCTAAATCAGCTGAGATGTAGTAAGTACTTATTTTTGTATTTTGAGCTTCTTGCAAATGTCCTCACATAATTCATCTTACTGAGTTGTGATAAATCCGATTATGTTATATAGCTGTGGGCTAAAAACATGCACAAGAAAAGTTATAGAACTCAGCTGATACAGGGTAATGTGGTAAACTAGCTTAACCTGATCACGTATCTCAGCCTATTTTCAGGGCAAGGAGAAAAAATTATCTCTGCTCCCTCCATCCTTTTGTTCCCAAGTGTGCAGAGTTTGCAGATGTGCATTTATTTATTATTTCTTAGCTGGGAACAAAATCCTTTTATGCTCTAAGGAACTTGGTGCCATTTTGGCAGTCATGCATTATTTTCAGGAGGAACTTAACATGGCAAAGGAAAAATAGAACCAGAAATCCAGCTGTGGGAGCATGGGAGAGTTCAGATGGGAGCAGTACATCCCATCTGAAAGATCTGAAAGATGTAAATGAGGCTATATTTGCTTCAAGTGTCCCAATACATGCAAATAAAGCTATTTCATGTTGGTGCTCAAATACTGTGATCGGTTGTGTGAAAGACTTGCTTAATGTGCCAAAAGCAATCCTTTAATGAATTAGCTTTTCTGCAAACTCCTGGAGCTACCTGTGCAAGTGAAAGTAAGAAATATTACATTTTGCACCTTCCTACTGATTATTCATTCTTATGTATACATTCTCAGGGAACAAAAATGATAGTGATATGTGAATTATAATGATCTGGTTCTGCTATGTATTAAAAAAATGGCAAACATAACATTAGAATCAAATTGCTCAGAAATCCAAAGAAAATACAAAGAAAAAACAGGCAGAAAATTTAGTTATTTATACTACCTAGTACTACTTTGTGGCAATTTTAGTGATCTTTGGATTAATTTAATCTTTGGCCCAGGAGAGAGAAACTCTTGTTTCTTGGTTTTTGTAGTCTGTTCTTCCCGAATCATCAGATTGTTGGGCTGGGTTTAGACGTTAGCACAAAGAATCCTTTTCTATCTATCTATATCTCAGCTGTTCCCACCAGATTCTATATAGGAAAATGAAACTGAAGAAGGGAAATTAGGGAAATAGAACTAAGATCTTTGAATCTATAGACCAGACAATTTTTGTAACATTAAATTATTTTCAGTCTGACATCTGCAGTCATCACTACCATAAGCAGAACTTGTCTATAGCAGACAGAATATAAAACATATTTCGGAAGCCAAATTCCTCTTTATGTAGTGTGACATAGACCTTATTATAGAGACATAAAAGAGACAGTCTCCCAGCAGTCTGATTTGCCATGTACCCACCTGGACTAAAATTAGGGAGCTGCTTGTGATACCAGATGTCACCATCTCCCTCTTCTCACCCCTACATTAACACAACAGTGGAGTCTTGGCGATATTTTTTACAGCAAAGAGACAAGGGCTAGAAGATTCACAGTTGCTGACTTTTACAATAGTAAAGGTGTTTAACTTCCTCAATATATTGCCTCATTCTGAACAAGGGCTATCAGGAAGAAATGATCAGCTGACCATCAACATAAGGAGATCATAAAAGCATGGCAGCTTTAAAATACAGGTTCAGAAATACTTCTGAGCCAATAAGTTGGCTCACTTATAAGCAGATACTTTGTGTCTGAAGGCTCTCTAGAGAACACCTCCTGTAGGCACCAACTACTCAGTTTCGCTAACTTTGAGACATGTTTCCCATGTTAGGCTTTGCTCCTTTCAAGGATCATAAGCCTCCTTCTACATGGACAACTCACCACTAACTGCAAAGTTGTCTTCAACCAATAGAAGAGAGAAAAATCCAAGCTCTAAATTTAAAAAGCTTCTATACATAAATCAGCCAAAAAATTACACCAGACTAATAATAGATTGAAATTCTGTTATGGGTATGCTAAAGCACTCATCATTGTTCTTCTCTATTGACCTCTGCTTCCCCAAATCATAAACAAAATAAGTTATCATCAAGAACGCAGCTTGAGACCCAACTTACTTACCACTCATATACTTGCCTAAACTTTATTCCATAAACATGGGCCATGTTATTTGGAGATATAGTTGGACATTTTCTGAATTCAAAAGTTAAATATGTATTTTTTCCTTCTCTCTTGATTCTAAAAAACCTGAATTTTGTTTTTTGTTGTTGTTTTCTTTTGATTTTTTGATTTACAGCCTCCTCTACCAAGACAACTTATGTCAGTTACAGCAATCAGGCAAATTGAGCAGGAATGAAATTCACTGGAAGACCTGCAGGATGGGATCTTGCAAACAAAGACTTTACCACCACCAGAATTCAGTCTTGGAAATATCCATAGACTACATTCAAATCAATAGTCAGTCTCCTAAAGGACAAGAATTAAACAAGAGGCATAAAGAGACAGGGGAAGGAAAAGTCCAGTTTTATGACATAGAAACAGAGTGTCAAGCTTCTGAACTGTTCAGTCACTAAAGGAAGCAAATCACAAAAGGAAAACAAATGTTAGCTTGTGAAAAAAATGCTGTTGAAATAAATAATGTCTGATGTTATATTTGTAAGTACTTTTTTGTGATTGTGACAATTTCCTTTCCTGTCCTACATTGTTCAACTTGTAAAAGAAGATGAGTTTGTTTCTTGTGATGGCTGACTGAATTAAGTCCTGGGTTATGCTAAAATAAATGCAATGGTCAACGCATGCTAATTTTTATACAAAGTAATTTATTTCTAATAATAAAGGAATGTTTTGCAAATGTTGAGACTTGTTTTGTTGCAGTTTTAAGGAGAAAAAATCCTTACACTGTTGTCTATTGTTTGTTTAGAATGTGCAGTAAAGGTGGGTGTACAAATAAAATAATAATCATGGCATCAGAAGAATGCAGTGTAAACTCTAAGCATGTGTGTGTGTCTGTATGTGTGTATGCGTGCACGTGTGTGTGTATGTATGTGCATGCCTTCATGCATGTGTGTGTGTCCTCTGCAGTGTGTGAATTTATTTGTTCAAAGCTTTGTGACTATTTTTTCTAATGGAAGGATTTTTCCTCCTTCTCACTCTTCAAAGTAAGTGCATTTTATATGTTTGTAAAGTGAAGGAGTCCTGATAGTAATTATTTTGTATGATTGTATTATATTTTTGAACTTCCACCAATACTTTTGATCCTTTTCATTTATGGAACTTACAGTTTGTAAGACTTTATGACAGCTAGACTGGATTAAGCTGAAAGTCTATTCAGCCTAGTATCCTGTCTCTGACAGGGAAATGTAGCAGATGCTTATCTCAATAAAGGTGACTTTGAAATAACAAGACAGAAATCGATAGAGAATTTGGAAAGCAGTAACCTAGTGGATATATGTACTATTAAAATCAAAGAAATGGTTGTCCATCAACAATCTTTACATTTTCTAACTCCCACATTAAATGACTGTGTGTGCATTAGAAATGGTTATGCAAAGATAAAGAGAAATTCATACCGATATCTACCACATTAATAACCCCCGCCAAATAAGTTTAAAAAAGACAACTAGGGACTTTCCACCTCATTACCATACCTGTGGTGTTCTTTAAGACTTTTTCACTCTATACACTACTTACCATTTAGCAAGTCAATGTTTTTTCATAATCATTTGGTTATTAAATGTTATTTCTCCTGAATTAGCCCAGATGGCTCCTTGTGCTTTTTTCATCTAAGGAGCTGTATTTTTGTAATAAGATCATAAAGAAGCTGTGGTGGGCCTTAATTACATGAATGAAAGTTGAAGTGTCTGAAACTGAATTTCTTTCTGTTACATTGTCAACATTTAAGCTCTGAAACAGTCAGAAAACTTCATGACAGTGAATTTCCATTTTCAAAATATTTGACAAAGCATATTTAGTTTTTCCCATCATTTAAACACCTGAATTATTAATCAGTGATTCCTTTGGTATAATGTGGTATTGTGTGTTTAGTATGTGTGATGTATTGTGTGAAAATTCCTTTGCTGGGTACTCCACAAGCACATGAATCCCAAACCTATAAACTAATATATGCTTAATTTTAAGCATATGAGTAAAAAATGAGTTCAAAAAATATTCATAAAAGCAGTTGTAGTTCTGTTTTGTGAGCTAATATCTCATCAGTTTGAAGTTTTTGAGAAAATGGGTTGATTAGATCCATGTTTTAACAAGTGAGACTTCCGTGTCTAGGATGGATTCCCTAAGAGAGAAAGAGAATTTTTTTCTCAAAACCAATGCTTTGGGACAGTTTCTTTTCAAGAAACCTTTGAAAAGTTTAGTTATCAATCTACAACAAAAAAGGTTTCAAATATTTTCCCCATAATATCTTTACATGACATAAGCACAACAATATGCACTTGAAAAAGCAGAATATAGGAATTGCCCTTAAAGCACATTTCATATACACATAAACATATTTTATATATACATAAAGATTAATATATGATATATGAATACCTTCCAGTTTCAGTGTAGTCCAAAGAAGATATTATTCCAAACAGATTTATCAAGACCAATATACACTTTTATTTGGTTGAACATTAGGGTAAAAATTATTCAGTGTGTTTTCTCTGTGAAACATGGAGTATATTATGCTTGTGAGTCTCACTGGTATTAATATAACTCATCAGATAAATAAGAACACAATATGAATTATGTAATGATCTGGGTGTTTTCAAGAGACAAAAGAACACTGGTCTACACATTTCACTTCTATAGAGTAGTTATGTACAATTTATACATTTGCATAGAATGGTACATATCTGTAACTGTGATCAAAAGCACTTTCTTCACTTAGATCCCTCTAGATCTGTACAGGTTCCCTTTTTCCTGTACAGACTATAGCAGTTCCAAAGATTTTTTTCCCAGCAATTTGTGATCTTTGTGAGTTCTGCTTCCAAGACTGTGTCTTCACATGACTTTAAGTCCCATTTGTGCAGTAGATTGTGCATCAGCTCCTCAAGTCCTAACTTCTCAGTTAAGTAACCTAAATTTTGTGATTCCACCTGAGCCCTACTTGAGGGATTATTAAGAGACTGCAGTCTACAGCCTTTAACAAGACTGATGTAACTTTTTTGGCATCATCATTGAACACAAACAGTTCAGATGAAGATATTAAATATTTTTCAGTGACTGATTCTAATTAGGTTGAATGTCCTTTTTTTCAGCTTAATGGGGCTTTGTCTTCAGTTTAGCTATTGTAATAAAAAGCAACCTCCTAAAAAAAAGAAAATTACTATATAGAAAGAACCAGGGAATTGTATAATACAGTTGAAGGAAAAATTGCTATAATTTTGCAATATGAGTATAAAAAAGGCTGAACTTCAGAAGAATTGCTTCCACTGTTGCTTACTTTTTATATTACAAGCTCCATCTTTATGAGAAGATTGGGGTAATTCGGTCAGCAATAAGAAGAGAAATCCCCACAGTCTGTTGTTATTGTGTCTTTGAATACTCATAGAGCTCCTGCATTTTTGTTCTCTCTCTATGAAATAGCCATCACTTGATCTTTCTATACTGTTTGGGGTTTGATTTTAGATGTGGGTGGGGATTTCCTTTGCCCATGTATTCGTTGGGGCTTTTTTGCTTCTTTGTTTTTTGGGATTTTTAGCAACCTCTCTTTCCACCTTATTCTGCTCTTTATCTTATAGCATTGACATTCATGAAGCTATATTTAAACCATTATCAATATTTCTATTAAGAATACTATTATCTAACACAAAGATTCTGTAAGTTGAAAACTGGCATGTATTGTCCTACTCTATGTGCAAAAGAATGTAAATGGAAAAATAGAATTATTTACATAAGTCAAAATGAAAAGCTTACAAACAAAATAAATCCCTGAGGCAAATGTAATCAGAAGGTGTAACACTTTAAAAACTGAGATTTGGCCAGTGATCCTCATATTATATGTTCTAGCTATGTATAATACAATCAGAAAAAAATAAAAGAAAAATTGTACAAGAGAACCAAACAAAAATATAGAAGTTCCATATCCATTTTCACATACTTTTTGTTTGTCTTCCCTTGAAACTATATTTTGTGGGCCTATGGCCCTAATATACAAACCATTCAAGTTAATGAAAGACTTACCTTTAAATTAGCAGATTTGAGATCAAGAATCATTAAAATAAACTCTATATTTTAAAAAATATTATCTTGGAATAAATGGTTGACACTGAAAGCTACACTACACATGTATCAATTTTAATTTTTACTGATATTTAGAACCCTTAAATATTTTGAAATATTCTATAAGCAGCTGGGAGAAGTCTCACAATCACTAGCTTTTTTTCTCTTCAAGGACTTCAACTTACCAAATGTCTGCTGGAAAGACAATAAAGCAGAGAGGAAACAGTCTAGGAGATTCCTGCAGTGTGTCGAAGATAACTTCCTGACACAGCTGGTGAGGGAGCCAACTAGGAAAGATGCCCTGCTGGACCTGTTGTTTGTGAACAGAGAGACTTGTGGGTGATGTGATAATTGCAGGCATAGCAATCATTAAACAATAGAGTTTTAAATTCTTGGGGAAGCAGGGAGGGGAGGTCAGCAGAACTGCAACTATGGACTTCCTGAGGACAGACTTTGGGCAGTTAAGGAGCCTGTCCCTTGGGACACTGGATATTTTTCAAAAAGAAAACCTTAAAGACACAGGAGCAGGCTGAAAGATATCCCCGTGTGCTGAAAGATAAACTGGTGTGCAAGACCAGGCTTGCTGAACAAGAGCTTAATCTGGCCATACAAGACAATAATAAATGCTTCTATAAACACATTAGCAACAAAAGTAGGACTAAAGAGGATCTCCATCCTTTATTAGATGAGGTGGAAACATATTGACAAAGGGTGAGGTACTTAATGCCTTCTTTGCCTCAGTCTTTAGTAGTAGAACCAGTTTTCACCTGAGCACCCAGTTCCCTGAGCTAGTAAATAGGGATAGGGAGCAGAATGAAGCCTTCATAGTCCATAGGGAAACAATGAAGCACCTGCTACATCACTTAAACATACATAAGTCTATGGGGCTAGATGGGCCCTGAGGATAACTGAGGGATCTGGTTGTGAGCTCACCAAACCATTTTCCTTCATTTATCAGCAGTCCTGGCTAACTGGGGAGGTCTTAGTTGAGTGAAGGTTAGCAAATGTGACACTCATCCACAAGAAGGGCCAGAAGGAGGATCTACAAAACTACAGGCCTGTCAGTCTGACCTCAGTGCCAGGGAAGGTAATGGAACAGATCATGCTGAATGCCATTATGTGGCACATGAAGGTCAACCAGATGATCAGGCCCGGTCAGCATGGTTTCATGAAAAGCAGGTCCTGCTTGACTAACTTGATCTCCTTCTATGACAAAGTGACTCGCTTAGCAGGTGAGGAAAAGGCTGTGGATGTTTTGCCTGGATTTTAGCAAGGTCTTTGACACTGTTTCCCACTGCATTCTCCTGGAGAAACTGGCTTAGATGAGCTTGTTATTCACTGGGTAAGAAACAGCTGGATGGCTGGGCCCAAAAAGTTGTAGTGAATGGAGTTAAATCCAGTCGGTCACAAGTGGTGTTCCCCAGGGCTAGTATTGGGACCAGTTCTCTTTAATATCTTTATCAATGATCTGGATAAGGAGATCGAGTGCACCCTCTGTAACTTTGCAGATGACACCAAGTTAGGTGGGAGTGTTGATCTGATGGAGGGTAGAAAGGCCTTGCAGAGGGATATGGACAGACTGGATCAATGGACCAAGGTTGACCAAGGCCAAGTGCTAGGTCCTACACTTGGATCACAACAACCTATGCAATGCTGCAGGCTTGGGGAAGAGTGGCTGGAGAGTTGCCTGGAAGAAAAGGACCTGGGGGTGTTGGTCAACAGCCAGCTAAATATGAGCTGGTAGTGTACCCAGGTGGCGAAGAAGGCCAACAGAATCCTGGCTTCTGTCAGAAAGAGCATAGCACTTTTGTTTCACTGTACTCACCACAGGTGAGGCCACATCTCAAGTATTGTGTTCAGTTTTGGGCCCCTCACTACAGGAAAGACATTGAGGTGCTGGAGCATGTCCAGAGGAGGGAAAAGAAGCTGGTGAAGGGTATAGAGCACACATCTTACGAGGAGTGGCTGAGGGAACTGGGATTGTTTAGCCTAGAGAAAAGGAGGCTGAAGGGAGACCTTATGACTGTACAACTACCTGAAAGGAGGTCGTAGTGAGGTGTGGATCAGTATCTTCTCCCAAGTAACAAGTAATAGCTCAAGAGGAAATGGCCTCAAGTTGTGCCAAGGGCACAGGATGTATATTAGGAAAAATTTCTTGGAAAGGGTTGTGAATCATTGGAACAGGCTGCCCAGGGAAGTGGTGGAGGCACCATCCCTGGCAGTATTCAAAAGATGTGTAGGTGTGGTGGTGCTTCAGTACATGGTTTAATGGTGGACTTGTCAATGCTAGGTTAACGATTGAACTTGTTCTTAAAGATCTCTTTGAACCTAAATGATTCCATGATGGTAGTTATGCCACTTGATGATCTGCTGTTGCCTCCTCTCACTAGACAATATAGACTAAAACCAAGTAAACTTTGTGAATGATTCCATACTCCAAATCATCATATTGCAAATTAGATAGTGCCTTTGATGATCATTAAAGGTCTTTTCCAACTTAATTATATGATTTTGCAATTCTTTATATGTACAAGAAATTCTGATGTATAAATCACTTACTACAGAGGATTGTTTTAACCTGATCTAAACCAAATTATTGTTGTGGTGAAAAGAACCAAATAGTGAAATCATTAGAGGTATACAGATTAAGATAGATAACTCTCTTTAGGACTGATTGAAGTTAACTACTTTAGTACCTAAAACGATCTATGTCTGAGAGCTTTCAACTTATAAATAAGGAATGGGTGAAGGTCTTGAAGTGACCTGCAACGTTAATTCTGCAAACTTTCATTGCATCTCTTCACAAATGTGAGCAATTCATTGTAGAAAAATTAAAATTAATACAGATCACGGCCTGGGTTGATGCCTCTAGCTTGCAGACAGGTGACAGGGTGAGATCCCCTGTCAATGGCACTGTCTTCCAACAGAGAAGCTGTCCCAACATATAAATCTAATGCATACTAGTTTAGTATACTTTGTCAATACTTATTCTTTCCTGTCAACCACACACTTCCTCAGACTCCAAAGGTACAGTACATGCTAAAGACTTGATAAAAAGTCAAGTGAAGTTCAAGGCTTAGTCAAAGCCACTCAGAGGGACTAGATGATTCTACTTATTTCTAGTCCAGACTGCAACCTTGAACCATCCAATGACTTATAAATCAGATGAGCATGTCAAATGTCAAAATACATTCCAGTCTAATTTTTATCCAAAAGAAATTACCATTGTTATGAATGATGTCCCAGTGTCAAGACCAAAAAATGTATTGCAAAAGCACAGTGACTGGAGTATTATACTAATGAAAGCATGCAGTGTATGGGTTATGTACATTAGTGGGAGAGTGCCTGAAAATGTGATTATCTGAGTTTTGTTAAACAAGGGGTTTATCTCAAGTATTTCCAGTGCACTCAGATTTCACAGTAATTCACAGTAAACTTCAAGACATCTTGAAGTTTAAGAATTAAATTTTTGTATAGGCGCAATAACAGTTTTTTCATCTTAAGTTATAAAAATTATTGTATGATCTTAGGGTTTATTTCTGATCATGCAAAAGCATACTAGAATTTTAAAATTGCTATTACTGGTCATTTATGTGTGAGTATGCTGAAGCAACTCCATCAGGACACATAACTTTGTTTTACTGAGATCAGGAACAAGTTCTTAATGTTGTTTTGTGGCCACGGGATAGATACAATGAGATCTGAATGATTCTGTGTATCAGGTCAATGAAAGACAAACTAAACAGAATTTATAGAAAACACTTTTACTGTTTTATAGTAAGAGTAATGGACTACTGTCAAAAATACCCTATTCAAGAAATGCCTAAATAACATTTTTCACAGCATTGTGTTAGACTAATAGTTCTAGCTCTCTTCCAAAGAATAGATAATTTTTATTACTAATCCAGGAAAGAAATGAAGGAAAGCATTCCTAACAGATCCTATGTGTAAATGTATTGTATTGGAATACAGCTTCCTCATTTATGCATCTATTTAGAGGCAAAATGTGAAAACAGAAGACATAAAATGGTGGATAGATAAAGCAAAAATGTCTTTCAGCACTCTTTTGTAATGCTTTAGTTTGAAAATGGACATGAATGATCCAGCATATTTCACCATCACATCAGCCATTAAATAAAATAATAGCTTATCACTATGATGTCAAATAGCTTATGTGTCATCTGGCATAATTAAAAAATTACATATAGACCTACATATTCTGGTTAAAAGCAAAATTCCATGACCGAAGAGGTAAGCATTACTTTTCTCAGTTTCAGTGGTATCTATTGAATGACACCTTTAGCACTTGTGGTACTGCAATTTGTTGCATCCAGAAAGGACCATTTCGTATTTTACATGAGTGTTTGTGATGGAATACAGCAAATGCAAGAAGAAATAGATCTTATCTGTGGGCTGCATCTTATACTTCTGAATATATGGAAGTTGCATTGTCCTCTTAAGTTTGGCTTAAGTTTGCCAATAAAATAATGAGAACTGCAAAATATATTTTGTGGAAATAATCTGTTGCATCTATGCTATGAGAACAAGTTAGCTCGTGGGAAAGACATATTCAGCTGGAAGAATTTTGGTTCTGATAACTTAAATACTTAATTATGATTCTACTAAATTTTTTTGTTGGGAAATTAACTACAAATTAGGGTTGCATTAAACTTGTTTCAGTAATAGTCTTATGAAGATTTTCAAAGTTTGTCTGTAAATGGTCACTGTAGAATTCTTTGTACATTTCATGAATGTTGATAACTGTAAATTCTTCCATCACATTGAAACACTAAACTAATGGAGAGCAATATATTTTTTTGTGTTTGGCATTATAGTATGACAGCAAGAGGTTAGCTCACAGGAACTTATTATTTTCAACAGTAGCAGGGAAGATAAGATAAACAACAGTGTCCTGTAGAGCTAAAACATTTTTAGACATACAGTTAAATGCACAATATCCTGAACAAAGCTTTTGCTTGTATTATACAAATGACTTGTCTCTCTCAATAGAAGTGGAGCAATATGAGAGGTAGAGAAGGATGGACATGAATAAAAAAAAAAAAGAGCAGTGGCAGAAGGACCCAAAACCCTTCTGAAAATACAAGAAAATGTGGTAAAGTTGCTCTGTCAAAGAACTGTATCAGCTCCAAAGAGTCCACACTGACTGTGGTGTCAGGGCACACACCATCCCCAAAGAGTATGTTAATCTCCATAGAACTTCGGAGAGCAAACGTAATCGATGGGAGCCATCACAGCTAATGTCAGATGAGGTAACAAATAGGAACATAGACTCATTTTTCTTTGAAATTCAAGAAAATATTATGATGGTGTCCAAGGAATACACAAAACTTCAGCAAAGACCTGCGAATACAATTATTTTAACATGTTATTCACGTTTGTGCAGGCTGGGATCAAAGGTTGGAACATGTCCTTTAATACAGCACTTTTCTTTCTGCAAATGAATTAGCTTGTTCTCTTTTGTCAATAACTAATTCAGTGCTGGGATTTCAAAAATATTCGGAGCCTTCTTGGTCCATCAGATCCTAGTCTGAGAGGGAACTGGAAATTATTTTCCAACATAAAGTGAAAGTTTCCCCCTAAAATTGAAATTTTCTCACTTAAGGTTGTTATTTTGTAGGATATGCTATATTTATCAAAAATAACTAAATTTTCAGCTCACCAATATGCTAAACGTATACAACTGAGTATGTCTGTTAACTTTAATTTCTATCTTTTAGAAGATGTTAGGAACACACAGAATGGCCTATACAGGCATTACAGAGTGTCTTGTTCAAGAGTGTCATCTAAAATCTAAACACTGCAAGTGCACTAACTTCATCTTCATCCCAAAGGAAGCAAAACATAAATTGCATTGCCATTATCAGTTCCTGTTTCATGCAAATGCACCTTGGAGACTCTTTGAACAAATGATAAGCCAAAATTTAGTATTGTTCTGCAAAGTTTTCTGCAAGATTGATGTCATTAAAAAAGTTACTATATGCAATGCTAATTTCAAAGCCTTTTTTCCTTCCTGTTTGCCTGAAACAGCATATGTTTCTGGGAACCTACTATACTTCCCAAGTGGTGTCTTTACTGTCTTTGTGGTCACTGACAGTCAATATTAAGTAAGTATAACCTTTCAGAAAATAATCTATTTTTATTTAATTTACAAATTTTCTTTTTCCTAGTCTTGCTAGAGCATTGATGAACTTTCCAATAGATATGTTTTGACTTTGATTGATCACCACCTTTCTTCAGTATAGCTTTTAGTAGTTCTCTTGTACTCCCTTTAGTGCTTTTTATCCAAGTCTTTGGTACCGTGGAAGGAAACATATCAATGGAGAAAACCCATGCCAACAACAGTCAAATATAAGGAACAACAGGGTGAAAAGTGCTTAAAGAAGGTAAAACAATTTCAGAAAACGTTCCTGGTTAGAGACATGACTGTTTTCTTCTGAGGAACAGAAGAATTATATCTAAAGTTTCCACAGGCTGCCGCTGGAAGTCTACTTCAGTAGACTAAGCTTACTGTTTTCTTAGAAAATCTCAATAGCTGGATTAGCCTTCAAATGCTACCCATTTTTTATTTTTGTTTAAATAAATAAAAAAATAATAAAACTGCAAAAAGATAAAGAAAGACAGATTGCACAGGTGAAAATGAATGTTGGAGATGCATGTGATATATTGAACTGCCAAACTTTTGGGGATTTGCCTGTTAAGAAAAATATGAAATCTTTATTGGAAATAAACCTATCCATACTTCTATTTATCTATGTCTTTACATATTTTTTTATGCATTTTGTAGACTGTAAAGAATAAACCTCAGGATTGCTTGCCTGCTGTATTTAAGTCAAATGTGCAGCTCTTACTGTGTGCATAATTTAGAGAGGATACAGAGTTGTAAATATGACTGTATCCATATATTCTGCCCTAGCTCCCCATAGTTTTTCATCACAAGTGATAGACATTTCTAAAAACAATATGCTGTTTATTTCTTCATTTCTATAGTTCATACACTTATCTGAAAATGCAGAACAAGTTGCAATCATTTTGATATACAGAGGTTATCATTTCTTGTGAGAGTTTTCATCTTTTGCTACTATCTCCTGTGTGACACTGAATGAGGAATGACAGAAAGATTAGTTTTATATGAAATTCAGGGTATTTTTCACTGAATGACAGCTATGAAGTGCAAAATTTGCAAGATAAAATAACAAAAATGTGATTATTTCAAATGCCAGACTGATGGCACTTTATAAATTATTGCCTAAAGCATTGAAAGTTTAGGACAGATGCCTTGAAAGTGTGTTCTAGAGATACTTTCAAACAACAATCTTTCAGGACCTATTTCTTCACTTAAGAAAAATGAACTGTTACTTCAAGAAACAGACTGCATATAAAACCAGAAAAGAGAGAAACAACATCACTGGCAACAACAACATAAATATTACAGGTGAAAGAAAGAAACCGTTTGTTTTCTCAGTAAGTCTGATTAACTCAGTGCATTTTATAGTTATGTATATTGCTTTTCCAAGAAAACAGAAATGAAACAGCACAGGTAATATGCTCACAAAAAATAATCATGCTACGCTTTCTGTTTTTTCTGCATACAGAGCACTGCTACACATACTGAAAATCTCAAGCACGGTACTGTGGCTTCCTTCAGGACTTTTTTCTTGAAAGAACTGTGCTCATGATCCTTCATTAATAAGCTTCCTTAAAACACATCATGTTTTGCTGTCAAGAACAAGTCAGAAGGGCTCTTTTAATGAATCCTGTGTGTGAATTTGAGAAAAGTAATACTGTCCTAGGCAAGTTCTTGTACATTTTCCACCACTGGATCCTCCTATACACCTCTTCATGCCAAGGCACCTGACACAGCTCCTGACCTGCATTTGATGAGGTTGCACTTGAAAGCCAGGCTTTCCCTAAGCAGCACTAATGGCAGCAGAATGTTTTCTGTGGTAGGAAAACATCACTGGAACTATTTCCCATCTGGGTGAGATTCCCACAGATATGAAATCACGGATCAAAGCAAGACCTTTTCTGGAGAGCAGAAGTGTAATGTCAGCTCTCCTGCCCGGTACAGTGGGGTTGAACTGCCAGCTGCCGGGGCCAAAGGCCTGCTGTGCTACTGATGCAAATGAGACTCACAGCTCTCTGGTGTGAGACTCACAACTCATCTGAAAAAAAAAAAAAACATTTGCATAATGTGGGTCTTGCAACACATCCTGACCCAGGATGTAGATGTTACTGTTTATCTGTACAGTAACAGGTAGATGGTGAGTTTTGTTTCTTCCAGTTAGATTGTGAAATTTCCAATAGCTAAAGCCCCTCCAATGACATTGTGGGATTCATGAAGTTAATTTTACAATAAATGAACTCATAGTTGCTTGGAGAAGCTGTACTGAAGAGACTGGTATCAGATCATTTCCAAGGATCTCTAGTGTTTTCACTCATATCTATTTTCCACTGAAAGCTGAGTTTGACACCAGTCAATCAGATATGTAATACACTGCCAGAATTAAAAAAAAAAATTACATTGTCTTTTGTGTTAACTGGGTCAGACTCTGAGAAAGAAAGACAGACAAAAAAGGAGGTTGACTGACATACCAAGTATCCCTGTTTTCTAATCAGATATAAAATCCAAATAGCAATATGCTGACATGTAAAGAGATCAAAGTATTCAGTCAGACAGATCTTTGCTGGGCAAATAAATAAGTCTACAGAGGAACTTTTCCCACAACAAATAAAAGTGGGAAGTCTCCTGCATTAACATAAAACAAATTCTCCAACATTCTGTAAAAATAAATAATTAGAATGTCCTACAAAGAATTTGTGCCTGTGAGCATTTTGCACAATAATTTCCATATTTTAGGTAGAATACTGCTGAACCTGGTGATTATTTTAGTCACAATAAAATAGCCACAACTACAATTATAGTTCTATTCCTTATTTACAGACTTTTAGCTTCTGACAGTTAGAAGCAGTTCTAACAGAAGCCCAGGCCATGGGCAGAAGCAATCCACATGAAACTGGCAAACTTCAGGCAGATACTTCTCTGTATGTAAGGATCAAGCTAAACCAGCATGTGCAAGTGAGTCCTCAGAGACCTACAACAAAGGATTAGTTTAGGAATTTCAGAAGCTGGAGCTTGCTTTCCATATGAAAGTCTCCATCAGCACTTCAAAATGTCTGCTTCTGGCAACAAGTCCCCATCTGCATGCTCAGAAGCCGGCCAAAGAACATAATTCCGTATGATCTGTTCTACAAAATACAGTCTATGAGGAAAAGTTTAAGAGTTGCAGCAAATGCAGCATGCACTGTTCATACCATTTAAATAGAGTGTCATGTGCCATTTTGACCAAGGTGCTCACGGGTGGAAGACAGTAGCAAGATGATATAGTCTAATTATTATTATTTAAGAATTTGCAAACTGTGTAAAAACATTAATCTGTGTTTCATCATCAGCATCTGAAGAATGTACTTGGGCTCACAGGAAATACACCTAGAAGAGCACGACTGGTGAGTCACCTTAAAAAATAATGGTAGCAATATTGAGACACTCAGATGATTTGCCATTAATCAGTACTTCTGTAATGTGTCAATTTTGATTCCCTTTTTGAGGATAATCTGGGATTTGATTTGTTTTTTGAAACATTCTGTCATCCTCTGAACTCCTGGTTAAACCACCAGCCTGCAGCTGAGAGACAGCCAGTTTTAAAAGCTCCCTGTGTGTAATTCACAGTAAACAAGACAACAGCGGTTGGCATACATCACCTCCATTCTGTAACAGTGCTATCTGCTTAGCTTTCTTGTGATCAGAAATGATGAGAGAGCCCAGAACTAAAGAATTTCTCAAATTAAATACTATACAGTGTTTCCTTCATATGAACATAATTTCTGTCATTTGAAAACACTTGAAAGTTTCTGACTGGAAGACCCCAGTGAAATGAAAAACTGAGAATGTAAAAACTTTCCATAGGACAGAATTGATATTCCCTCACATACTACATATGCAAAATGATTTTTGGTACCCTGTAGAGTCCAAATAATTTCATTGTGTGGTTTCTTTTTAATTTCTCTCAGACAGGATTAGCAGGTTACTTGAACAGTTAAAATGATAAGTCTTGCACCCTGATATTTTTTTGATGGAAATGTGTAGGTGAAATTATGAAAGTGATTTGGCTAGCAGACTTCAAGTGTCAGTAATCACTTGTCAATGTTAATTATGTGGCTCTGAGTGGATACACAGCTTTAACAGTCACATTATGGGCAAAATGAGCTTGGTTCTATTTCTTCTCTTCATAAGACTTTTGCATTAGTAGCATATCTGTGGATGGGTTATGTCATTTTACTATGAAATCTTCATCATTTCCTACTGACTAGACAGCATATTTAGACACTTTCCTTAACTAGAAACATAGCATTGAAGCACAGATTAGGGGCACTGGACACCCTAGTTTGTGGATTGGATCCCTCTGAATAGAAATCATGTTTCTGTTTGTAGCAGAATTTCAGTCTCTAAACAAATGATTATTCTTAATGTCACTTTACCCAGCAGGACCAAAAAGCACTACATTGGCCTCTTTCAGATATTAATATTTCATTGATATTCCATTAACAGAATTTAATAAAACTAAACTGTGGTGCTGTTTTCACACACTTAATGCATTCTGAACAAGTTTGTCAGTGATGTCTTTTCCCTGATAATTTACCACAGATCTATATGATAGGTTTCCATACTATAATGCTATAGGTTCTGCCTTTGTTAAACTTTCATCACTACAGTAGTACTGCCATTTGAAGTGTTAGAAGTGCATAGCAATCTGAAGAAAATTACTAAAAAAAACCCCACAATATGTTCTAAGTTAAATGGATAACAAAAAAATAAAAAAGGACTGAAAAGTGGGAAGAATTACAACAGATTCAGCAACGAATAAAAGGAAATACTGACCTTAGAGGATGTATATGCATGTGATATAATATACTTTTTCTTTATATATAAAATAGCTAATAACTGATGCATCCATCACTTTGAAAAAGAGAACTTGAAGATGATGCCTTGTGGGTGATCAGGATTTTGGAAGAAGCAGAGACCAGAAGAAGGAACAAAAGAAGCAGGAACACTGGCAGAGAATTGCCCGTGATCAAGTCCCATAAACGATGCCTAACAGCCCGACTGATGGAGGGGAATTCCACCCACCTGGCAGTTGGGGGTTGCAGGGGCATGTCGGTTGGTAAAGGAGATACATTGATACTATATAAGCTGCCTCTTTGTAATAATAAATGATTGTAATAATAAACGATTCTGATTGCCTCACCAACCAGGGTCGGTGCCTTCATACGCTACAATGCCTCTCAATGGTAGACATTTATTAGGGTATTAAGTTGTATAGATAATCAGTTTAGGGACCTCTGTGTGTGTGTTTCTTCCTGCCTGTTTATCTGGAACAACTCAGACTTGTGAGTCCAGGGTGATTTATCAGCAGTAGTAATTCATTAATTGACCTTGTCATGGTAGCGTGGGCTTTGATGATGTAAAACAATATTTTTTAACTATAGTATGCACCTCAGATCTGTAGGTGTACTCTATACAGTCAAAGTCAAACAGATATGAAGCTTAAGGGCTGAAGGCTTGTCATCCTACCAGAGCTTATTTTACTTCAGAGCTCCAGTTTCCCCGAGGAGTCATCTAATGTAATTGTTTTTTGAACGGCTTCAGTGATTTTGCTTTAATGATAATGCCCACTAGGCTGCTTCACAGACTTCTAATCTTTTCCATGAAAAAGTTCTTCCTAGCATCTGCTTGGAGTTTGATTTTTCTTAGCTTCCTGCTATTTCTAGAAGATAAAAAACCCAAACCTTTTGATTCTATGTGTATGTCACTTCATGAGCACCATGTGGCTCAGTCTCATACTTAAAGCTGATGAGCTGGTGCCCATAGTTTAAAAGCTAAAATGTCATCATTTGCTAATGCCTGTACATGTCTATCTATGTACAAAGTGTGACTGATGGTAACTGTTGATGATGATTTACTGAGAAGTCTTCAACAGATAGGAATGTATTTTCCACAGTGCAACTAGCTTTATCATTTATGACCAACCATAAGCACTAGGTTTTTCTTACTGTGAAGTTAATCCAAGGTTTTCTGTAAGATACTGGTGTGTCCTGAGAGTTAAGGGCATCCAGTCTTCCCTGAAATGTCCAGGAGGCTACAAATTTAATAGGAAGAGTCTAATTTCCAGATCACTAAATTATCACTGTCTAAAAACCAAACTTGGCTATTACAATAGCTTGCCTGCCACATACAGTTCCTACACTGATATTTTCTGAGGATCTGGAAAATGAGCAGAGAATGAATAGCTGAGAACTGTGACAAGGGTTATGACTTGGGCACAGGGCCTGGTGCTGTAGCAGTGCCACAAGAGCTGCTGTTGCTTTGAGTAAATGCACAAAGCAATTTAGGTGTTGCGGTGCTGTACTCAGACTGAAAATCAAAATCCACTAAAAACCAGCTCAAACCAGCCTATACCTTGCTTGTAAATAGTGCTGAACTGGAGTGAAGCTCTTTACAGAACTAAAACAGTAGCATTTCTCCAGAATTCTAGTTCAGCTAAAAACCTGATGATCCCAAGGGCAGACTTTTTCAGTTTGCTTTGTCCATTTATAAACATGTTTCTATGCACATATGGATTCACCAGGGGCTTGAAGGTGGATCTTCCTACATTACTCTGGCCTTCATGCCTTGCCCTCTGTTTCACAGAGCTGTCCCCAGCCTGAAGTTTCTGTCCAGTTCACCAATCCTCAATAATAGACCCAGGGATGGGGAGGAAAAAGGACTGGGCCAAATGATGCCCAATGTCTGCAATGAAGAGGAGTCAGAAGCTATTGTTTGCTCTACTGTAGAAATCCTTGTGATTTTACTTGTATGACTTTCCAGTAGAACAGGTTTGAAAGGGTTTAAAGTTAATGAATCAGCTAAAGGGCCATTGATTACCTGGAATGAAAACAAATGATAATAAGTTCAGATACGTGTGAATCTGTACATCTGAACTGAACTCAAAACCAATTCCAAGTCTTCAGGCTTACCCTAAAGACATCCTGTTGTACTGTCTATTGCACAGTCCCAGGACTAGACACCCAGGTTTCCAAACACTGTCTGGATTCACACAGTTCTGAGATCATGAGGAATAGACCAGGAATAGATCACAAAGCCATTTTAGCCTCAGAACCTAATTACAGAAACCAGAACCTGATTACAGGTTGTCAACATGAGTCAAATGGTCTGGAATGTGGAAATCCAGTATTCTAAACAGGTCAGTCTTGTCCACATAAAGCAATTGGCACTCCTTGGAAGCCCTTCATTGAGATGTCTGCAAGACAGCATTTTATGGCAGTTTTGAATACTTTTCAAACTAATGGTCATCACAAATTTATTAATTCTTTAACAGAAGTGGTTGAATAGAGTAATAACCACATCTACCACACCATAGCAGGAGGTAGATTGAGTGTAAGAAAACAACAGTGAGCAGAGTGTGAAAGTGCAGAATGAATAACTTATTGTATGAGCAATAGGACTGACTCTATTGAATGGAATGACTGAAAAAATTAATGTCTCTTCTTTATCTGTTTCAAGTTCTGTAACTTGTAACTACCTTTGTATGAAATGAGTTTTGAGGGGGAAAAAAAAAGGAGAAAAAAAAGATATGTACCAATTTAGAGGGATTAAAATGCTGAAAATGTATCTGTCTGGCGAGTTTACATGATTCTAGGATGAGCTAAGCGGAAATTTATAAGCTCCACATTTGGATGAAGCTAAGGCCTTTTATGGATAAATGCCCAAAAGCATTTTAGTTAGATAAGCCTCTCTCCTGTGAAATATCTGCAGCTGTGTAGCAAAATTTTGTCATTTAGGACTGTCAAATATAGAAAGAACATGGAAGTTGTGGATGTCCACATGGAAGATGTGGAAGTTGGAAGTGTTCAAGGCCAGGCTGGATGGGGCTTTGAACAACCTGGTTTAGTGGGAGGTGTCACTGCACAGGGCAAGGGGGTTGGAACTTGATGATCTTTAAGATCGCTTCCAACCAAACCATTCTATGATTCTATGATGTCCAAAGCTGTTCCTTAAGTAAACCCTTCTGGCAAGCCATGATTTGCATAAAGATTCCTTAATCAACTCTGAGTTTTTAATATGTAACAAATAAACTTGCTCTATAGTGCAAATCCTACTGATCAGCTATAAAAGAGTGCTTCAATTAAACTCTCCAACAGTTGCATATTTTCAGTTCTACTGGCAAAACCAAAGTATCTTTCATTAAAAATAGATACTTGTAGACTGAGATGCATCCAGAGAGGAAATCTTTTAGAAAAGAGAGATATTTCCATTGTAAACGTAGTTATCTTTAATTTATAAAGAACTTTTCAGAAAAAAACATTATCTTCGGAAGAGAATAAAATACTCTTCCAGTAATAGCTTAAGGATATGGAAACGATATTAAAATTAAACTGAATGATGAAATGATGACTAAGCAAATATAGCATGAGAAATATATTTAAGAAAGTCTTAAACTTGATGAGCATTTTGATCATTATAGAATAAAAATCCAAAGATTGATTCAATTAGCCGTCCTACAATGTATGTTAAAGTATCACAATCATGTTTACAATGGGTAATTAAAATTACTCATTAGAGGTAAAAATTATGCAAAATGCATAAAAAGTATAATGGATTAGAAAATAAAAAACTTAAAAGCCACTGTGTATAGAAATTTTCTTCATTAAGGAGATAGTCTGTAACTAGATCTGAAATCTCTCAGCTATTTCATAGTGGATTATCCACTTTCTCAAAAAACACCCTCTTTTGGCTGATATAATTTTGTTTAAAATGTCAATTTAAAAATATGTCTAAATCATTCTTCAACAATAAAGACTACAAAAACCTCACATAAACCAATTATAATTATAACAGCAGAAAGACTAATACAATGATTAAGGGATTGGAGCATCCTTTACAAAAGGAAAGGCTGAGAGAGATGGGACCGTTTAGCCTGGAGAAGAAAGGGCTCAGGAGGGATCTCATCAATGTATATAACTACTTGAAAGAAGGATGCAAACTAGGCTTTTTTCAGTGGTGCCCAGTGACTGGAGCAGAGGCAATGAGCACAAACTGACCATCAGCAAACACTTTTTTACATTTAGGATGACCAAGGACTAGCACAAGTTGCTCAGGGAGGTTGTGAAACCTCTCTCCTCAGAGATATACAAAAGCCCTGGGCAACTGGCCAAGGATGGACTTGCTTCAGCAGGGAAGTGAACCAGATGGTCTCCAGAGGTCCCTTCCAACCTCAACCCTTCTGTGATTCTGTGAAAAATCACCTCTTAAAATTGTACAAATCTCTTTGCCCACCAAAACAAACATATGAAAACCAAACAATTGATTATGTAGACACTTACTTGGAAAAATCAATGTAGCTTTGCATGTAGAAAGGGCTTTTTTCTTGGGAAGATAATAATGTAAATACCTTTAAGCTTAGAAAACATGTTTTGAAATCTCGGCAAGTTTAATGTTAAAGGCAAAAAATTTTTTTTCTTCTGGCTAGTTTAAATAGAAATACAGACATCTGGCAGCTTAAGCCTGTTCTAAGTCTAGTGTGATTTAATTTACTTATTTGTCTATTTATCTGAACTAATTAGAAAATATTCAGAGACCTTTAAGTTCTGAATATCTTTCACATATAGAAGAAAAGCAGTTAAGAATTAAATCAGGTAATTGACTGATAGTGAATAAGAGTGACCATAGAAAAGGATAAGCAGTTTAAAGAAAAAAAAATAGTAGTGTCAACTACTTAGATCTATGTACATAACCTTAAGGAGGTGAGTTGTTCCACTGAAGTCATTAGGAGTTGCACATTTAACTGTATGCTTGTACAATTTATTGTATCACACAAAGGGATGCCTTAGCAAGTACATGCTCCTGTATTTGAGATGTTCACAATGCCAAAGGGAAGCAAGTCACAGTGTGATTGGGTCTTGCAGATATCACAGAGATTAGAATACTACCGTGGGTCTTTAAAGACTAAATTTTTAGGCTAAATTTGCTTTATTGAAGGTACCTTCCATTTTATAGACCTAGAAATCCTTGTGGAAATATCTGCTAGATTTTTTTAACATAGAAAGGGAGATTGTCATATTCCATGATGGAATGACTGGTTGGATAGATGAGGGGAGGGTGGTGGATTTTGTCTACCTTGACTTCAGCAAGGCTTTTTAGTCTCCCACAGCATCCTCATAGGCAAGTTTAGGAAGTATGGATTAAAAAAATGGACAGTGAGGTGGATTGAAAACTGTCTGAAAGACAGAGATCAGAGAGCTGTTATTAGGGGCACAGAATCTAGTTGGAGGTCTGTAAAAGTGGAGTCCTGGGTCCAGTCCTCTTCAATATATTCATCAATGACCTGGATGAGGGGATGGAGTATACCCTCAGCAAGTTTATTGACGATACAAAATTGGGAGGGGTTGTTGACATGATGGAGGGCCTGGACAGGCTGGAGGAACCTGATGTACGTCAGTAAAGGCAAGTGTAGGGTGCTGCACCTGGGGAGAAATAACCCCAGTCACCCGTACAGACTGGGGGCTGACCTGCTGGAGGAGAAAGACCTAGAAGTCCTGGTGGACCATAGGATGACCATGAGCCAGCAATGTGCCCTCGTGGCCAAGAAGACCAATGGCATACTGGAGTGCATCAGGAAGAGCGTAGCCAGCGGGTTGAGAGAGATTATCCTGCCCCCTACTCTGCCCTGGTGAGGTCCCATCTGGAGTACTGTGTCCAGTTCAAGAAGGGTTCTCCAGTTCAAGAAGGACAGGTAACTGTTGGAGACGGTACAGTAGAGGGCTACTAAGATGATTAGGGGCCTGCAGCATCTCTCTGATGAGGAAAGGCTGAGGGACTTGGGTCTTTTTAGTCTGGAGAAGGGTGTCAGGCGGATGGGGCTGGTCTTTGTTCAGTGGTGCCCTGTGACAGGACAAGAGAAAATGGGCACAAACCTGAATGTAAGAAGTTCCACCTAAACATGAGGAGGAACTTCTTTACTGTGAGGGTGGCAGAGCACTAGAACAGGCTGCCCAGAGAGGTGGTGGAGTTCCCTTCTCTGGAGACAACCAAAACCTGCCTGAACAAGCTTCTGTGCAACCTGCTATAGGTGGACTTGCTTTGGCAGGGGGGTTGGACTAGATGACCTCCAGAGGTCCCTTCCAACCCCATGTGATTCTATGATTCTTCTACATGTATGTAATCAAGCCAATCACGTAAAGGCTGTAAAACATTCTAATACTCTAACACATGGGGCCATATAAATACACTTCTGGTTGGTTGACCTAACAGAGGCAGCAGAATTATTTCTCTTGTGGGTACAACAGCTGAAGTCATAGGCTTGACAAAACAAGAGAAATTGCAATATGTTTTCTAATACTATAGAAGAGATCTGCTTGAGTACTCAAACTATGGTGAAAGCCTGAACTTGACTGAAATTAAATTATTTATTGCAGATTCCTTATTATGTTAGTTGAATAATGTTATTTCTGATACAGCAATCCCTCTCTTCCTCTTCTGGAAAGAATCCATCTCCTCATGTATTCATGGTTTCTCAGTGGTGATGGGAAATGAGTGTCTTTTATTGCTAAGCTTTTTAACATGTGTTGTTATGTAATATATGCCTCATGTTTTAAACTAAGAAAAATTGATGTATTCATTAAAAAACCCAAAACCTAATTGCCTGCTTAGCTAGCTAACATACAGTTACGTTTACACATTTTTATGTCAAACACTTTACACTCAAAAGTATTAAAGATAATATAAATTTAAATGAGAAATAATAATAAATGTTCCATCCAGTTTAAAATACTTTGGTTAAAATCTTGTATAAAATGCTAAAGGAATCATCAGTTTCCATAGACTTCAAGACAATTGAGTTGGTATAACTCTAGTGTGTTCTATATTCTGTCACCTTCTAATTGTTCAGTTCCTAATTCAGTTCTCATTTTGGTAGATGAGCTGAACATCTGGGAATACAAGAGATTTCTTTTTCTTGTAAACTTAACAAGCTGTCAGTGAGAGCATACTGATACTAAAAGGGTACAGGAGGAAATTTATCCAAAGCAACCACCAACAAAAAATCCATGTAAAAACTTATCTCATGAACAAGACATTACATAATCTTGATGGTGATCATAGCTAGGAAATAAAGGTAGAAAAAACACACTGTAATTTGCAATGAGCTGTATACATGCAACTACATAAACATTGACCAACCATGCAGTGACATGGTATATGAGTCACAGTGTACTCAACTAGAAACCAACCAGAGACAGCAAGACTCAAATTCACAAGGGGGTTGCATTTGGCGGTACCTGAGCTTTAGGCTTGTGGCCGTGCAGAAGAATCTACAGAACTAAATTACTTGCAAAGATTCCTTAACGGCAGAATGGGGACAGTGCCTCTGAATGGGCTCTGCAAGAACAGAGTCCTGTGAGGGAACATGACTAAAATATCTAGTAGGAAATACAAAAGACCTTTCAGCTCCTAGGGTTTTACAGTTCTTGGTTCTCTTCAGAGACAGATGCACTTTCTTTATCAATCCAAGGTATGGAAATCTAACATTAATCTTTCTGGGAGACATGAGAGGAAGATGTCAGTACTGAGACAGTCATGCTTACCTGTCTTTGCTTGGAAGCACTCCATTCCATGATGCTTTTCTCTCATGGTGTAGCAACTGCCAGGTTATAAAGAGTTATGAACATGAGCACAACATGAGGATGCTCATGGGAGGAGAGATAATGAAACATGATCAGTCTCTGAAGTGGATTCACTCTGAAGAAAATAACCGTAGATTTGTTTGGTTTCAGAAAGAAAGATAGATGGGTATATTTCTGGGTCCTTTTCATACTGTGAGGAAGGAGGCTTGGGCTTATTTACATTAAACAGCTGCAGGATAAAGCACATAAGCAATTCTTGGTCTATGCAGATTCATTCCATCCTAACAATGATCTCAAGGGTTCAAATACTTGTACAAGACCTACTCCCAGTACACTCCAGCTCTATAACCTTGTCTGAGACTCCTAAGGAAACAATTCAGTTGTGAGAATTATCTTGAAAATATCGGCGTAATAAAGCCGTGCAGATTAATGATGGTAAAACTACAGAAAGAGGCAGGATTTTTGATGATCAATATTAGAAGCTCAGGAATAAAAAAGTATTACTATTAAAAGATAAAAAAATCATAAGGGAAAAAATAGCAGCTACCAAATCAGCAATATCAAGTGCGAGGCCACTCCAAAGAACATCAAGGCAACCTTTTCCACCTGAGTAGCATCTGTCTGGCCAGCCAAAAGCCATTATTTGACTTGAGAATGGTGAGTGTGTTTATGCTTAACCCAGAAGTCAGTCCTAGCTATCCATTGAGTGTACTAGGAAGTAAGTAAATTTTTTTTTATACTAAGTTGTGTATCCTACTTGTAAATTTTTTTGCCAAAAGTAATTGTTCTCTGAACAAAATGACACAGAGAAGGATTATATCACTCGCAATTCAAAAAAATGTATGGAATTATTACAATATATGACGTAATACATACATTTGTATGCAATTTACCTCTGAACTGCCAGAGCTCAGCATAACATAAAGCATCACTCTTTACAATCAACATATTTTAAATATTTTTGTTAAGGGAAACTTCTTCAGAAATAAGAGGTGGGGGTTTTTTGGTGATTGGGATGCTTTCATCCTTAATAAAGATGTAGAATTTGGTGTAATCTTCTTTAAAACCTTCCATGAGTGAAATGAGCAGTTCATCCATTCTTTCTGTCCATCACTTGAAATACAGGGGTAACTATCACTGCAGTTTGTGAAAAATCTGACAAATGATACAGCACCTCACACAGCCAAGGATTAATAGCTTGAACTTTTGGAGAAAAATGGGTAATGAAACCCAAATATATGTGAATCTGAAACAGACATAAACTGAACACTCAGCTGATTGGCTTTGTCAGGCCTGAAGTCACTTTTGAGCTAGAAACCAAACAATGGAAAATGTTTTCATTTTAGAATTATAGAATCATAGAATCATTGGAAGGGACCTTAAAGGTCATCGAGATCCAACCTCCCTGCCAAGGGCAGGGCACCTCCCACTAGAGCAGGTTGCTCAAAGCCCCATCCAGCCTGGCTTTGAAAACATGAATATCTAAATTTTAGACCTCTTTACAGAATTATTTAAATTAAGGTTTAAAAACAACAACAACAAAAAAAAATTGGACTTGGGTGCTTGAGTTGTGTTTGCATTTAACTTTATCGTCTTGGTTCATCCATCCCTAAATGGCTAGTCGATGTCAGAAAGAGTGGCAGAATCTGGCCTATACATAAGAATTATCACTGTTCAAAGATGACAAATTAACATGGCAGCTATCCATAATAAGTGGAATTGCAACCTATAAAATAAATAATATTATTTTTAAAAATATTGATGGAAATATCAAAGTTTATCTCAGTAATGGAAGGAAATGTTTTTTTAACACATCGCATAAACCAGCTGTCGAATTCTTTGCATAAAACTGTATATAGCTTTGAAAAAATAGCTGGACACTCTCATGGAAGAAATACGAATGTAGGCATACTGAATGCAAAGACACCACTTCTTGATCAAAAGTCTGTGCGCTTAAAACTTGTCTGGGATTCTTCTGGAGAGGTATCATTATATGTATGCCGTGTTCTAGCACTTAAACATATGTTACCAGTGACAGTCAGAGACAGAGTAATGGGAAATGAAGACCAGCGTTTTCACACAGTGGAACCTTGAAAGTGTAAATTTTTCTCCTCTCAAAATACTCAATATATCCCATATGTTTCATGTTCAGCTTAAGTGGTTTGAGATAGAAAAACTTTGTTCTGCACTTGTCTAGTACCTACCATATTTAACATTTCCCTTCATGGATTAAGTCCCTTAGTACTAGTACTATTTCCATACAAATAATGGATAGTATTAGTCACAAAACCTTGATCTTTATCTCCTTCATGCAGAACTAGTGTTGGAACACAGATGAAGGCCATTTGAATTGACATCAATCCAAAATGAATATAGGAAGGAAAGCAAGACAGCACTGATCCAAAATACATGACAAAAAATATATATCAAGGTGTCGTGGTTTGGCCGCAGATGGGAGCAAAGGACCACGTGGCAGTCACTTGTACAAATCAGAGTCCCCCACCAGTGGCGTGGCTGGGAGGGGAAAATTGAAATTAAAACTCGTGGGTTGAG
>BJBW01000223.1:5026-160242 GCA_004320125.1 Scolopax mira
AGACCAGGCTGGATGGGGCTTTGAGCAACCTGGTCTGGAAGGAGGTGTCCCTGCCCATAGCAGGGGGGGTTGGAACTCCATGATCTTTAAGGTTCCTTCCAACTAGAACTACTGTGAGATTCTATGAACTTTTGATACTTCTCTGAGGAAAAAAACTCCTTCACAGACTTCTTCTTCACTTTGCATATATGTGGAAAAAACCTGTTCCCACTGATGGCAAACTCCCTACAATGAAAATGTGACATAAACAAATCAAATCCAACCAACTAGAGAGACTTGTGGCACATGAATAGTAAGAGGGCTCAGTACAGAAAACCCACAGGCACCTGGTTTTCCATCTTAGTCTTCTTATTACTCACCTGTCATTTCTATGCATTATGTTAAGAATTATGTCCCGTGAATTCCTCAGTGTGTTTTAAGAGTCTAGTGGTGTGTGTGGTCATGGGTGGGCCAGAGGAATGAACCTAGAGAAAAATGTTCTAGTATTCTAAACCTTTACTTTATCCAAAAGAAGAAAATAAAGGGGGGAAAAAAAAAAGGATTTTAGCCTGGTCAACCTATAGTTAAAAAGCACAAGGCCTTACCTAATAAAAATATACGATAATTTCAAGTCTTTGGGAGGTGTCTTGCCCTTCATAATTTCCATTTCAATCAACTTCAGGGATTGGTACTTTGATGCATGCCCAAAATTTGATATCACATAAGTACACATGAACATATCTATAAAGGGAGAGAGAAATGGGCAGATATAGGTATATACTTCTAAAATAAAATAGGCTCTGTTTGCCTGCCAGGACTGGTGCTCAGCACAGCTCCAATGATGGTAGAACAGAGCGAAGACCATGGCTGCTGTCTGAGTTGGGTTTTGGCAGGGTCTGGACTGCTCATTTGGAAGCAGAACAGAAGCCTGAACTGAGTTCTGTCTGACCATACACTTCAGTGCACTTTCTATTTTAACTCACAAGCCAAAATACAGAGTTTATTAGCCTAGAGGTGTTCTTAATAAGGAGAAAAACCAGGAATGCTACCACTCACCCTTGAATTTTTGAAAAAATACTACACCTAGAGAAACTTATTTAGAAGAAGAAACTTCTTCAGATGAAGTTGAAAAGAATGTAAGAACTCTACCTTTTATACCTGAGAATGAATCTGTCTCTGTAAGGCAAGTGGTGTACTACAACAGCAGATGCAGCAGAAAACAAAACTAAGGGAAAAACATGATTGGACAAAACAATTTTTCAACAAGTGCATGTATTAGTTGCTGGTGGATGCTGAATCCTGCCATATCACCGAGTGTTTAAGAATAAGTCTGTATACACACTCTGTAATTGAATGTCAAGAAAAATGAAAATATATTGTTTTATTGCTACTGTTCATTGATTTATTGAAGTGATTTATTGTCATCGGACATGAGGACCAACAAATCATTTTGCTGACACCATCGGCTGCCTTAACTAGGTTGTCAGTTCACGACATTAAAGGTAATGGATGGTGATTATTTTACTGTAATGGGTTTAATCAGTGCTTTGAATGACTTAGCAGTCATGTCATAGTATAGCCAACTCATCATTCATCAAGGCAGCATTTTGTTTACCAACATCATCTATAATTCATTTGATTGTTGACAATCATCAGCAAATACCTCTCAGGCTAAGTTTTATCAGAAATGAAAATCTGCACAGCTGCAGCATACTAACTAAACCCACAGTCTACAAATGGAGGAGAAACACTGGAAGTTGTTTCCTCCCTCTCCCCAAGAAGAATTGTCAGCCCAAAAATTCAGCCCCATACTAGGATTTACAGCTTTCTGAAATACCTATGCTTGTTCCCTTGTATGTGAACACTCTGAGCAACCCCAGAATTCAGTGTCAAGCAGAATTTTTGGTGTATTTTACAAAAAGGAAGTGCAACCAACCTGTTCTGTATTCCCAATAGAGGAACAAGAGTAAGCATAACCCATCTGATTTTCTCTCTCCAAATGTAGGTGAATCCTATGCTTACTTGTATTATGATGAAATTAATTGTGGAAAACTCCAGATTCATACAAGTGCCTGTTAACTTTATGGAAAAGGGAACGGTACTAGAAACACTGTGGTGATATCATCTTAGAACAGGCCCTTAAATGATTACTTGCATTACATCTTTTATGGGTAAGACACAAGATACAAATTGCTAAAAATGTTTCATATGAAGCTGACAGGTTAACAGCTTAATTACCCATAAAGGTATAATATTAATACAAATCAATGGAAACTTTCTACAGCTCTGGTAGCTTTTATACTATCTCTTAGCGCGAATTTTTCTCTGACATTTACATCACAGATCTCGACATTGATATTCTTTTACTGATCTACTGGTGCACCGAGAGGGAGCTACTTTAGATGTAGCAAAAGAAGAGTATCAAAGTTCTGCCTTTCAGACCTGAGAAAGACCCTCTGAGTAAAACACAAGTGGTGTCTGTTGTGGATACCTTAACGTAAAAGGCAGTCATTTCAAAGTTTTGCAAGAATCTTTTATATTTCAAAAACATATTTGATTACTGTCTATAAATATGTAAGAGACCTGCAGAACTGGAGTTTAAAGGAAAGATGTTTGAAAAGAATATTCGAAGTGAGAATAATTCCCCCCCCTTCCCTTACTCCAAACTCAACATTTGGCCTACAAATCTTATAACTATGAGAACTTAATGCCTTTTGTGAATAGGTAGGCCAAATTTTGAAGATGCAAGCAGGATACAGTAGCTTATAAAGAATAAAAGTTATTTTCAAGGTCAACAACAAACACAAACCATTGTTATAGTCCAAAGACTAGTCTAGAGGTGACTGATGTGGGGGGAAAAAGAAAATATTTTCTGTCAGGTTTTAAACACTTAACTTATACCATGCTTGTTCAAATGTAAGACTAAATTTTTAAGCATCCAAACTCCCTTTATCATCGAATTAATAAAAAGATATAGTGAAATAATGACAGCAACATACAGCATTAGGAATAAGGTATCATGCATATTCCATGCATCAAGGAATATCCTGGCAATATCCTAGGCTGAGATATCCATGGATTAGAAATCATCTACAGTAAGGAAATTACTTTTATTACAGTTCAAAGGAAATTAAATAACCTGTTAGAGATTTCTAATGATCTTTCACATGTAAAAGTGAAACTGAAGTGAATAGGAAGAACTGATAAAGACTGACAAATGTCATTACTATAAAGTGGAAAGCTAGGAATACCAAGGCAAAACCAAGACTACAAAAACCATACTTCTTAAGGATTGTTTAACCATTTAAAAAGCAATTGATACTAGAGTCAGACAGAAAATATGAGTGAAACCTGTAAAAAGCTTTGCAAAACTCCAAATTTAGAGTTATTAAATATTGAATACTTTCACAGAAAGAGATTCTTGAAATCTGAAATACTAGACTTACTAACATTGTGGCAGTTATGTATGATTTCACACGCTGAAAGTCCTAATTCATTCAGACTTTATGATCTTACAAGTTTTACAAAATTATCACCTAAATACCTTGTTCAACATTGAAAGATTCTGAAACTAGATGTCTGCACAGAAAGGCTTTTTTCCCCAAGTTTAGTTTGTATGAATAACATCCTACATGTTTCTTCACAAACTTAGCAACCCCTGTGTTTACTGCACCTGAGGCATATTTAGCTATGCAGATATAGTCTCTGTATTTAGGATATGAAACTGAAGTTTAAACCTGAAGATTAAATGCTGTGAGTTCCAGGTTTGGACTGATTTGGCAGGCAGCAGGGTAGCTCATCAGAAAGATGTTCCTACACTCACCTAAAACGCAGCTGCTAGCCCTTAGAGTAAACGAAGCCAACCCGAAATACACACACAGAGAGTATCCCATGCAGAGAAGCTCGATATTTGGTCTTTTCTTCAATATTTTCTTGATGAAATCTGGTTTCAGGTGTGGGTTTGGTTTTTTTTTGGTTGGTTTGTTTTTGTTTCATGAAGTGTCTGTAGGCGTAAATTTAAGCCTGCTTCCTGCCAACAAAATCTTCTGCTATAGAAACATCACCTTTCCTCCAGCCACCTACCATTACCCTTGCATTCTCTGACCAAGATATTTATAAAGGACTTAAAATGGAAGAGCAAGACTTCTGTATAGTCAAGACAGAGTGTACCTACAGTTTTTTCTCCTGTTATTTCCAAGATGGTGAACTAGCTTGCCAATTCTCCTTTTAAAGAAGCATTTTCTTTGCAAGATGTTCTACTAATGACAGTAGCAGTGTGGGCACATTAATAGTAAAATAAATAAGGCACTTTAATAGCAAGTGCTATTGAAGTATATAAATATGTCAAAGATAGGTGTCAGGAGGATGGGATGAAACTTTTTTCAGTGGTGCCCAGTGACAGGACAAGAGGTAACAGGCACAAACTTGAACTTTGTAAGTTCCACCTAAACACGAGAAGGAACTTCTTTACTTTGAGGGTGGCAGAGCCCTTGAACAGGCTGCCCAGAGAGGTGGTGGAGTCTCCTTCTCTGGAGACATTCAAAACCCACTTGGACACCATCCTGTGCAACCTGCTTTAGGTGGACCTGCTCTGGCAGGGGAGTTGCACTAGATAATCTCCAGAGATTCCTTCCAACCCCATATCATTCGTTGATTTTATGAAGTGCCTTCACACAGCTTTCATGCCATACTGATTTCAGAGCATACACAGATATTTGGCAGAAACCATATAGAAGCACACAAAGTGAACGACAAATGCTATGATTGGGTTTGAAGTTAATGTCCATCTAAGATGGCATACCTCAGACACCCAAGGTGGAAAAAAGTTCTGCTGTAGGCAACGCTGAGGCAGAAAGGAGGAGGCAGCAAAGCTACCAAGCTTTAATCTACCCATTGCCAGTAGCACTAGCTCCAGAGATACAGCAGCACTGACTGCAGCCAGCAGCACATCAGCAGCACAGTGAAGCCCACATTGCTGTGTCTTCATTTATCCTCATGTTCCATCAAGTCTCCTGAGAGCAGTGGGGGTGGTGGAATCCCTCACCACAGGATTGATTTGAGTGCCTTTGAGGAGATAATTCGCACGTCAATATTGTTAACCATTTCATTTTTTTTTTGTGAAGGAAGGAGGATAACAAATCACATTGGAAGCCACAGTCAATCTTCCAGCAAATTCAACAAATCAAGAACTGGAAGCCTCACTGAGCTGACTAAAATGGGGACGGGCATGTTGGAAGTCAAATTTGAAAATCATAATATGGACAGGCAAGAGAGATTTTAAGGATAAAAATCACAAAAAGCAAAGAGTTTTTTTTCAAAATAATAGTAGCGTGTCTGCTGAAGAGTTTATAGAAGCAATAATTGGTCAAAAGGACTGTGCTTTACCAGAGAAGTGAAACCAATTATTTCAATGTTGGCTAGGAAATCATTAAGAGAGGTGCCACACAATTTCTTTACAGGGATAAAGTCAGAGAAACTGCCTCAAACTAGAATGTAAAGAAGGAAGATTTAAAATCAGAAAAGAGTAAATAGCAATATTCCCATAAGAGTGACTCTGTAATGACACTGTACTCCTCAATTAAACAGGCTTCATCAGAGACATGGACTTCTGAGTTTTTCTTTAAGGGATTAATGGAAAACTAGGGAAGGTTCAGACTAGCAAATCTGACTTTTATATCAAGTGTATTGATAAAAACTGTAATAAAGAAAGAAGTAGCAGGCAGACAAATAAATATAACATAGAAAAGCCAAGATACAAAGCCACATCTCATGAGGGTATTTCAAGCTCTCTGAAAGAGATGATAGATGAGGATGAGGCCATTTCAATTGATCTGCTCTACTTGGATTTCCAATAAGGTTTTCACGAGGCTTCTCACCAAAGTTTCTAAAAAAATTAAACTGTATGGAACTACAAAGAAAGTCCTTTCCAGGATAAATGTTTTATTAAAAGGTAGGATGTAAAGCTTAAGAATAAATAGTCATTTTTTCATAACATAGGAAAGCTAAGCTGTGGGCCCATACGAATCCCCTTCAACATATTTAAAGTTCAGGAAAGCAATGAGCAATGAGGCAACAATTTCTTCATGAATAAAAACTACTCAGGGTACTAAAAATGAAAACTGACTGTGGCAAGTAGCAGAATGATTGATTTCTCATCATTCAGTATTGTGAGATCTATGTCAGGTGAAATTTAAAGCAAAGCATTTGAGAAAAAACAGTCTAAATATATATAATTTAGAGTACATTAATATATATATATATCTATCTCAACATTCATGAAAGATCTTGGAGTCATTATGGATAGCTCCTTGAAAAGATCAGGGGCAATGACCAAGGAAAAAAGAATGCTAGGAATCATTAAGAAGGAATGAAAGACAGTCGTAAAAGCACCATTACGCCACAGCATAAACCCACAGTGTTCCCACAGCTTGAATACTGCATGCCTTGCTGGGTACCCCATCTCTAACAGGATAGAGCAGCAGAAGAAAAGAGATAAGGACAACCAAATGATACAAGAAACAACACAGCATCAATACACAAGATCACACAGACTAAGGCTTTCTAAACTTTGAAAACAATGACCAAGGAAAGTTAAGATGGAATCATTCAAAAATAAGGAATGTCATTGCAAAGAGGTTTAGAGAACAAGTTATTCATTATGCCCCAATTCGACTTGATTCTTCCTAATTTCTGTGTTATCAGGCAGCAGTTTTAAAACTAGGAAAAGAAAACAGGTTTATCTTTTTGACCACAACGTATAAGTAGAATGTCAAAAATCATTGCCAAGGACACTGTGGGAGCCAGCCTGTATAAACAGGTCTAGAAAGACAAAACCACAAAAACAATAGATAAATTAATGGAAGGAATGACCTATAACTGCCAGAAAGATATGATTACAACTGCAGGCTTGATCTGCTAGTCAATAGCTACAGACTACCAGAAGTTGGGGAAGTGCTGGGAGAAGTGTAACTATGTACTCGCTCTGCTTCTCTGTTTTTTTCACAAATACCTGCTCCTGGCCAACATCAGAAACAAGACACATGGACCATTGATCACCCCCAGCAAGAGCACTCTTGTGTTCCTTGTATGCTAAGTGGTTGGCAATGAGAAACACCAAGAGAACAGACATGGACTTAATAAAAGAATAGTCACCCCTTAGTTTTTGGATCTTCATTTCCTTTTCACTAATTTTTTTTTCTTTTTGCTAACTTTGTCTCCTGTCCATTTTAGACATTTGTATCTCACTCATTTTGTACTGTGGATCTGTGTTCTTTTTTGTCACTTTCACCCATATTGAAATTTCTTCCCCACTATATTTAGGCCACATACATCTAAGAAGTTAGACATTTTTATGCTAAGTCTGAATTTGGCTGGGAGCAGCTCGCTGCTCGGGGCAGCTGGATACAGTCTTCCCCAAGAGAAAGGTCACAGTAACTAAGAGATTGTAACAGGCCATTTCTACATTACAATTACAAAATTCTACTCAAAATTTCTCAGAGTTTGGTGAGAAACTGGGATCTGAAATTTCTCACATTCCCGTCCTATCACAGCATCGTAAACCACTTGCTTCCTCTGTAATAAGCCTAGACCTCTTTGCTCTCACTTAGATATTCCCTTTCTGTTATTAAATACTAAATTATGTTGCTCAGTCCATTTAAAACACAATTGCACAATGCAAGAAGTATAGGGATTGAAACAAAAACAGAAGCTCTAAATGTAAATAAAATCATAATTCAGGTTTGACAAAATGAACACATCAGTGGTACTCACCTACAAGATTCTCTGCACGTTGCTATCTTTACCTGAAGCAACCCATAAATTATATATAAAAAGTATGAAAAGAAACAGAATAAATATTCTTTTGCATCCATTGGTATCTTCCACGTGCAACAGGGATCTTAACCCTGCTGAGGAGATTATGCCTGAAAACTGAATCATAAGTTTGACTCTGTTCCTCTGTATCAACATACATCATCTTGCAAAATTTACTTAACTACATGAATGTGAGGAAACTATGTAGCTCCAACAGAACTCCAAGAATGTCCATCACAGTATAATACCCTTATGTACATGGGGCACAGAGACCCTTTTAGTTGTCCCAGCACCTTTGGAAACTGCACTGCACTTTAGAATATTTTTTTTTCAGTGCTTAGTTTGAGAGAAGAGAATGATGGTATTTTTTTCCTCCCCAGAGAACTTCATCCATTTAGTTCAGTGAAGGCTCAAACAGAATGAGGACAAACTGAGCTGAAAAAGTAAAAGGATACCTGTAAAGCAGCTGAAGGAAACTCTAGCTCCATCCTTCATGGAAATTGCTCTTTTTCCTCATTTACCTGGATTTGGTGACAGTGACTGCCCAAGTTTGTAAGCAGCTCTGCCTAACTTAATAAGAATACACTGGCAAAAAGAAACACGTTCTTCCTCTGGTTTTTATTGCCTGCAAAATGCCATGAGAGTTTCAAATTCAAGCTATCAGTGTGAAGGAGAATAGACCATAAAAGCAAGGATTATTGCCTCAGAAATAGCTCTACTTTTCCTATCTTTCAATAATGAGGCAAGACCTTTATAGAAGATACCACAGTGATCAGCATGGTATAAAAGGGAAAGAAACACATAGATGATTTGATACCAGGAAAAAAAAATATTAGATTTTACACAGTGTGCAAGATCAACATAGAAAGAGGGACCTCTCTTCTTTGCAAATCATGCTCTTAAATCTACATATGCAAAGAGTGTAGTTTAAACTGTCTTTTAAAATCTGATCTTAATGCTTCTATTCTGCACTGAGAAAATTAAGTGCAACTACTAGAGAAAAGTGCAAAAAGTTAAATGTATTCCTGCAAAAATGCACTGTGTAAATTGCATGCAAATGAGTTGTCATTTTCTAAGAGCACATCTCCTCCCATTGGAAAAGGGAAACTTAACTCTAAAACATGCTGCTCACATGCTGTTTATAAGCTATTAAGGTAAACCTAAAGACATGCTCTGCAAATTCTATTTTCACCTGTTTCTTGCTGATGAAATAAAGTCGAAGACCTACTTTTGAAATACATACAAAGGTAATTTATTCTTCAGTATGAAGGAGAAAGAAATTCTAGGGTGCCTTTGATCATAAAGACACATCTTCTTGTGAAATATATGCCAGATGCTTGGATTCTTCTGAATCTGTGTTTTTGGTCAAACTCGGTCATTAAAAAATATTTTTTTATATCAAACATTTAAAAATGTCTATTACTTAATTCGTTTTTAAATTATTTCAAATATCTTGGTACTAGTTCAGATATTTTCTATTTAGATTTATATTATGCGTATATCAAAATTATATTGAACTCAGTTATTCTACTACTATAAATTTCTCATCTTATCTACTTTACAAACACTTAAATAGCAGGTATTTAAAATCTCAAGCTTACAGCACAGACACCACTTAACGTGAAAAAACCCGAACAACCTCATGTCCCCCAAACCGAAATCACAGCCAATCTTCATCTATAGCTGAAGCTCCAACGTTCTTAACGATATTAAAACAAAACTCGAAAGAAAAATCAGTGTTTTCTGCCTGCTCAGGTATTCATGGTGTCCATATTCAGAGTGATACACCAAGAAACAATGCGAGAAACTTTTATATTTCCGGGCTTCAATTTGTCTCAAAAACACATTTTGGGGGGAATGGATTTCATGGCAAGTTTTAGAGATTTGCTTCTTTTTTGATACAGAATGAAAATAGTTATTGACATATCAACATTCACCACGAAGAGAAACATGAGCTGAAAACAGCTCTGCACAGCAATACAAGCCCCTTCAGAGGCTCCACACGGTCTAACCCAATTTTTAGAAGAGATTCAGTGTTCAAACTCACTTAGATCCTGCAACAGCAAGGGGTGTGAGGCTTGAATGGCTTGGAAAATCTGGGACGTACAGCATACAGACCACCATTCTCCATCTGTGCAACCGGAGTGACAGGAGGGGAATATTCTGAAAAGCAGTACATCTGTGTGAGTAAACTCATGCAGTAGGTTAAAAAGTCACCTGACAGCTAACCCCACAGGGTATTAATTAGAGTCCGAATTAGAAACAAATACAATAAACGTGCAACTCAAAAGCTTAAGATTTCCCCCTCTTTTCAAATATGGTTTTAATACTATATTTTGGGACACAAACATAATAGCACTCTCAAAATATCCTCATTCCCTTTTTAATGTAACATTTATTCTGTTATGTTGATTTTGTTCATCTCTGAGCTGGAATTTAACAGTAGATTAGATCACTTTAGAGCTTTTGTTACTATGGTAACACTGCGCTGCAGTTATATTTCTTCACCTCCAATCTTGATTTTGAGGTGACTGGTTATATTTATTCCTGTCCTTTACAGGATCTCGGTGTGATGGAAAAGCATTTGGTAGAAGTAAAACGTTAGTTTAAGCTCCCACCATAAGGTGGGCAGTCTGTACCGGTTAATTTGTGCTGAAGGTTAAGTGCGCTGTGGGTGAGACGCGTTCACTTAACTTTTCAGGGCTTGAAGTTCTAAATTAAAGGAAATTACAGGTGAGTAAAGTTTGTGCTGGCCACCCTTGGATCTCCTCTCTGAATAGCTTAGAAACAGTACAGCACTGCAGAGGTATTCTGAGAAGGCACCAGCTCCTCTCAGAGACGAGGGATTTATCACCCAACACAAAGATGCAGAAAACCAACCAAGCAGCATCAACCAGAGCTCACTACGTGCTACACAAAACCTTCTTCCTCATCAAAGTTGAGGTCCACGCTGCAGAAATTTCCTGCCTGGTAGGACTACAAGACCTGGATGCTGTCCCCGTCCCCAGACAGCCCAACTGTCCCACGTGGAACTCAAGCTCTCTGTGCAGAGGGATATAGCAGTATTGATGTGTGAAAGGTTTCTTCTGTACTTGGCTGCACTGTGCCTGGCTTTATTGGCCTACAATAGTGGGTACCTTTCAGAAACATTAAGCATTCACAAAAATACAGATAGGAATATCATCCAGGCTTATTGAAAACATTACCTGTCACTCCTTACTATGGGCTTTTATTTTATGTTGCTGATAAGTTTGTTAAACTAGCTGAAGTTTTAAAGTAAGAAGATGCTTATATAAGATGGTTGAAGAGCAAGGGGCTTAATCTTCTCCCTCTTCCTCTGCGAAAGGAGAAAGACTTCTCATCCAAAATAGCCTACATACAGATAGCTTCCTGCACAAATTACCCTTCAGAGGCAGAGATTTCTCTCAGAAAACTGCTAAGGAAGTATAAGGCTATATTCTTATTAAACTATGACTAATGTTGTGGATAGTTCCCTCTAGGCATTTGTACCAGGCTGATTTTTTCATGGGAAATTTCAAGGAAAATGTTTGGGCAATTTCTATTGTAGATTTACAGAAAAATACATTTTTCCCATATGGTTTTTGTTTGGGATACATCTTTCATCATCCTATGCAAATCAAGTCAAATTATGACAACTCAGAAACTTGAAAATACGTAGCTCACATACAGAAGAAAGAGTCTCATTTCTGGAAGCTGAACATCTCCAAAATAAATCCCCTTTTCCCAGTCATGCTAGAACCTTAGCTCTCAATCTCCATTCCCAAGGGAGCAACCAGTGTTATTCCATCCCCTTCGAGCTTCCAGCTGCATCCAAAAGTGCATGCAAAAACCTTTGCTGCAGACAGCAGGAGAACTAATTACTTTTTAATTAGGGAACACATTACATTAGCCTAATTCTACCAGCAACCACGGGGTGGCGATCATGTTCTGTGCTAGCAAATTAATGGCTTTTAGATCACAAGGTCACTGCTCAAATAAACATCATGTACATCATCTCGAAGGAGATTCTTCTGATTCCTTCTCCTAATGCTGAAGAATTGCAGAATTCATCACATTCCACCTGCACCTGATTTCCTTTACTATAAATCTAAATCCCCACTCTTAGCTTATTTCGTCAGTTGGTCTTGTCTCATTTTTTTTCTCCCTCTGTCAAGGAGTCCAATGAAAATTATTGCATGATGTCATGCTTGCATTCATTCCGACTCGGTAATCATTTTTAAGGTTTGCAGGCTACCTCTCATAAAGATATCTGATTGCAGAGTAACTGGTAAACATTTGCTTTCAAGTTGCATATGCAAGCTCACTCCAGTGGCTCACTAAAGCTTCATTGAGTTTGTCCTTGAGGCAATGAAAGTAACTACTTAATATTTCATCATCTCTTTGATCATTTTTATAACATTTAGATACCAAAGAACATGAGCTGAAGCGCAACATCTGCTTGTCAGAAAAAAAGTACATTTTAATTTCATTTTTTTAACTACTCCTTCCCACGAGATTGATTGAGACGCAAAGATGACAAGTATTTGCATATAAACCACAAGCAATTTCACAGAATCCAGTCAATCTGTGTTGGGGCAAACAGCAAAATAATGAAAACAAAGAAATTATCACAGCACAGTAATAGCCATGATGGCATTTAACAATTAACAGAGGGTAGACTTGCTAAGTGTTGAACACATCTGGGGGAAGGCAACATTCCTTGGGGACTGGCAATTTCTCACTAAAAAGCCAGCTTTATTTGCTAGTAACTTGTGTGATCGTTCACCTGTGTGTCTGTAAAATTCTCTCAGATCAGGTAGGCAAAGCTCAAGCCTGCTTTGTGCAGGACTGAGTAAGCACACACAAGAGAGGAAAAGAGGAGAATCAGACTCTGCAATATTCACCCTGCCTAGATGTTCACAAGTTTTCCAATTTGGTTTTAGATTATAAAAAATATATTATTATCTAGCCAGGCAAATGTAAGTTTACATATAAAGTAGGCCAGCTTGATCTTGATGGAGTGAGAGAACCTTTATGGAATAAAAATGATTATGCCCTACAGGAAAAAATAAGAATGGGCAGCTTATTTAGGATGCAAGTGTTTTGACATTTATTCAGTGCTTTACTTGGCAGCGCCAGCAGAACTAGTGCACATCCTTCCTGTACCACTTGACAGAGACCTCAGCAGGAAAAGCCACAACTACTGAAAACACACTGACTTGATATCAACAAGCAGAAATCTTTGGCCACAGAAACAGGGTGCTGGGGTTACCCGATCCGAGTGTTGATTCAGAGTTGTGAAAAAGGCATGCACCTGTTGCCAGAAAAGAGTTCATGTGGTGTATATTGGTATAGCAAAATTTAGTCCATTTGGTGGACACACGCAATTTTGTCACAAAACCAGGCAAAAAAGATTCATCCTTTCCCAGCCTTTGCTTTGAAGCACCAAACTTGCATTTTTGATGAGCATTAACTGGCTCTTAGGAAAGATCTCTTATAGACAACAATGCTGGCTTCTATCCATATGCGAATTCAACAGTCCAGCAACCCTAGTGGAAAATGTCTCCCAAATTGCCTGGTATACAAAAGCCAAAGCATGTGTGGCTACGCTCAAGGTACAAACCAATCCTACCGTGTTAGCTATCACTACTACTGACTTCCAGCAAGGAAAGAGACAGAAGGTTGCTGGCCAGGAGAAGAGAAAACCCATCACTTTGCTACATCTCCAAGAGAGCTCTGGCTCACAGGAGGGTCCAGCAAGTGGAAGCAGCTAGAAGTAGGAAGCTTGCTAGATGCGGCGTCTGAGTCCGTCAGTACACAATCAGGACTGGAAGATCTTTCCAAACAGGCCAACATAGGAAGGAGCTGAGGAAACATCAGGAAAGGTTGGGCTGAACTGAAAAACAATTGTTGGATTGCATTCAGGCATTTCAGAAGGCATTCATGCACACAGAGAGCACAAGTTGTGTGTAAGCCCTGCAAGGAAGTCCAGTGGAGTAGCTGAGAAAAAGAAGAAACACAAACCAACTTGCATCTGTGGGCAACATTTCTCTTTTGTAAATTAAATTCAGCCTGTTCTCCGGTTGAGTCAGATGCTCTTGAGGAGGAAGAAGAACATCTCCAGAGGTCTTTAACCATTTAAATTACTCTGTTTCATTCCTATGGATAGGTAAAGTTACTTGGCATTTTATCAAGTTGCAACTGATGTATCAGATATAACTTCCCTGAGTCTCCGTCAGCTGAGTTTCAACTTGCTACCAATGGGCAGACCCGGACACAGAAATCCTCCCAAGGAGAGGAGCCTGTGAACTGTGGGACTAAACGAGCTGGGTGAGCTGACACTGGGAGAGGGAGCCCAAACTCAGCACACAAAGAAAGGTCAGGCTCTCACAGCTCTCCTCTGGAAGAGGGAAGATACAAAAGCGAGACTTTGGCTATGTCTCCCTATTTAGCAGAACTAATAGAGAAGGATGAGTGTTGTGCTGGTTCTCCTCCTTCCCTTTGCGAGTGCAGCAGTAGTGTTCATACAATCATAGAATGGTTCAAGTTGGAAGGGACCTTCAAGATCCTCCAGTTCCAACCCCCTGCCATGGGCAGGAACACCTACCACCAGAGCAGGTTGCTCAAAGCCCCATCCAGCCTGGCCTTGAACACCTCCAGGGATGGGGCAGCCACAGCTTCTCTGGGCAACCTGTTCTAGTGCCTCACCACCCTCTCAGATTGTGCTGATCTGTCGTGGCACTTTCAGCAGACAGCACCATCTTACTGGGAGAACTGGAGCAGCTGTCTACTCTTGGATAGGAGAGACCAGATCTGAAGGACAAGGCTAAGTAGTATGCAGTCCTCCCTGAGCAGAGAGACACGGAGATGCTCTGGGCTTTGTTGCAAAAGAGGCAGCTTGCTCTCACCAAGACAACTGCATCTTAGCTATCTCTGTAAAATCCTAATGGTAATGGAGTATCCTGTGGATCTTACCTGGAGATCAAAAGATCTCATCTTATCTCATCCAGCTGACTCCTTATTAAAACAGGGTAGCAACTTGTACCCTCTAGGACTTGGCAGCAAGTTATATCTCATCCCCCCTTACCCCAGGACAAACGCACTCTACCCAGCAAACACAGTCTGGAGAGAGAGCACTTATCTCAGATGTCTGTTTCACTTTCACTAAGGAAAATGTATGATTTCACCATATAGTAGAAATGTTTGATGATATCTTGTAATCTCCATAGAAGGCTTGAAATCAAGCAGTTTAATACACCAAAAGGTACCCGCCTCATCTCAATTAGGTTTCCAGAAAGGGCTAATTAGACGAGAATATTTGGCAATATCTTTGTCCTGAAACCTCAAATTAGGCAAAGTATTTTTGTAAGACATTGACAGCCAGAGTGCACAGCCAGAAGGGAAACAGAATCACATTCAAATTAGCAAAACGCAAATGGAAACTTTGAGGCCCACTCATGGACAATCATGACTTGCTATCTGCAGAGAAATGATAAAATGATAGCATTAATAGAGGTCCTGAAATTCCTAAACTTTTACACTGCTTAGTGTTTCAGGGGCTTCAATACACCATTAACCCAGGTACAAGGGCAAAATCTGTGATTTTCCAAATTAGTTTTGGTTTTCAGAACAGGCCATTCTTTTTCACTGTAACATTTTTCTAAGTTCAAGTACACAAGAACAACAAGGCATCACACATGCTTCTGGCCACAGATAACACTGGGTCCTTCTGCTGACACATTTTAGCTAGAAAAATTTGTCTGCTTTCACACATTTTCCTGATGACTTTTTTTTGCATTTTACTTTAAAAAGACACTAACTCATTTCAGGAATTAATAAAGAATTATGCATAAAGTGTCAGAACCCTCTTTTACGGAAAACAATGAAAGTCAGGATGGCTCTAAGTTGGCCAAACAGAAAGCAAGACACTTCACAGGAGAAGTAATGTAGAAGTATTCTAAAGTGCCTTTCATTTAAACACATGCTTTTCAGTAGATAAGTAAGATTCTTCTTAACATACGTTTGCATGTACTCCACAAACATTCTGTATATTTAATCTATTTCTGCTTTATTAAGGTGTGGAAAGGAATTTGCCTTCCAATATTTATCCTGTTCTTAAGTCTGCTTCAGTTTTGTACTGTGTGTTCCCTAATTGAGGACACTAAATTTCTATTCATGTTTTGTTCTTTGTTTTCTTGTGTCCTTGCAGCTGATTCAAAACAAGGATGCTAAAGAAAGAATAAGAAGATTTTTATAGTAGTCCTTTGCTGATAATAATATTTAAAGCAGCAGCTGATTACAAGATTTTTTAAAAAAAGAATCTCAAAATCAAAGATAATCTGAATGTTATATATTTGAATTTAAACTGCAAATGTGATATGTTGATTTGATGATAGTGTTCTGATGCTCATTCTGATCTGTGTCCAGCTTTCAGTGAAGGACCACAATTAATGAATCAGGCACCAAAATTGGAAACATCTACAGAATGACAAAATCACAGAATCTTCAAGGTTGGAAAGCACCTCTGAGATCATTAAGTCCAACCACACACACACAAAAGACCTCCACAATCTCCAGCACTAGAGCATGCCCTGAAGTGTCACATGTACACATTTCTTAAATACCTCCAGGGATGGTGACTCCACCACCTCCCTGGACAAGATGTCCCAGAGTCTGACCACCCTCTCAGCAAAGTCATTCTTCCTAATGTCTAATCTAAACCTCCCCTGCCCCAGCTTCAGACCATTTCCTTTGCTCCTGTCATTATTCCCTTGGGAGAGGAAGCCAACTCCCACCTCTCTACACCCTCTTTTCAGGCAGTTGTAGAGGGCAATGAGGTCTCCCCTCAGCCTCCTCTTCTCCAAACTAAACATGCCCAGTTCCCTCAGCCTCTCCTCGTATGACTTGTTCTCTAGACCCCTCACCAGCTTGGTGGCTCTCCTCATGACATGCTCCAGAAGCTCAACGTCCTTCTTGTAGTGAGGGGCCCAGAACTGAACACAGCACTCGAGCTGAGGCCTCACCAGTGCCCAGGACAGAGGCACCATCACTGCCCTACTCCTGTTGGCCACACTGCTCCTGATACAAGCCAAGATGCTGTTGCCCTTCTTGGCCACCTGGGCACACTGCTGGCTCATGTTAGGCCACTCCAGCCACTTGCCCCCTACAGCCTGTAGCGTTGCCCAGGGTGGTTGTGACCAAAATGCAGACCTAGCACTTGGCCTAATTAAACCTCATCCCATTGGTCTTGGCCCATTGATCCAACCTGTCCAGGTCCCTCTGTAGAGCCTTCCTAACCCTCATGCAGATCAACACTCCCACCTAGTTTGCTGTCATCTGCAAACTTACTGAGGGTGCTCTCAATCCCCCCATCTAGATCATTGATAAAGATATTAAACAAGACTGGCTCCAAAACTGAGCCCTAAGGGACACCACTGGTGATCAGACACCAACTGGATCTTACCCCGTTAAACACAACTCTCCAGACACAGCCATCCAACCAGTTTTTTACCCAGTCTAGGACATATGCTGTGATTCATCATAATTCAGCAACTCTCCTGCTGCCCCGAGCAGGTACCTGCTTCCATGGCCTCCCTTCCTCTCCTCGTTCCCCTCCTTCTGCCCGGTGACAGGAGGGCAGGGGACCCTCTGCCTCTCGTGGAGCGCCACCCAACCCTCCCCTCGGGCTCACCTCAGCCCTTCCCGCCGCCGCCGCGCGACCCATTGTCTGCTCCGACCGCTTTTAAATCCCCGCGCGGCTCCTGGCCACGCCCCCTCCGCACCTGATTGGTTGCCGCGGACTTCCTGGTTCCGGCTGGGGCTGCAAGTGGGGCGCTCTCTCTTGTAATTTCGCTTAGAGGCCTATTTATTTAGGAATTAGGTTCACCAAACTAGTGAGAGCTGTTTTACTGTGCTCATCCCCTGAGTTGCAGCAGTGAAGAGGTCAAGGCAATTTCATGCTGCTTTGTTTCCGGGGGCCATGAAGTCCATCTGCAGTAAAGCATTCAGCTGCAGGCTGCTCCATGAGATGATGATGATGATAAGATTAGCTGCAAGAAGCTAAACACTTGACCCCACGCTTGTGCTGGAATGTTTTATACACCAGAGAAGTGTTAATTTTATGGAGGGCTCCAGTGGCCTGTAAAGGCTGAAGCATCAGGTGAAGATACTCCACCCCTGAGACCAACTTTAGCTCTTCAATAAACGTGCCCTGTTGTGGCATTGAAAAGAATGAGATACGCTCCTCAAGAGGAATATTTTGGGCCCAATCAACATATGTATGGCGTTGCCCTGACTTAATGAAACATCCTCTCCTCCTGAATTCTAGGTGTGATTCCATGTCTACGTTTTAGACTCACTTAGCATAAATTACCATACTTTGAATCAAACTAATTGTTTTTATAGGCTTCCTTTTGTAATCTTTGAATACTGAGTAAAACTGCATCTCACTATGGTTTTAAAAGAAAACCTCAGTGCCCTAATTTATGGTTAACATCTTTGCCTCCCACCTATTAGTGCGTTCAGGTATAAGCCCTCCTCTCTCTTGCCAGGATTACCTCTCTCCTTCCCGCCAGGACCATGATTTTGGGCTTCCAAGTCCATGATGATTTGCTGTGACTGCCCCCAAGGACCTAACCTCAGCGCAAGTATTTGCCTTCGCGTTGTCTCATAGGGGCAACAATAGGGGGGGAAACTAGACACCTATTTGCTTTCAAAAACTTCTGTATTATTCTGTGTTATGGACAAAGAGTTAGAAGTGCATCGTAAAAAAACCAACAAATCCACTTATATTCTACATTTACCAGCCATCATCATCCATCAGGTATCCTGATAGACACAGACACAAATTTAGCTTGCTCTCTGCGTTCCAGCCCACACCTTCTTGCTAGCCTTGACTCATCACACACCAGAACAGGCTCTTTACGCCCTTTTCTTGTTTGTTTGTCAGTTCTTTTAACTGAGCAAACTAAACTAATATATGCGTTTTTTTCCTAGAGGAATAGATTTCACCAGATGACTTGACCCACAGACTGATTTAACTACTCATTTGTCTTCACAGCCAAGAGCAAATAACACAGATATGTATGTTACACAGAACACTGACAGAAGTTGAGGGTTTTAAATTTTTTTCTGTATGTTCTATTATATATCATTGTATTTGCTTCCTTAAGCTGCATAACTTTAGATGAAGACCTTTCAAAAACAGTGTCTAGGGTGTTAAAACCCGGCCTTGTATGCCAGGTTTGTTATGATGTTTTCAACAGTTTTCTGCATGTTCAAAGTATAGCTGAAAGAAACCTGGCTTTATTTCTAAAAAAAAAAATAAAAATGCGAGACTTTGTTGTTGTAGTCTGTTCATGTTTGTCTGACATGGGTAAGTTTTAATCTGCCTGAAGTGTGTATGAATGCAAAACCTCAGATCAAAACTGCATCCACAGTTTGGGTTTCAGTGAAGCTGCTCACAGACAGTTGGTGAATTTTCAGGGTATTCTACAAGCTTTGTTTGAAATTGATGCTGATAATGAAACTCAGATGTCTGCATATAAACTTCAGCAGCATTCCCTCTTTTCCATCCTCTCTCCTAGGCTAGTTTCTTTATTGTGAAACCACAAGAACATCGTTAAGAGACACTTACATTGCTGCTTTTATATCAAGCAATGTAGCTGTCTCCTGAATTATCCACTTCACAGGATATATCAGTAATAGAGTGTAAGCACTGGTTTATTAAAAGTCTGATGTTCTTTTGGTATACAGATGCCATGGTGAAATGAAAGAGATTTCAGTGACACTGAGGTTCAGCAAATTCAGGGAGTCATGGTAGGTTATCTGCAACACAAAATGGAGGAGCTGACTCGTCCAGGAATCTACTTTTTCAATATCTGCTAAGGTGCCAACCAATGTAAACCTTCCAGTCCAGACCTAGCCTCATTGACCCCTGTTTAAATGTAAATAATGTCAATAATTAGTGCTCTTCATGCACTAGGTAGAACTGTTTCATCTAAACCAGCTTTTAATATGTCAATTGGAGCACTGTGTCCAGTTCAAGAGTACAGGGAACTGCTGGAGAGAGCACAGCAAAGGACTACGAAGATGACTACACGGCTAAAACATCTCTGTTAGGAGGAAAGGCTGAGGGACTTAGTTTTTTTCAGTCTAGATAAGAGAAGATTGAGAGGGGATCTTACCAATACTTATAAATACTTAAAGGGTGGGTGTCAGGAGGATGGGGCCAGTCTCTTTTCAGTGGTGCCCAGTGACAGGACAAGAGGTAACAGGCACAAACTTGAACTTTGTAAGTTCTACCTAAACATGAGAAGGAACTTCTTTACTTTGAGGGTGGCAGAGCCCTTGAACAGGCTGCCCAGGGAGGTGGTGGAGTCTCCTTCTCTGGAGACATTCAAAACCCACTTGGACACCATCCTGTGCAACCTGCTCTGGGTGACCCTACTCTGGCAGGGGCTTGGACTAGATGATTTCCAGAGGTCCCTTCCAACCCCATATAATTCTGTGATTCTGTAATTGGCTAACCTATCTATTTTGCAGTGAGCATGCTTCCTTGAGTGCCTTCTCACAATCAAACCTTCTACTGCCTAAACACCTTTACCCAGAAAGCTTCAAAAAGTTTCTAAAGCGCCTTTGCTTCCTGAAGCACAACATATCTAGGCAAAACAAGGGGTGACCAGCAGTGGGGCTATGTATAACTTGAGCAACCAGCTGCTACCCTTCTTGGGGAGGTTCCATTTTGCCAGGAAGGTGTGACCCATGAAGCTGCCTCCCATCTGATCAATCTTTTGCGTGATCCTTTGCCCTCCTCTCCTTTCCCTTCAGTTTTTTTCCTGCTTTCCTAGGAATGCATTCCCTTCTTATTCTGGCATAGGAGAAGGAGGGGTGATGAGCCCAACTATAACCCTGAAGGTGGTGTGTTGTTTACAAAAAACTTATAGCATCACTACAGACACTGACCATGCCTTTACTCTTCTACAGCTCTTCAGAGATGGTGGGAACTAACTTCGTCAGTTCTTACTGAGGCAGAACTTTTACTGGACTAGTGGGATTTTTATCCAAATAATGAAAATATCACAGCAAATTCATGATATTATATTTCACAAGCGGGACTTCCAGAGGTCAGAAAATTCCAGTTATTGTAACATATGCATTGCTGGATCAAAGAGCTTGCACCGTGGGGAGTAAGAGTTTGACATAAAAAAGACCCCACCCAACCATGTCTAGTTGCTTCATAGAGAACAGATCTATTAAAATGCTGCATTAATACTAAAAATATACACTGGGGGCTACCGCTGCAGCCTAGGTGCACAAATGGTTTCCACAAAGAAACCCATTTATTTCTCTGTGTATACCTTATCACCGGGAGCACGCTACGCTCAACCCTATAACGACTCGCTTTCATCTCCAGTGCCTCTCTTACAAGCGAGACGGTATTATGCTCACGAACGAATGTGAGTTGCCCAGCTCAGGGAGTTACAAGGCGTAGAGAGACTTCATATGGATATTTAGTCATAAATACTGTCATTACAGAGGGGCACAAGAGTCTGTGCCTTTGCCATGAGTGCATCTGCTGCGAGGCAGCACAGCCCTTCAAAGGTCGTGCCACAGCAACCCAGTTTCGACCTGGCTGATGTCTGTCCAATGGAGCTGGAGCGTAACTGGTGTCTGTCCACACACTGCAGATGCACAATGGAAAAGTGCCAGGAGTCCGGTCGTACGGCTGTGACCAATATTCTGCATTTACATACAGCAGGAAGTGCTGGCAACAGATAACAAATGAGGCACAGCCTATGTTTTCAATACTGTACACACAGAACAGGGCTATTTAACACAACTTTCCCTAATTTGCTTCAGGAATGTGAACATATTCATCTGTTTGGTGTATTTTGGCCCTTAAGGAAAAGGCAGCAGGTTCTGATGTAGTCCAGCACAAAAGCTAAACCGCACATCCTGCCAGAGCTAGGCAGGGGCAGCAAGTTATTAACAATCTGCTCGTTAGCGTAACGGTGCAGCAGCTGGAGATGGCTCACTGCTGTGAACCTTCGTAATGGCTCTTTCGTCCATCAATATTCCTAGATAGAGTAAGCATCTGAAGGAAGGAAAGATCTCAATAAACTGACACTCACTAATGCAAAAAAAAAAAAAATTAAAAAAAAAAGAAGAAAGGGATAAAGGGAAAGAATGTACTTTGAGAGTGACCACTTCAATGCTTACCAAACGGAATGTAGTCAATACTTCTGCGGACCTGACAGGACTTTTAGGAGCCATACGGCAACAGACCATTAGTAGCAACAGATTTTGAAAAATCATTATTTTAGTCCCATGACACAAATACTGACTTTTATCTGTTCTCTCCGAGGGCTAAGCCCTCTTGTCATTTTTGTAATCCTCATTCCCACACCTCATAAACTTGAATCCTATTTTCTATGTAATAGCACGTGATGTCAAGTAAAGATACTCAAAAGCCTCCAGAAGTCTGGTGAAAGGCCTTACCTTTACCCAGAGTTTCTTAAGTAGCATTTAATTTCTTCAAGGAATAATTGCAACACATCTCAGAAAGCATTGCATTTCAGTTACTGCCTGGTGGGCTGTGGATTGGATAACTAGGGGGCACCATAAAGGAAAACACCAACATATTTTAGTTAAAAAAATCTTGATGGATGAATTATATGCCTTGCTTGCATTTTATAGTGCATTCAGAATTTCCATTCTAACCTGATTTTATGTTGCTCACAATTTTCTGATAGTGTCAAGTCTCTTCTTCCCCTCTCTCCCTCCAAAGGATGTAAGATTTTTATGCATTTGGGGGTTAGCTGAGAAAAGATGGAAAAGCCTTATTTTCTCAGAGAAATTTAACATTTTATCCCATCCTAAGAAAGCAGTTTGGTGAGCAGGAGAATTAACAAACTTCAACTTCCTCACAATTCTTATCCCTTTGGATTACAAAGCGTTCCTACTTTCTTGATCTCAAAATACCCCTGATCTGCATTAGTTGTTAGATATGTTATGGCTTTTAAAATAGAAAGTAAGGTTTAAAAGTCTCATTTCTATGATAGAGATGTTAAAGCGATGAAGAGGACAGAGGAGCTCCTTTCTGCTACTACCCCAAGCCTGGAGAGGCAGCGCTCCTGCAGAGCCGGTGTGTATGAGCAGGAGGAGGAAAGGTGCTAATCGTAATAACAACATACCCTTTTCTACTTCAATCTCCTTTTCCGATCGAATAAAGCAACAAATCATATGAAGTCTTCCACTCTTAATACTCTAGGTGGAATGATCTGATCAAACATCAGAAGAAAAACCTCTGCTATTTGTAACAGTAATACTGTGTGATATATAGAACAGACCAAGTAATTAACGTAGGACTGGGTAGAAAACACATTGCATTATTCTGCACTAAGGCAAAAAAAAATGACTTACAGGGCATGTTTTCTTATTTTTGTGATTAAAGACACTTAACAATATCAAAGAGATGTGTGAAGATAATTTTGTTCTCTAAAGACACTTGACTTTGCAATTAATTGAAAATTTGTCAATGAATTTGGACTGCATGCTTCCAATAATTTGCTGATCTGTTGTCTTAATGTCACAGCAAATCCTCTTGAAAGTGGTAATTTGCTATACATCAGTTTGTCTCTTTAAGACATTGTGATAAGAATAATTTGGCATCATTTTTGTGACACCCTGTGAAATGCTTATAAGTATTTATTACTCACCTGAAAATACACCACTAATAACTCCACTTTGATCTGTCCAAAATTTGCGTTCACTATTCATATTTCTCCACTCTCAGACTAAGTAATTCATGTGTGGATTAATGAACATTAACAGAAGCAATGACTGAGAGTCTGAAGTTACCACACTGAATACAAGGACAAGCTTCTCTTCTATTAATAAGATGTTTGCATAGACATTTTCAAGTTTGGTTTCATTTTTTTACCTCCCACAGTCCCTTGAAATGTAAAAAGGAGATTCATAGTTCAATTTTTTTACAGCAGGAGAATTTCCCTAGAGATGCTTAATATTTTGTCATGGTGAAAGGCCAGTTATCATTGGGTTAAACACTGCTGCTTTGAGTTTTTACATAGAAAGGGCAGCATTTCTATGGCCATAAAGAAATACTTTTCGGATGGAGTATCCCTATCTACTGAACACACAGCACCAGCACTACAAATTTCTGCCCTGCCCTGTCTCAGACATCCACCCCTATGCACTGATGAGACTGTGTTCACTTTCCCTCATCACAGACATGTCAATAAAAAGATAATGTGGACCACACACATCTCAATGTGAGCAGAATTGATGCATATAGTTACTGAGTTTAATTTCATACTGTTACTTGCCATGCTACAGATAAAATTGCAATTCCAGCTGTCTCATCAAACCAAATCTCACCTTTAAGCACTTATCAGGCCTTGGCTGAAAAATACAGAAGTGCTGCTATATGCAAGATATCCTCATAGCTCCTCACCTGCTTGTAGCCCAGCAAACTACCCTTGTTTAGTTTTATTCATAGTCTGGGGCATATGTTTTATGCTTGTATTGAACTCCTGGAAGGCTGGCATCCCAACTCTGAAGCAACAGCTTTCAAAACCGTTTGCGAAGACAACAAATACGTCTTAGATCAAACTCTTCTTGCCAATGTCGTATTTAATCACTGACATTCTGAGACAGTTTAATTATAACTGGTGACGCAAACTCACCAAGCATTTAAAAGACAGTCCCAGGCTCAAATGTATCGTTTTCCTTTGTTCCCGACACAAAAGTGCAGCAGTGCAACCCTGGAGGGTACATCATGGTGTTGCTGTGAAGCCTTTTTCTTTGGATGGAAGCTGGTGAACAGAACCAACATAGCAACAAAGGGCCATGCCCTGCAACCCCAGAAACAGAAGTTTGTAGGAGACACGCAGAAAAACAAAAAAAAAAAGAGTTGCTGATACAAATACATTCTCAGGCATTAACCCCCCGTGGTCTGAATTTATCAGCCCAGGAGAATATGAGAACTCATGGATGCCTTCTTTGCCAAAAAGAAAGTATTTGTGCTACAGTAGCCTGTCTGACTGTGGTACTTCTTTTTGTTAATGTGAGCCCACTATTAAATTATAAAGTTATTTCACAATTCAAAGCTTAATGCCTAGAGCTACTTTCTGTGCTATAGAAAGCTACACTGTGATTTCATGAAGAATAATACCTGTATTGTTTACAGAGCAGGGCTAGAGACAGCTCTGCTCACTACCACCTGCAGGCATTGAAAATTAGAACAAGTACATGCTTAATCATTTACCAGGGAAATGGAACAGCTACAATAACAACAAAAAAGAAAAAAATAAAGGTTTTACTAGATTAAAATGATGCTATGAATAATGCAATATGCTACAAGAATGTCAAACATCAGCTCTTTTTGACCAAACTCTCAACAAGCAGTTTCTCAAACAAAATCCTTCATTTGCTAGTATAGACCTTTTTGCTTGCTGGCTACTCGGGTGCAGCTGAGAACAGTTAGTGAGAGTAAATCCAACTGCGTGTGGAAGCTCAGCTTCTACAAAGTAAATACAAATGAATTTTGATTAGACCACTGAGCTTAATTATAGCATTATTTGTATATGACAGTCCTAGGTAGGAAAGTGATTGGTAATTCTTTGGCTTTGATTTAGTAGAGTGGGTTGATTTGGTCAAGCAGTAAAGTACCTGATAGACCACCAGGTGTATCCCATTCATTACCAGCTGCCTCAGATCTCCACACACAGATCTCCAGCTGGGCTCCTTTCACTCCCTGATTGGAAGCACTTACAGCAGAGGCACATTTTAGTCTACCCATAACATAAGGTACTTCACCATTGATGATAATGCTCAAGATCAGAGCCTGGCTAAAGTTTTCTTCTGGTGGGTTTTGGTGAAAGTAGAATATCAGGGTAGCACCTAAAAGAACCCGAGAAAGTCCAAGCAAACACAGTGGAATATATAAATAAATATTTATCATTTTTTGCATCCTTATTCGTTGAGTTATTAATTAAAGGCAAAATAAATTGAATGTGAATTAAAATTAATAGGGAGCACAAATGTACTCATTTATATGCACCATGTTCTGAAGTAAAAGGTATCTGATGTACCTGCTTCATCTTAAAAAATACAAGTAAACTGACACAACAGCACAGTTAACTACTTTACAAGAAATTCCTCTCTCTCTGTCTATTGTTCTGTTCTTATATTAAAGGCAAGATTTTTCTTAGCAGATTATCATCCTTCAGGATGTATCATTTTGTACAATAACTGTCTCCCAGGCATAAGAAGTGCCTGTAACACCTACCATCCAAGAACTTGGTGTCACACATGTGAGACGCTACAGAAGGACAAGCGATTTATTTTTATTAATTATACCATTTAAGCTTTGAAAGCTGTTCTTCACATATTCTTGAGTATCAACACACTGTGCCTGCCAAGCAGCAATCAACCACCTATTGCATTTGCCAACATGCATTTCTCATAGCTGCTTCTGAGAGCATTTCAGACTCAGACAACCATAAACACCATGGTTTCAAAACATGTTAGGTGAATTTCTAGTAACTTCTGCTCCCCAGAACATCTCTACAAAGGCAAACAATTTAGGAATGCTCCTGAAATCAGAGAGAGAAGAAACGAGGGAACTGACCTAAAGACGTCACTGAGTGGGAGATGCTGACCTATGCAGAGAACTTAGCTGATTTTCCAGTCGCTCCTCACCTATTCAGACAATGAAAATGTCACCTATCTCAAAACATTTCAGTTGCATATTATAAAATTGTGATGACAAGGCTTGCTAACCCCTACTTCTATTATGTCTGCCCTGGATTCATGAGCTTTTCTGCCTTTACCTGTCCCAGGATGGCTGCTGGCATCACCTTCCTTTCAGACATGACCGTTCTGGGGACTCACCAACCATGTATTGCAAGAGGGGCTCATCTGGGTTTTAAGAACAAGTTCAAATGTTTCTCAACCCCACTGGTTTCCTCACCACATGCAAACATCAATGTTAAAGAATCTGATAGCAAAATTTACCCCTTTCTCCTCCCACCCATCCTACACACTCATGCCCACACAGGAACAGGTCGCTCACCATCACATCCATTATGATCATGTAAGGCCAACAGCAGATGCAGGATTGCTTTAACAGGCAGATGGTCATCTTTGTGCAAGCCTTCACAACTATTATAGCCTCTTATTTTGAGGAGAAAAAATAAAAAATCATATTTTCCTACCCAAAGGAATAAGAAAGGAAGGAATAACCTAGGAGGATTTATGTATTGTATGGCAGACATAGATGGAGACAACGGGTGCTTTTTCTTTCCCTTTTAAATAAAAACCTCTTTACTTTGTCTCAAGTGGGCGTCCAAATATTGGGCTACTCCAAAATTTCTAGTGATTTGTATATTGTGTATGAAATATTTTGTATAGTTTGCCTTCAGCAACTTGTATTTTGCCGTTGGGAAGCAGCAGCAGTTTATAAGAGGTCCCTACAGCAGTTAACCTAGTTTAGGGAGTTAATGCTGCAATCAGAAGAGGGAAAAAGAAAAAAAATATTCAGAAGAGACTTGATTTTAATTTTCTTTGGGTCAGATGGTTTTCCAGAAAAATGTTTTTCTTCCCCTGGTTCCATCCTTTAAAAAAATAATGCAAAAAACCTCTGCATTACTGCATGCATCAGACTGAAAAAGAAGCATCTGAGACCCACAGGAGTTTGTGGTCTTAAAAGGTTCAGTCTAAGTAGAGTCAGGATCGGTGTCCAGCTGCTACAGCTTCAGCAGGTTTGGGAAACAAAAAAAAGAGAAAATTCATAGAATACAGCCAAATAAAGGCCACTAAGTGCCCTCCTTATTTCCTATGAGAAAGTAAGACCCTGCAGGGGTGGAAATAAATTAGGTAAAAATTAATACCTTTTTTAATTCTAACGAGTAAGCATATCACCCAGAGCTAGACAAACCACTCAAAAGAAAAAAAGAAACCAAACCCTGTGATTTTTGTTATTCAGTAGCTGGGACTACTAACGCTCAAGGCAAATACATTAATCTCTCCCAGCTATGCAGAAATAAAATGTTATGTTCAGCACTGCTTTCTTCAATGCCATTTTAACACATGGTGTTTTTTTTTTCTCCAGCTTCTTCTCAACAATAAAATTTAATTTCATTTAAATAACAAAATAATACCCTAAACAAAACCCAGGAAAGATGGACATTAATTAGAAAGCATTCAAGTCCTGCCTTTGAGATAGAGTACGTCTTTTCTACAATTTAAAAAATACAAATTTTAGTTTTTCCCCTTTGTGTTCAAAGCCACCAGTGGGGTGCATGGCATTCAGCAGTGCTGAGGCAGGAGGACCCATGCCCAACCACAAGGCAGGCTTTTCCCCTCGGCGCTGTTGGAAGATAACCTGGGTTATGCACAGGTACAGAGAAAGGTGGTATAACTGTGCAAATGTAAGTTTGGCAACAAAACAGAAACACCCTCAATGACATGCCTGGATGCAGAAGAATCCCCCTTGACTGGCACTCTGTTAAATTTGATTTAACTGAGAAATAAGAGAGAAGATCATCCTTGAGAAAAGGAGCAGCCGGGTTAAGGAATAAGGATGTTTGTGTCCCTTCTTGCAACACTGGCACTGCCTTTCCCAGTAGTGTTGGAAGATGCGAACATTTCCAGTACAGCTAATGGTATTTACTTCAAATGCAAAGGCAAGTAATCTGAACACATTTTCCCCAGGCATTTCTCAGCCACTAGAGTCAAGCAGAACCTAACAAGCAGGTCTATCACGTTTCTGTTGCCTGAGTTTGACTTGCATGAAATTCCTCATGTAGATGATAAGATAAAACAAATTACAAACATCTGTCCCAAGTTTTCCAAATGCAAGACAAAGTTAAGAAAAATAAAACAAGACAGAGCCCTCCAAAATGCTCCCCATGCTCTCTTTCAGTAAAGTAAGGTTGCAGAAATACAGAAATTCTGCTTTTATTTGTGTGTTGTTCCACTCCGGAGATTTCCAAAGGACATAGATCAGATTAATTTTTTCAGAGGCCCAGAAAAAAGATCAATGCTCTTGATCTTTATCTTTTATGCCTGTGAAAAAATGAAAAAAGACCTTTATCTTTTAAACCTTGTACCATCTGCAAGCCTATGCAGACAGACATACATACAAACATACATACAAACTGGAACTAAAAACCTTCCCTGTGTTGTACTTCATTCATTCCCTGTTCCACTACAATTACAAACCAACTCTAATTTACCATAAAGAAGTTACTAGAAACATATTTCACACTGATGAACCTTACATTAGCGTGGCTTTTAACAACACATTGAAACTTCAAAGGCACAGAGATACAGATGGGACCTCTTGAGGGGAATCTGAAGACGGGCGCTATTCAAAAAACCTTAATTTAATACACACTTTCCTGCAGATCAGAAAGTGCAAGCAAAACATCTGACATCAAACAAGCAGGGGACAGGGAAAGTTACAGCGGCTGAACATGGTTTCAAACTTAAAGAAGTGGTGCATTTTAAAGAAGTGTTTTTCTTTCCTGCTTTCTAAAGAAATCCTGGGAGCCACTGTGAGTCTCTACTGATGTTGAGCTTCCCCCAGGCTAGGGAGCAGGTGTGTGGCGGCAAGGAAACCACCCTGGTGAGATGGATAGAAAAGTCTTCTGAGGGTCTTATGTGCTCCTCATGGTTGAAGAGTACCATCTCTGTGTGGTGGCAGACAGGCACTGGCTCCACAGGGCAGCCACTAGCCCAACGGCACAACCAGAGCAGAATCTCCACTTTCAAAAAAAAAAAAAAAAGTAAAAAAAAAGTTGTGGCCGTTGTCATTCCAAATAAGCTTGAAAATATGAAGTGGAAAGGTTAAAGCTATTACCTGCCCTGAACCTGCAGAGATTTGATAAAAAAAGCCCCAAGAACTACCTGTATATCAAACAATTACCCAAAGCAACAAAGAATGTCTGTGATGGGAGGGAGCAAAAAAGAAAAAGGCAGAGGAGAATCACACGTGCTGGGGTCTCCCTGGGGTGTGTCCCTGTCCTGTTCTCCTCCCTGGGATTGGGATTCACTCCACAGCCAGTATTCCCACAGCACCAGGAACCAACTAGTGGTTAAAAAGGAAAAACAAAACAAAAATACCCCCTTCACTGAAACAGAGGAGTTGGGTTTGTCACAGAAGATGTGACTCTCAGAAGTGCTACTGAAGATTCAAGTCCCTTCCAAGCCTAGGTGCATCTGGCTTGATAGATGCCAAGGTTGACCTGGATGTCTCTGCCATCCTCACTTCCAACAGGACCAAGCAGTTCCTTCATGACGGATGTCTGCTTTTCTGTCTGGCTGAGGATGGATGATCTTGGAACCACCCTCCCTGTTTCTGCTCTCCCCATTTCCCCCGCCCCTCCATGCACTTGGGGTGATGCTCATCACCGACAAGTCCCTCAGTGGAAATTGGGGATGCTCTTGGCTATCTCCTTTGCTGATTTTCTGCTCTTGACCCTTCCTTGGTATTGCTCTCCTCAAAGCTTGTGCAGATTGTTATGACCACGTGCTGCACGCCAAGCACATTAAAGCAATCTATTATATTTCTTGCACAGTCGTGGCTGCTATTTGCTATATGTTGAAATGACTAGCCAGGATTTAGCATTTATGGAGGAAGAGATTCATTTAGCTGGTAAGGCCAGTGTGGTTGTCACAACAGCGTGGATCAAATGTAGCCCTTAGGTGAAAATACGCAATTACATTTACTCAGTGCATTATGTTTTCCTCTATGGGAAAGTCTTGTTATTTATACAATACAATTGAGGCATATGTCCAACAATGCTTGTAATATAAATATTTTTTAAAATGAAGGAAGAAGGGCAAAACCAAAAACACTGAGTAAGCTGCCTCAGAAATTAAACTTAAAATCATACAGTTTTCCCAGGTGAAAAGCAAATAATAAAGAGAATCCGATGACAACAACAAAGAGGCAGGAGAACACTTATTCTTGCCCAGATTTTTGTTACCAAAGCTTGAGATCTAGCAAACGCATAGGAGATTTCAAAACCAGACAAGAACGGTGCCCATAGGGGGACAAACATTTTTGATTTAATGCATTCCCTTCCAAGTCCTCCTGATGTCAGGAGGACATGACTTGAGAGAGGAGCATTTAAGTATGAAGAGACCCTCAGGTTTTGCAGCTCTGGGCAATCACAAGCATTAGACTACATACTGGTGTGATAGGTGCCAGAGCTGCAGAAACCAGGGCCTAATTGGTCTAGACTGTGCCCTGAGCCTGGCAGGTATATTTGGTACATGATGATTTAAATTGAATTTCTCTTATTTTGCATCGCAGGTCATGCTTAAATCAATTCCCTACCTGTGAGCTATAATTCAGAATCCAAACACCAAATTTGATGGTTGATGGAAAAAGTGATATGCAGATGGTAAAAGCAGCCTTCCTTGTTTTTATTTTTTATTTGTATTGAATTAGTACCCAAAAACTCCAGCTGGCAAAAGGATCTGACTGCTACTGTCCCTGTGTGAATTATTCAGTGCTATTTCATTCTTGCCAAGATTTCCAATATACATATATATGTATATGGAAAAATATTTGTTCAATGAAAGAGCTGCAGTGAGGAATCCTTGCTTCCTTTAAAATTTTTAATGGAATTTTAATAGAATTGCAGTGAAAAGTGGACTTAAAGTATAAACAAAAAAACCTCCTTTCATAAAGTCCTGTAGTTCATGTAGAGATTTCTCTTTTTTAATTCTTTTGTTTTATTGCTTTCAGAGAACATTTTAAGTAGCAATAGCCAGGATCCCTTAAACTAAGAAGGTCTTCAGCTTAAACAGACATCAACATTGCTTTGCTGTGCCCATTTGCTCTTTGAAAATGGATAGATAATGATGTTTTGAAGTTTTGCCTCAACAAGAATTAAGTTCCTACTTTCTACTCCCAAAAGAAACTGGCACACCACAGCCTCAGTATCAACGCCATTTGCCCTGGTACAGTGTGGTAGCAACTTAATTGCTTCACTAAGAGAACCACAAACGCTTAGCCCTTTTTGGGTTTTGCTTTGTATGTTCTTCCTTTCTGTTTTTGCTATTAGCGAAGAACGTGCAGCAGGCTGGGAGAGAGAAGAAAAAAATAAAATTACAAAAATAAACTCCGAGCTTTTTCCTATGAAGGTCCAGCTGTTGTCTCACTACCCATAACATTTTCAGGGCAAAACCAGCCCTGGGTTCTCCATGAACCCGCAGCGTTCTCTACAGCAAAAGCCATGATGGACCCAAAAGCCATGGGGTGAGCTGCAGTTGGCTGCATCATTTGATACGCACCTCTTACTGCTTCTCACCTTCTTGGGTCCCGAGTGTGTCCCTGTCAGTCACTGGTGGGAGCGGATTCAGAAGGGGAGCTGACGTACAAGCAAAACCCGGTGCTCAGGTTTAGCACTGGGGGCCCTGTGTTAAGACAGTCAGAGTGCAGATCCTCACCACCAGTGGTGTCACACAAACTCTCATTGCCAGAACCACAGGCATCACATTTGGATTGATGCCAGCTGGATAATTACATTGCACCTTATTAAAATTTTAGAGTGATGTCAATTGAAGGAGAGTCTCAGCCTACCATGATTAAAATCTGCCACCACTTCCCTGCTGCTGGTGTTATTTAAAGGATGCATTCAATAATCCACACATAATCAGGGCCAGATTACAGCTTCTATCAGGAGGAAGGGAGTAGCAGAGGAAGGAGGATGTGGTTTTGCCTATCTCTACAGGAGGAAGCCAGAGCACTGTCCCTTGCACCACTTGTGCATGCGTTGTAGCTGTCAAGTACTGACCGAGTCTTTGCAAGGCAAGGAGAACTGAACAGACACAAGGTCAAAGCTGTTGGTACACCACCCCCTTACTGCATCTGGAAATAAAATGAGGAGCAGCCATCACCAAGTATTCCTGTAGCGCTGTGCATATCTCAGGCTTCGTGAACTTGGGGGGTGGAAAAAAAAGCAATCCAGCTCATTTTGTGAGCCACCATAGCACAAAGGCTCTGTAGGGGATATTTGACTGCAATATTCACTTTCTTACTGCAATTATCCTTCAACATTATGCTTGATTCTGTCCTCAGTTTTCTGCCACAGGTTGTCCTGAGAAGCTGTGGCTGCCCCATCCCTGGAGGTGTTCATCCCTGGAGGCTGGATGGGGCTTTGAGCAACCTGGTCTGGTGGGAGGCATCCCTGCTCACGGCAGGCAGTTGGAACTGGATGATCTTGAAGGTCCCTTCCAACCCAAACCAAACGTGCCTGTCAACCACTTGCTGCTGCAAGGCTTGCAGGGTATGGAAGAGCTGCAGTGACAGCCAGTGGGATGTTTACTTCTTGTGCTCTGCTGCTGCAAGGGGCACTGTGAAAACAAGTTCATACAGGGACATACTGAGCTCAGAGTGATAATTCCTGCCTCCCAAGAGAGGGGTGGCCCCCTCGTTACTGTAGCCCTGGCTGGGTAGACTAAAGCTTAGGTTTGCTTGAACACCACTGTACGCCCAGCCACAGAAAAGGCAGCCCTTACACAAGAGTTTTTTTCCTCTACACAAACACACCTGCACACTGGATTCACTACGTAGCAAGTGAAATCACTCCACCTCAAGATCCTTAACCACCATGAGGTACTGTTCAGAAAACACACCGCATGCTTACATTTGTGGCTGGCACTGCAGTCTAAATGTTGGACCTTGTAGTATTGAAACAGCAATGAACTGTGTACTGAATCCCTGGGAAAAGTAGGAAAACAATACATATTCCTTCATACGAAGTTGGAATGAAGAAGTTTTGTTCAGAAAGTACAGCTGAGGAAGGTTTCCTGGAAAGTTAAGTGGGAAAGCAAATCCTATTGTTTGAACTGAGCAGAAGTTAAATCAGGTTTTCCTAGTGAAGCAGGAGGAGGGTACCCAAAGATCAATGGCAGGGGATTAATCGCAATGGAATGGGTGGATAAATCTCCGTGCATCAATGACAGACTCCAAACCATCCTAATCAGTAAGTTTGCACTAGCCCTGCTGCAACGCTAACTGCTGTTAGGCGTGGTAAGGTAATTACACATTTTCAGATCAGGTTATTTTCAGACCCTCATTTCTTGCACAATTTCTGTTGGCACAGAAGCTTGAGTGTGAACCATGGTGAACTTGGCTACCACCTTCATAGAAATACACATTCAGCTGTCACGTTACATGTCCTGTGTTGTTCTGCTTTCTCCTAGAGATGAGATGCTGTTTCATCTCCTCGTATGATACCTCGCAGGCATGCCTAGGGCCCTTCTACACATGCCCTAGTCCAGGTAAGGGACTTGATTACTGAAAAAAGGAGGAAAAAAAAAAAAAAAAAAGAAAAGACCATCAACTGTCTTTCAGATCAAGGCTCCAGAGCAGTGAGGGCTTTGAGGCTCAGCAGAAAAGCACTACTGTATAGCACTTGCTCTCTGCATTCCCAAGCAAATGCCTCAATAAACCAAAGTTTGCTTCAACATTGGACCCCATTATCACCAATTCCACAGAGACCAATATCATAGCTCCTCTAGAAACCATTTCGGGGGGGCAGGTTTATACTTTATTCTATTCTATTTGTCCCTGAAGCGTAGGGAAGATAGAGCTTCCTGGAGCCAGGTGGGTTTGTCAGTCTCCCTCAGAAAGAAAGAAAAAAAATCAGAGATGTCACTGTTCTTTAGTAAAAACATGCAATGTGGTGCCTGCATCTAATGATGACCACAGAAATAGGTCTTTCCAGAGAGAACCAAGCCAGATCTACTTGTCTCATTTAGTCACTTGAGTCTGCAATGACACCTTTAAGTCCAGTGGTATAAAATTCCCACTGGGAACCATTTAAAAAGCCATTTAAACTGTAATAAAGAAAAACCTTTTCAGTCTTCAAATGCAAAAATGTTGCTGCTATAAGAAGCAGTTTATATATGTCAAACCCACGTGATTTTTGGGACGGTTGCTAAAGCTAAGCAAGAGACCAAGGCATGTATCCCTGAAGGAGGGGAAGCTTTGAGTGACCTCAAAAGCGAAATCTACCATCAACTTAACTTCATTGTGGGCAGGTGAATTCTACACTTGCCCATCCAGAGCAATTCCAATGTCGTCTTAGAGCTCCTCACTCTACAGCTGCCCAAAATGCCCCTCTCTGAAGTGGCAGAAATGTTGACAGAGACCACTGTCATTTTGTACGGCCAGCCTGAGCTGAACTGCCCTGTTAGCTGAAGAGGGAAGAGACGTGAGGGATGGAGATGAAGGCTTCCTACTGGTGGTTGCACTGCTGATTTCTCATGCGATCTCATATTAAGGTTTTATTTGTCCTGTTGGATTTCATGTATTTTGGAGCAGATACCTTTAGCACGAGAGACATTTGTTTCAGAAAAGGTGAGCAATATATTCTGTACGGATCTGAATGAGAAACACAGCACCTTAAGTCACTCATACAATGGTGCAGAACACCACGAATATGCCCAGAAAAGCAACCTTTCTTCATTATTTGAAATAAGCCAGGTGTAGTTCTCCTTTGAATGGAAAACAGACTTGAAATGACATGCCAGTTCTTGAGGATTTTCTGTTTATCAGTAGCACAATAACATCAAAGAAAAAAATAACAACTAATTTGTTTGATTTATAACTTGATTATTTTTGTATGCACTTACCAAAGAAGATACCTTTTAGGGATCAGTTGTTTGATGAGGTTTCATTAGAGCTATTAAGTAACGTTTGCTGTTTGAGATAGCATCATCTGAACCACCATGTCTTTATGAAGGTCTTGAGGGAGAGGAACAACACTGGATGCAAAGAAGAATTATGAGAGGGTTTTGACATTCCTAAGTTTAAGTGTGCATTAGTTCTAGCCTTGCTTTTTTGTGTGTTTTCTTTTCTTAGGCATGAAAATTGGAGTCTGCAGGTTTCAGATGGATAAAAGTAAACATCCTGTGATAAGCAAGTGAAAACAGCAGAGATACAAATTTTAAATGTGAACCCATTCCGTGATCAAACACCATGGGACTCAAATCATAAGCACTTAACAGTGTGAATGGGTCAGCAAGACAATTCAGGGACTGTCTATTCCCATGAGCTATAAAGAGGGTTTTTTTGTTTGCTTGTTTTTTTGTTTTTTGAGAACCTCATTACAGGGAAACATAAGTTGTAACTTCCCTACTGATTATTAGAGGAGAGCAAGGAAGGGCATTATCTGTTCTCTGTTCAATGATCCATGCAACCAGAGCAATACCCACAGCAGGCAAACGCAGGCTAGGCTGTAGGAAGCCAAAATGTCCAGCACAGCAAACATGTTTAAATGAATGTAGTCAGGGCTGAATCAAGGTGATCTGTGAAGCCTGCTCCAAAGTCCTTTCTCTTGGGAAACAGAAAAGTACATTCAAACAAATGAACAAATGTTTCCATATACATTACAGCTATAATTTTCACATGCTAAGCTAGAGAGACCTGGGCTATGCCCAGTTTATATAGACTGTAAAACATGAAAATAGTGCTCAATGTTCTATGTTGCATTGTTGAAACTAGAAAGAATATCCAATTTTGCATTTTCTCTTGTTTCTACACGCAACATATAAAAAAGGCTGCATTTCACAATTTTTACCAAAAGAGGTGCATCATTTCTATAAACAATAAGTAACTGATCATGATGCCAGGTGTCTCCGGCAGTAGGACCAAGTAAGCGCTCTCTCTACTGAAGATTTTTTTTGCTGTAAATTTTCAGCCTGGCTGGGGGGCTGCTCACCCTTTTTACATATGCAGAGGAAATTATGCCCTGCAGCAGTCATCCTTCACCATCTCAGCACTTGCAAGGTACAATATGAAGATCTGAGATTCATTAGGCCACGGATGCAAATAGAGGTTCATGCAGAAAGATATCCAGGAGTGGTGGTTGCATGTCAAACTTGAGAGAAGGATCACAGGCCACGCCACTCCTCAAGCAGAGAGGAACTGTCTTTGGAAAGGGTAAATCTCATTTATGCAGGAGATAGACTTCCTTGAGGGACTTTAACAAGGCTGTGAAGTACAACCCTGCAGCATCAACATTTTCCGCTCTATCACAGGCTTCAACACTTTCTGCAGACTTCCAAGAGAAAACCATATTTCAACCTGCCTTAATTAATTGGACATATGTATACCACACAGAAATCTAATAAAACCCAGGCAAGCAGAGAAAAGAGGGGAGGGAGAAGCACATGCCACAGGCATCAGCGACACTTCTCAACGCGCTGCTTGAAAGGCTCGGGCACCACAGCCATAGGCACTGCTTCAGAGCCAGAAGTCTGAGACAAGAGAGGACCCCAGTATTCCTCTGCTTTGGAGGAAATGGAAAGCATAGCAAAGCTCATCCTTATCTTCTCAGCCAGGCTGGGGGGAAAAGGGAGATACCAGCAGGGAAACCATTCTGTTTTCAACCATATTGTTTTCAACTATGGCTGCTTCCAGGCAGGTAAGAAAGACGAAGACAATGCTGGCCTATTAAAACCAGACTGTAAATTAAACAGTGAATGCTGTAATCTCATCTCTTTTTCTCCACTTTTGGAGCTCCATATGGTTTTGTTCAACTGAAGATCTGAATTCTTTATGATTTGCACTTTTTCACTTCCATTAGCACATTCAGCAACAATGCGCTTCTGGGCTAGTGCCCCTAAACTGCATTATTGGGGTAGGAACTGATGTAAACTAGAATTTTTCTGCTGACAATGATTTATAAAACAACATTAAGGAGCCTCTGCTCCAGTGGGAAACAAAGAACAATTCAACCACACTGTTTGAGTAGGACCACTAGTATCATAATTTAGGGCGCTGTTGATGGAAGAGCAGAAAATTCATAAATATAAATTTTTTTTAAAGCCTTTTGTGCCATTTTATGATTCCAGCCAGAAAAAAAACACAGAGAATAATAGCATTTTGCTTTGGAATCAAACTACCTGCTCAGATGTTTCTATCTTTAACTCTCTGCTTTTGCCATGTCTACTGTAAGCTGTGAAGATACACGTGAAAAATTTTACCTTGCTCTAAAAACTGCAGTTTTGTTTGCTGCAAGGTATTTGTAGGAATAAATAACAGAAATAATATAAAAGGGTCATGGGCATCAATGCACAGATCACTTTCATTTTGCTACTACCTGTATGACGCTCATTTGGTTTTATTGTTTGCTACTTCTGCTTATCTGGTTATTGCTCTTTCCTGCTTTTAGCTGTATTCAGACAAACTTCTACACCACCTACATTATTTTCTTCTCAGAGAGACAGGTGGCTCTTACCTTAAGCATAGTAGGTCCACAAGATTTTGGGTCCACCTTACCTCCCAGGGCTTTATAACCATTTCCCCCCCTCTTTTGCTAACAGCTGACAGTGGTAGCAGCAAGCCTGACACCACAAGACACCAAAGGCAGCAGCATCCTGCACCCATGGAGATTTTCCCCAACCATCCCCAAAACCGCAGGGACTGACAAGTGGCTATACATGAAAAGCACCATGCAGGGAAGAATTACAAATTACTTTACAGAGTAATGACCATATTTTCTTCTTCTTCTTTTTTTTCCAATGTTTAAAAAGCAAAGATGCTTCTCTGTTTAGTATTATCTAGTAGTAAATAACCTATATTATTGCTTTGTACAATACTGTTTGCTTAAGTCTCCACTGCATTATATCTAAGTGTGCATGGAATATTATTATACCCATCCATGCACACAAACATACTAAGTTTTAATTGAGATATTTGCTAAAAACATCAGAACTGCCACTGCTCCAATTCTCTTTCCTTTCCTCACCTTCTCATTTGCTTCCAGACACCCTGTAACAAACGTCTTCACCTGTTCCTCAGATATTCCACAAATGTTTTACCTGCATGCAAAGTTGTCCTCTCCTCTGGTTTGGCGGATAAAAAAACCCTGCCAAGTTTTGGTCACTAAATTCCCAAAAGCTCACCTTATGCTTACGTTGGCAATTGGTTCCTTGGAAAGATCTGCCTTCGCAACAGGTAAAACATCTTTCTACAGCAACACAATTCAGTAACAGCATTGAAAAACTAAGAGACAATGAGCAAGAACAGAGGACTTGGAATCTGAAAGAAATGTCAAACCCAGAACTTCATTAAATGGTAAAACTCAAGCAAACCCCAAGTAATGACAGAGCACAAAAAGTGATTATGTGAACTGCAAAAAACATACAGACAATGAAAAAAAACCATAATCCCCATAATTTACCAATGGTCCTGATTATTATAATCTGCACCTCCACAGCATTATTCCACTAATGCATTATCAAGTACAGCAGTTTTGTCTTGCTTATTTTGGAACACAGCTGTTGTTTTAATTGAGCCCAACAGATAACATGATCAATGGTGCTTCTTAGACACTAGCTACAGAACACAGTGGGGGAATGAAAGCTGGGATGGTCTAATTTATGTTTTTAACCCTGCAAAATGATTGCTATAAACTGGAAAAAAAAAAAAGTTCTTCTCTTTACAGCAGGATTATCCCATAGGAGATAAAAGCAGAGTTCTCACTTTTTATACGGAAGTGTGAAACTGAAGACAAAAAGAACACAAATTTTCACTCTAAAATCTTAAGTTCCTTCTGCATGGCTTTGTAGTTCTTGACATTTTGTTAATGATGTAGCAAGATTTTCACTTGATCAGTCAGGAAGATTAAATTTTGACCAAGAAAGTTCCCTCAAAAATCCAGACTGCATCTGTATTTCCTTGGTTTGGGCCATTCATTCTACCTTTGGCAGGTAGAAGAGACCAGCACCTCACTCTGTTGCCCTCCTTTTCCAACACTTCATACCTGATAAATAGGACTCCAAATACACTGCCAGAGATCTGTGCTGCCTCACCTGTAGTCACGGAGCAGTCAACTTGGCTACTGTTGCACCAGCAATTGAATCTGCTGATAGCAGCTGCCTTCAGACTACATCCCAATTCTCCTTCCCATAGAGCAAATCTGTGCTACCAAAACACGGAGGCATGGGCTGTTAGGATACACTGATACCTGAGCAACCAAGAGATTGCACCCTTCAGGACTTCGTTCCTGCCCAGGTAACGCAGCAGACATTAGATCTTCCCACTGTGGGATATCCTTTCAATTACTTAGGAATGCAATCAGAAGGCAGAATTAGATGATGCTAATACAGACATTGCAAACACCCAAGAGTGAGTGATGGGAAGAAACAATAACCAAGATAGTTGACCTCAGACATACTGGGGAAGACAACTGAAATATAAGCAAAGCTCTTCTAGAGATGACAGGTTGGGGTGGCAGTCTGGATTATAGCTTCTTAGCCACAAGGCAGAGACAAAGAACAAGATGTGAAAGGGTAAAGAAACAAGGGCAAGAAAACAGAGCTCTGACATGATGAATACACAAGGAGAGAAGGAGCAGTGCTCCAGAGAACTGCAAAGGAAAATGGATGGCAAAAGGGACAGAAAAGCAGAGAGGTTCAAAGCTAGATGGTCCTTGTCCAGCTGTGTAGGGTTTTGACACCTTCTGCCTCCTGCAGTAAATCTGCCATTGCGCTCAAAGTCATCTGCAGCCAAGATATAAATCAATCCACTAGGGATTTCCTCTAGGCTTTAACAGCAGCACACTATCCCTAGTGAGTAGGGCTGAATGGTCCAAATCAACCTCATTTTGATACCTTTCTTCAAACAGTAACTTACGGGATTTTACTGTTTGTGCTCTACTATCATTTTCTCGGACCAAGGGCAGAGCATATCACCTGTAATATCGCTATTGAATTAACACTTGTAATTAGAGATAATTTGAAGCCACTTGCCTATATAATTACCCTCAAGCTTAAAATTCTTTCAGTTACTCTTAGCAATCATGGCTGAACCCAAAGCCCAGAGTGGGCAGGAATCACTCCATCAAGTTTGTGATGCTTTGCCTCTAGTACAAGTTACAGGGAATTAATAAACATCTTAACCTGTAGACAGTTGTCATGAAGAAGAATTGGTTATGCTGCTGAAACTGCACAGATAACAATATATAGGAAGAAAGAATAGATTATGAGTATTGCACATGCTTGGAAACAAAAATGTTGTGCCTTCAATAAGTATGATTACTTCAAACTGTAGCCTGGCTCCTGAGTTTTGCAAGATCATTCACTGTTGGTTTTACAAACAAAAAATGATTGTTGTGGGGTAGAAATCAGTCAGAACATATTACAAGACTGAAAATAGCTTTGCACTTTCAGATATTTTCCATGGATGATAAAGAGGAATAATGGATTGTGACTGACATGTCTGTGACCTTCTAAAAGCTTGCAAGTAGCTTTTAAGACCAAGGGAACATTCTTCTAAGCACATCATAGAAACAACTTCATTTTGTTAACTAGCTCTCCATTCATGAGAACTAAGAAAAATAGAAAACTGGGCAGATAAGAGGGGCAAAAAATAATCAGTGATTTAACTACAAAGTCTCATTGAAACTTTTGCATTCATGATCTGTCACTCTTTGGTTTGTATACAACATGGGTTGTTTTTTTTTACAAAAGGTCAAATTGATCAGAAAAAAAAAAAAAAGATTACACAAGATTACACAAGATAATATTTGTTGCCAGAATGCCTCAAATTCTGGTTGGACCTTTGATTCCTTGCAGAGGAGTCAAAGAAAATTAAGGTGCTTAACAGGATAATGAGATAGAGTGGTAGCAAGGGAGAAGATAACATATGTTCATTTATTTATAACAATATTGCAAAGTGTTCCACATATTTAAATCAGTGAGACACACATTTTCCATGTAATTTAATTAGCACTTATGGTAGATATCATAAATGTTTCTAATGCACACTTTTTATTACATGCAAATATAAATAGCTTATTTATAACTGCAAACTGACCAGAAGATGGCCCCATAAGTGAATACAATGCAACTTAAAATTCACTCAAGGGAATAGCCTGGTGTCAAAAAGTGCAAGCTCTATTTATCAATCCTGAAAAGTACATTAGGTGGGTCTCTCTGAAGGGGTAAGGTATTCATCATTGTAGCGCTCCAAACTATTTTGAAGTTTGTTATGAAGTAGATTGGTGATTATCTATGTGTCTGCTCAATCTACTTTACTACCTTAAGCATTAAAACAAGAATAACTAATGCTAATGAAAAGCCAGTCTTATTCCCATGATGTGGTATTAAAAACTTTGTTGTTCCCCAGGAGATGAAAACTGAGTTTTAGGGGCTGACCCAAAGATCACTGATGAAACCCATGAAAAATCTGGATAAATTCACTGGATTTTGCTTCATACCCTTCTCTGGAGTGTCCTCAGAACAGCAGACTCACAAACTTATGCCTTCATTTCCACTACAATTGACTGGAAAGAATGAAAAAAAAATAAAATTACTGCATTTATGAATGTGCTTCTTCCTTCCTTCTACTATCCTGGGAAGCAGACTGTACACCTGCTATCAACTGTGAAAATAAACAGATGTTCATTCCTAGCTGAAATGACACATGCCACTGTTCTTCAAGTTTTGTGCATGTGCAAGACAACTTTTTTTTGGTGTCAACCATTAGCACTGCCCAGAAAACAGCCGTGCTATGTGAATGTGCTCCTATCTGGAAATAGGAGACATAAACAATTACTATAAGATGATAATTATGATTTGACTTCTCCCCGCCTCCCCTCATCTTGACCAAACTCCATAAGATCAGAAGATCTGAACAGCCTGTTCACTGGGAAAAGGCAAGGCAGTATTTCAGCTGACTCTGGGGAAAAAAAGGACTAAAACCTCCACAAGCTCTTTACTTCTCAATTCTATGTGCTTCACAGGGTAGCTGTGTACCTCCATCCAAGTCACTGGCCCTTTGACAATTGCAGGCAAAGGATTTCTCAAAGGCTCTTATTCTAGCTCCATCCCCAGCTTTTAAACATTGAAGCAGAGGTAATTAAGATTAATACAATGTAGAGTTTCTACAATTAAGATATACTCTAGACAGGCAATAACATATTGTTTATTCAAACAAGAAAGAACACTGCATCAATAATTATGACTGTAACCATTCATTTTAATTCAAAATCAGATGATGTTGAATATGATGTACTGACTACTGGGCACAAGGAATACCCGTCTGTCTAGACAAAAATTCTTCCTGAAGGAGGGCTGTGAGTCACCCCAGAGCTTCTGATCAACACATTCAAAGTGTAAACAACTGTTTCCTGAAATAGAAAATTCTTATCACTTGTCACAATGTAATTGCAGCTGTTCAGATTTCAGATGACAACAGTACCTGCTCCGAAATTTTCTCAGTCCAGATCCCATACTGCTGTGTTCCACAGCTGGCACAGTGGAGTCTAGCAGCTGGCACTGCAATTAGCCAAAACACTCCATTGCTACCAAATAGCTCAGATCCTAATTGCCACAGCTGCCCTAACTTCACAGAGGAAAAAAAAGTAATTTTTTTGCTCCATGGATTACCACAGAAGGATGAACTTAGAAAAGCAGATGAAGAGGGGTGATACCCACAGAAGACCTTTGAAGTGCAGAGGGTGGGAGGTTGTGCCTGAATAACCCTGAAGGGAAAATTACTACTAAGTTGCTCCACTACTACTTTCCTGGGTGAAAGGCTGAAGAGTAGACCATGAGGAAAACAACCATTTTCTCACACAGAGGCTTAGAAGCACTTGAAGGAATATAATCTGAAATGCAACACATGTATTTTGAGGAATGGAAATCCTTTTTGCATAGTCACTGTCGGTTCCTATAGCTGGTTATTGTCATTCTGGATACCAGGCTTCTGGAGGAATGGACCGTTGTTAGAAACCTCACATTCTATTTGGAGTGAAAAGTCAGATTACAATTCCCCTTTGAAACAAATTTTAGAAGAAGCTGCCTTAAATACTAGTGGGCAGAAACTGTTAATTTTTTAAAATTAAGAATCATTTAGAAGTCCTCATTATGCTATGGCAGATTCATGAGATAAGGAATATTCTAGCATAAGAGCACTAGAAGAATCATGTGGGTAAAATTACAAAATCACCAAAATTCCAGATTAAAATCATTTTGCTGTAGTTGATTTTGAATGTGTGTGTCTCCCCCCCAATTCCCCTAACTCAAGAGAGGAAGCCTGACTTCCATATATTTAACTGATAATACTCCAAACCATTGTGCCTGATACTAAAGAAAAACCATGTATCTTCAGAAGCTTGAAAGGGAGTTTTGAAGAAGAAAGATGAAGACACGGAATGAAAAGACATTTAAAAGATGAAATTACCATTTAAAGACGTCAAAAAGTGAATACATGTAAAGTGAGTTTCTCAGTTTCTTTATGAAGCAGTCAATAAGATCAGCTTCATGTTTTCCTCTTCTTTTCTTTGAAATATGGATTTTTTTTTCATGTGTTGCAAGTGTTAATTTTAGGGTTAATTTAAAATTCATAAACCTGGAAATGGTAATATGTTTGGTTTGTATACTCATACGAGGAATAAGATTTTCTTGAGCTGTTCAGGCCAGGCAGTCGCAGACTTTATTCACTAGATGCAGCCAGCATTTTTATTCATACATTCACAATCAATACTTGCAGACACCACACTTATTCCATCACTGCCACACCTATAGTCATCACTCAACTTTTCATGGTTATAAATACCAGTCAGCAGTGATGGTTGTGTGCCTTTTATTAGCATTTCTTGAAACATATTTCCTCCCATAGAATTTTTTTTCTTTAAATGAAGAGGCTTTTAACAGAGATTAGGCATGTACGTTACTAACAAGACCCAGTCAACTCTAAGACCTGGAACTTCTCAGGGCTTCACCCCACCAGACTTCTATCCTATATTTGATTTCCACAATCTTGCAGCTTCTCTGAAGCACCTGAAGTTAACTACAACTGATGATCCATTTGCAATGCAGTTGGCTTGGTCAAGGAGCCTGAAATTCAAGAAATAATCCACACTATCTTGGGCATGCAACACCTTTTGGGGTAAGGGATCCCTGTGAGACCATCCACAGTCCTGGTCTTTTAGTGAGCACTCTGGTAGCATCCTGAGCCCAGCCTGTAAAAAGACCTTGGTGCATGCCCTATTCCTGCAGGCCATCGTTTCTTCCAGAAAGAAACTAATCTGGGGACAGAAGAGTAGTGCATACAATATGCCCTGCTCCTTACCCAAATTTACCTAACCTGAAAGTGGGAAAAGCCCCATAGGGCTTAGTTTCACTTGGATGTAGATTTTAAGTGATGAGCTTATTACCAAAGCAGCTGCAAAACCAGGCAGGCATTTCAAAAGCTTGACATTAGAAGAACAGATCCTCCTGGAATTTTCTTAAGGGATTTCCTATATATTTAAAAAAAAAGGGAAAAAAAAGCCACACCACCAAACAAACAAAAAACCCCAAAAGCTGATTTTGAATTGCCTTCCTGTCTGACTTGTGGCCATCTAGCCACGCTGCTATAGAGCAATGTTTGGTCCAGCATGTCTTGTTATTCAGCAGACAAGCACTGATCACAGCCTATCTTGGGAACCCCCAGGCATCTCTTGATACCTGCTTCATTTTCTAGTACACTAGGAGGGGTTTGAGTTCTACCAAGATCAGTCTGTAGAGAAATATAATCTCTTGCCAGCAAACTCCCGTGCCATGCAAGAGGGGAAGGTGTATGGTATGGACAGGTCAGGAGCACACCTTGTGTAAATGTCTTGCTTTAGCAGAATTTTTTTTCCTTCCAAGAATTGGCTGAATCAAGTCAGTCATCACTCTGACAGGCTGCTTCAACTCTCACCTTGCTAGCTCCACATGCAACCTTGAGCACCTCTGGACTATTTAATGTCTATTTTTTCCTCTTAATATGCTCCCCAGTCTCTGATGTGTGCCTGGTAGTGGTGAAAAATGTATAACAGCAAGAGATGACTCTAGCTGAAGACAACAAAGAGGCCTTCAGCATCAAAACCAGCTTTATCCCCAGAGACCAAAAAACCCTACTTCACTCTTACCTCATTTATGGAGGTGAAGGACTTGCCTTCCTTTGTCCCCAGAATCCCTTTATGAAAAACATCTTGCTAGTATTTTCTTCCACAAAAGCAACAGAGAGTTTCCTTGCAAGACATCAGCACAGCTTCTTCTAAAATCTTCACTTTTCTAACCAATGTTTATGCAAGCATTCACTAAAACTACAGAAATCAGAATGGAGTTACTGCTAGAATTTCAAAAGGGGTCACTCAACCATACCTAAATAACTTTTTTAATTAAATATTGAACCGGGGGTAGATTACAAGAAGATAGCAGAGCAGATAGAGGATAGCGTTAGAGATGCAAAGAGAAACTTTGAAAATAGAAGTTGAAAGCCATGCTAAATACAACATTTTTTCCAATACTACAAATTAAGAGATCAGGGAAGGCGAAAATGAGAACATTACAGGCCAGAATGGTAAACTGAATCACTTAGGATGGCAAAATGCCTGAACTATTACATTATTGCATTCTCAATACATTTGCAAGAGCGAATGATAAAAAAAAAGTGGTCTTGGACCTACCAGTAGATCTATAGTAACATAAGGCTACAAATAGCAAGATGGGAGTTTACCGTGAAAAACACAATTAAACGTGTGCCAGAAACCTAACACGTGCAGTAAAGTCCTTGTGTTTTGTGCATTATTACTCCTTATTAGGCTGTATTTCTGTGAGTTTCTGATGTAAGGAGACATGTACATTGTGCTATGTCAGGTCATGTCAAGTCCCATCAAGCCATATGATGTAACGCAGCCTAATGTAACCTGACATGGTGCATATTAGTGCCAGTGGAAAAAGCCTAAATGCCAAGCCATTTTCAATAAATACACCCCATGTGCCAGTGCACAGCAAGACCCCGACAGGGCTTTATCCTGCAGCTCTGCAAAAATGCCAGTCATGGAAAGCTGTGGGGTTTCAGAAAGATGTAAAAATATTCATAAAACCCATTCTGCAGAAGTAGGTATCTATTGGTATTCGTGCCCAGACCTATTAAGCACAATGTACAGACCCTATGAATTAAGAAAATGCAATTATCTTGGATGAATTTATTTCTAAGACTTTTAAAATAATCCCATGTAGCTCTGCAATAAATATGGCAATAGAAACAGAGGATCAGCTGTATTTAAGCTCAAGATGAATTTCCTCTTCTCCCCCATCCTCGTTTCCGTTACTCCTTGCTTTTGCTCCATTAGCACCAAGGGTTTGTTTGCTATATCCTAGCGACACCCAGTATAGTCTGTGTTTGGGTATGACCTTTCAACTTGGCCTACCCTTGTGCAGCCTACCCAAAATCTAGCCTGAGGAACTGAACTGATTCCGTCTCTTTCTGCATTTACATTTCTGAGAGGTGCTTTCTTATTGTAACATGACAGCATCAGGTTCAGATGGAAAGAAGAGTACCAAGAAGTGAAAAGCATGCCAGGGGAGGAAGATAGCTCCACAACATATCAACCTGAAAAGCATCTGGGTTCACTGTCCCTGTCAATGTCTGTACAGACAATTACAGTAACCTTGATGTTCTTTCCATCGTGGAAAAAAAAATAAATCCAACATGCTCAACTGAATTGTCAAGTCTTGGAAAAGACTTCCCCCATTCCTCATTTGGATGGTTTGATAAAGAGCTCAGCTACACCCCATCGTGTTCAATCGTGTCCTGGATGCCTTACAGAGATACATGTAAGGAACTGTATGGGGACAGGTGAGGGATGCTCCGTCCTTGGCTCAGCCGCTGCCTGCTTTGGAAAACGGGGTGGCAATTAGCAGCCCTACAGACAGCACATCTGTAAAAGCAGAAGGTAATTCTCTGGAGGGTAGTACAGATCCTTGGTATCTCAGAGACTCACCCTGCCTGGGGTTTTGCATACCTACAGAAGGCATACCCCTCATGCAGTTTGCCTACACGGTATTTATACAGCTGAATTCTTTGCCATTTAGGCATTTACTTTGACTTAGAGGTGCAGCAAAGCAGGAAAGATATCAAAGCTCATCAAACTGATCGCTTGCATAACATTGTGGGGCTGGAGTATGCGTCGCTTGGAGAATCACAGACAGGTGGAAAGCCTTGGCAGGTACAAGTCTTCAGTCCTTTCAAAGGCTGTTAGCACCTCTTCAAAGAGAAAAGGATAACTAAAATACACACACAGAGCCTTCCTCCTCATCCAGATTAAAAGCTGCCTCACAGGTCTTCACCACGTAGTTACTTTTTTATAGAATACATAAAGAGAAGAATAATATTTTTGTCCTCAACTTTGTCACGAACAGAATTCAACTACTTCAATAACGCTTCAAGTATTTAAATAAAATTGTTGAGGAGAATTTTAGTGAGGGTAAACATCTGTTCCTTACAGCAAGTTGCTCACTGCTTAAGCAAACACCTTTCCCAGCCACTTTTCAAAAACCAGTTGGAAAGGGCCAAAGGTGAATTTTGGCATCAAGGATGATTTATTTGTGCAAAACATTTTAAACACAAGCAATATATTCCTGTCACCCAGACAGCTGACAAAATGTCAGTCGCCTTTATCAATTGTTTCAGTACCTCCTGTCAGCTACCATCAGTCTTTGAAATAAACACTATAAATAAAACTGCATAGGCAAATGACTGCCAAATAAACCAAGGGTTAAGCACATTTCACCAATTATGCAATTTCTTGCCAAAAGTTATTCTGATCAGAGGCCTAAATTGGAAGCGAATGTAGAGCTTCAGCCATAGAGGAGGCAAGTGCATCATGATAAATATACACAGGCCTTTTTTTTTTTTTTTTTTTTTTAAAATATGCCCAGCAGCAAAGCATCCCTTGGCCACATTGGTCTCACCATCTGGTGGTGGGGTGGTCACAGCAACCTGCTCCCGAAACCTGCCCTGTGCCCACAACCCAAAGCAAAACTTCACTCCTGTCTTCTGCTGAGCAAAGAGGGAGAGGTGAAGGTGAATTAGAAACACACAGGGAGGTGCAGCTATAGCTGACACAGGAGCTCACCTGGGTCTGCAGGAACATGAAGGTCAGATGTGACAGGGAGAGGCACCAGGAACTGCCCCACTGAAGCCCTTACCCCACTTGTAGACCCCCAAAGCACACTTCCCAACTGCCTGGACCTCCACCTCAGACCTCCTGCACCATCCAGAGGTTCCTACCACACTGAAAAGGCCTGTCCTAAGCCCTTCCTTATATATTCACCTACAGTGGTGGGGTCAGGGACCATTTCCTGCTTGCCCAGATAGCCTACTCAATTTGTGCATTGGACAGGCGAGGAAGACCAGCACTCCATGTGTGGCAGAAGGTCAAGATAGTAATTAATGGTGGGTTGAGAAAAAAAACAGGGGATCTTTTACAAGTGTCTTATTTTTTAAACCTCTAGGAAAGGTAGCATGAGAAAAAAGTGAGGCCATTGCTCTCAAAAGTATAGGCAAGGAGATAAAATGAGTTTATAGTAGAATATAATACATACAATAGAAGTATTTTTTATCTCTACACTCAGCATCCATCAGCTGCCATTGGGCGTTCCTTTCCTAATTCTTTTTACATGAGTGTTGGCACACACATGTACAAAAAAATCTACCTGTTTTCTTCCTGCTTCATCTGCTATTTTTCTATGGCATCATCTAGCCAACACAGAGAAACACAAGAAATAAATGGTGGGAAGCACCTCCTTTCCAAAGAAAGGAGAGTGTTATAACAGCTATGGTACAGAGGTAGATTGCAAATCTTTCTGCTGAAAGCAAATGCTGAGTGAAGATTGCCACCCTCCTCATTTCAAGCCCCATGCATGTTTTGTTTCCACCTTGCAAGATAATATCTCGTTATTGGCTGAGTTGCCAATTGTCTTTTAAATCCTTAGAGATGTCATTGCACATCTCCCAACCTAAATAATAAAAATATCCTGTGGAGTTATGATAAGGATCTACTGTTATTGAAGGGATTGATGTAGCAGTGCCAAAACCCTATGATAAAACAGTCTTAATATCCAACTTAATATAATAAGGATTACCAAACCGTGCTGATTTGAGGCTTCCACCCCCACCCCAACTTTGCCTTTTCAGGCTGTGCCTGTAACACTTTGGGAGATGTTTAAATGTCAATGGCCCCAGATTTCAAAGTGGCGCTGCACAGTTGTGCAGCTGCAGCTGGAGGCTCCAAGAAGAAAAAAGAATATTATTTTTCTGTGGGATGCTTAGCTCTTTCATGTTAGGCAGGATGAATACTACTCAGCACCCACATCTTAACCCCAACAGGGTTAAGTACATTATGGTCCTTGAGTGTCTCAGGAGAGAAGTCCACTCAACACTCTTGAAGGCGACTGCACCTGCAGGCAGGAGAGTTTGAAGGCCAGTCACTAAGCAAGGCTTTTGTTACCATGTGAATACAGGTGAAATCAAGACCATGAACACGCGTGATAGAAATCAAGAAACAGAGTGTTCATTTAAACTGGTCTGGAAATATTTTCACATGTCCAGGTCTGGGTATATTGCATGCTTTTTCCACCCAGAGGGTGGAAAAGCGACATCAAGAGCAGGAGATAATTCATTCCAGCAAGTCCCTGGAACAACAGGGATAGCAGGACTGCTATCTGCACCCTGTAGCAGACATGCTTTTTGGTTCAAGAACAATAATTCTTGTGAGTCCTGCAGGTCTGCTCAAGAATGAGATAAAGAATAATATTGTGCAATCATAAAGGACACTAATAATGAAGGAGGGGTAAGTATGGTGCTCAAAATGTGTAGTGTGGCTCCACCATACAATGGTAATTGCATTTCAAGTTAGGAGGAGCATCAGCACAACACTGGGTTTGGTTCAGAGTTGGAGATACAACCCCTGCAGAGCCAGGGAACCTTCCAGAAGTACATATTATCCAGCAGATGTCTAAACTCAAACATGTCCTGAGAAGGTAATCCTCAGAGGGGTTACAACTGCTCTTAAGCATTAAAACTTCTGGGTTCTCCAGACATGACCAGTCTGGTTCTTCTGTCAGTTTCTCTGACAAACTCCATGAAACCCAGCATCTACTCCAAAGACAGAAATATTTAAACACAATTCACAGAGCTTTTTTATGGCAAGCCCACTTCCATCCTGCGCTTGGTGCAGCTGATGGGACTAACCTGTGGGACTTGGAAAGCACACAGTGCCACAGAAACATTCTCCCATCAGTCTGTAACGCACACAAGCACACTTCTAGTGCATCCATCCAGCTGCTGTACGTGGAGGCATGCATTAGGCAGAACAGGGAACATTCTGCCCTTGCTAGAGCTGCATTTGGCTTGCTTTCACACCATCATTTTGGCAGGATTCCTTCGTCCTATCTAAGTGCAGATTTGGAGAGGAGATGCTTACAATGTGCGTCTGCTGGTCAAGGGAAAAGCCAAATTCCCTTTTCCATGCATGAGTTCTCTGATTATTATTATTATTTCTATCTTTTGCCTGTAAAATTCAGAGTGAAAACCTGGTCCCAGGGAAACCAATAGCAGAACTCTTACTGATGCCCCCGGGTCCATGGTTTCCCCTTTGATTTTACAAATGTTTTGGGCTCCAAACTTGCCAGCTTCATTTCCTCAGACCTTTTCGGCATTACCTACATCACAGAGTGGGACTTGCCATATTGCATTTGACAAAGATTTTCCCCAGTGTCCTGGTCATGAATCATCATTCAGTATCCCAGTATCCATTGCGAATAGCAAATGAAGTTGCCTGACATAGATTGCATATCATACCACGTTATTTATGTCAGGTCAAAATTTGCTGCAGGAGTTGTTAATTGGAAGCAGAGCCACTGGCTGGTTGTTTTGTTTGTTTGTTTGTTTGTTTTTCTCTATGAAACATAAAATTAAAAAGGGGAGACCATCTCACCTACCCATACTTGGTACAACCCTTCTTCTTTTTAAAAAAATTCTCCTGATTGCTGGTTCCTTGCATTACCTCCTGCAGCACATTGCCATCAAACAGACCCAACACAAATTGTTTCTGTGCTTTGGGAGCACAAAGTGATGAAAGCCTTTGGCAGAAAGGGTGCCACAGCCTCTCATGAGTCCTACAAGAAAGGCAACCGGCCAAATCCGGAGCTCCAAACCCAGAGAGGAAGACAGGTGTTTGTGCACATCTGGCACTTGCAGCTGCCAGAACAGCAGGAGGGAGAACAGGGGTTTCCAGATGTGCACTTCAAAGCCGAGCACAGTATTTTTTCCTAAATGTGCAAAAACAAACTTCTCCCTTTATCAAAGAATCACAGTTCAGATGCCATCAGACTGGGTGTACAATCTGTCTCTTGTCCAAGGATTGACTGGTGAACCACACTGGCACTTTGTTTTATGAGCGTATGAATTACCAGTGAGATTCAAGAACACCCCAGAGAGAAAAATGGAGCTTCTTATACCAAACATTACACTCAACCTCCATCAGGACCATCAGCAATAAACTCTTTCCAGTTACACACAAGGGGTTTATGCTGAACGCCAGAGAGAATTAAAATGGTTTACCTACACATGGTGCCTAGAAGATATATAATTCCTCCATACGCTTTTAACTGAAGGAGATAACTAAAAGTTTTAAGCTGAAAAAAATTTTTTAATGATTGGAGTTGTCATTATTAAAAGGAAAATGGTTAAGAAATCTTTGCATTTTCCTTTTTTGGGGGCTATAATACGGTCTCTCTCCCCATGCTGATAATTAAATTCCATAAAATTAAGGACTTAATCCAATAACTAAACAAATCCTTGTATATTTAACAGACAAGCTATATTCTTCACTTATTAAATGTACAATTAAAAATACATAAAATTTTAATTCTTATTACATTTAATTGGTAAGGTCAATGCCAATTACAGTGTAGAACCGCTTTTACTTCAATTTAAAGTGTTATCTCCTACATTAGTTTTCATTAAGGTGTTAAATGAAAAGAAATCATTATTAAAGAATAAAATAAATTGTCAGCAAACTAAGCAGGCAATGTCTGTTGGTATTGTTAAATGCACTTCAGGGAAACTGTTCCCATGGTCTCATCTGTTGTAGCAATTATCAAAGGATGGGGGAAAAAGGCATCTGGAAAATTCCATACAACACTTAATATATATCTGTTGGACCTAATGTCTGACTTAATATGAAAGACTTAAAAATAATGTTAACAACAACACAAAAATCTATTCTCACCTTCCAGACAGGATAATTGGTGATCTTAAAGGAAAGGGAAAATATGTACCTGACACGGAGAAGGTTATAGAATATGACAGCTTTAATCTGTTATGTTATTTCTTCTAGAAATGTTTCATTTACACTTGTAAATAAAAATATTAATGGTTTTTCTCGAGACTAGGGCCAGAGAAAAGTTAACACGCAGCAATAGAGAGTCTTGGACCATGCCTGAGACAGAAACACGGCAATAACAACTTGAAATCATTCCAGCCAGACATGATACTGCATTCCAAGATCAAGAAATTGTGTGCACATCATTAAATATGCATATTAGTTAGCTAAATGAAGGTTGGGAATAAGACCTAGAGCTAGACAGGACCTGCAGAGCCAGGGCTCAGGCAGATGTCACTGCATTGATTATACTTTGGCAATATGTCAAGCTCCATTAAAAATTAAATTAAATTAAAGAAAGCTCAACGTGTTGGCCAAGTATAATCGCTGTGGTGACACCTGTCCAAATCTGCATGTGCCTGAAGCCACAGCGCCCAAAGTGCTCCTGGTATGTCACTGGGGATGGGGTGTTAAGTCTAAGATGAATTATGCTGGCGGACAGGTAGGGCATATGCGACAGACTGTGTGCAGCAGGCAGGGAAGAGCAGATCCAATCTGAATTTCCAGCCCTCATTTTTCTTCTCTGCTCAGAAAAACACTGAGAGCTGCAATCCAGCCATCACCACCTCTCGAGTGGGGTGTGGACACGATACCTCAAATACCCAGCTCGTTCTTCTTCCCTTCCATCTCAGAATCATCCAAATTACTGAATTCTAAGCATCGTACAAGGCAAACTTTGCCAATGTGGTAGGATTTAAGAGTTAAAGAACAGGTGGGCTGGAATAACGTTAAGATTTAAGTTTACTCTGACTAGTTTTACACCTTAAATGGCAAAAGCACCAAAGCTGGTGATATCTGCCCCCGCCCCTTATCTTACATATACACAGAGATGAGTATTGCCCTACAGTAAAAAGCTGCTGCTCTTTTCATTCCCTGGATGGAGAGAGTGGGAACAGCTACTGTGAAGCTGTCATGTCTCTAATGACAATCTGGAGACTTATGTGAAATGTATTGCCTTATCTGCACATACATGTCTGTGCAGAACAAAGCTTGCCAGCCTAACTGCCCTTATTAAAAAGGAATCGAATACAGAACAGAAGAGCCATTACAGCTGCCTCTGTTAGGGAATGTTGCTACAAATTAAGAAAAAAAAAAAAAGCACCCTGAATCAACAATGTCAGTTCTAGACAGTAGCACGTGGGAATGCTTGGCTTGGCGGACAGTAAGGCAGTATATTGTGTCTAATGGAGAAGAAAAAGATAGTGAAGCTGCACAGCATTTCCAGGGGAAACAGGAATGACAGCAAAGAGAAGTCATACGGTAGAGACAGAAGAACAGGGGAAATTTCAGGCTGGAGAGGAAGAAAAAAGTGAAAGATGATGGGAATATGAGATCAGGACAGATACAGAGATTAAGTGAAATAATAATACTAATTATAAAAAAAATAAATCTATCATGTTAAATATTGCTAAAACTAGTGCTTTACAAAAAGACCTTCTTCAGGCAAATGCTTTTTGCAGTTGTCACAGAGTCCTGGGATGTCTGACATAAAGGTCACCAAGACTGCACTAAGGCTCCCATTAAGAATGCCACCACAGTTTTGCCATGAGTTTCATCTTGTGGTGTTGTTACTGACTCCGAATTCTTACTGCAGACAGTGAAATAGGAATCAGGGTGGAGGGTTGCATAGAATCATAGAACTTTCTAGGTTGGAAGGGACCTTTAAGATCCTCTAATCCAAACATCAACCTGATAAAAAGCCATCATTAAACCATGTCACTAAGCACTATGTCTATCCATCTTCTAAATAACTCCAGGGATGGTGTCTGAACCACTTCCCTGGACGGCCCATTCCAATGCTTAATTACCCTTTCAGTGTGAAAATTTTTCCTAATATCCAATCTGAACCTCCCCTGATACAACTTGAGGCCATTTCCTTTTGCCCCATCACCTGTGACTTGGGAGACCCCTACCTCACGACACCCTCCTTTCAGGGAGTTGGAGAGCTACACCTCAGCTTCCTTTTCTCCAAGCTGGACAATCCCAGCTCCCTCATCCTGTCCTCATAAGACTTATTCTCCAGACTCCTCACCAGCTCTGTTGCCCTTCTCTGGACCCACTCCAGGGGCTGTGTGCCCTTCTCTGGGCGAGTTTTGGGTTCAGAACCACCCTCTGAGCGCAAAGCACTGGAGATGAGCTAAGACTACTGGAAGAAGGACCTATGCTGGGTCATCTTGTCTTATGACTACTGTCAATGTGGGCAGCTAAAGCAATTAACAGCAGGGATATACCCCAAATCTGGTCTGATTTTTCCTTACTGGAAGACCTCAAATATCTCTTATTGCTTGGAAGAAGTATGACACAGGAGGCAGAGAAGGACTCCAACATGAGGAAAAGATTAGAAAAGTTTAATTAAGCCAAATGTAGTATTCATTTGGAGCGAAAGTCACTGACACAGAGGACTGAAACAAAGGTTTGACTTATTTACATTATGGGTTAACAAGTTTTTGCAATACTTAGGATTTGGGATGACCTTCTCCTTAAAGTCAATTCCATTTCACCAAAGCCCTACCAGCTTTTGTCAGTAAGAGGACGTGTCGTATCAGCCTGACAGCCAGGTCGCATCCTGCAAACACCCCCTGATGCTCTCCCTCCTCGTGCAGAGCAGCAGATGTTGACGTGGCAGGACAGCAAAATTCACACTACTGCTACGTAAGCTGTATTTGGCCAGACAAACCCTTTTGGTCTTTGCAACTACCAGCCTGGTATCTTCACGAGTAGTAAATTCCACGAAAAACTCAGAAATAAAAGTACTACTATGTCCCTGCTTCTCCCCGGGCCTATATAAATGGAAAGATACCTCTGTTTTGGAATCACAGAGTTCTATGGGTTATTTAAGGCAGGACTTTTCTCTCCGGGATTTTGATTTACGAGGCACTAAACACATGAGATCTTGAAACTTGTCATAGGTTCTTGCAAAAAGAATTTTAGAGTTCCTACTCAATTATTGTTTATCCAGTTAGTGAAGCATTTATCATGACAACTGTCTGGTCAATGGCCGGGTTTTATGCACCGAAATAGGACAGTGTATCCCCTTACAAGTTTTAGCTCTGATTTTTTTTTTTTCAGAGGTTAGGTTTGGAACATAACAATCTTTCCACAGGGGCTGCATTTGAATATTGTCTAATGCTACCTACAGTGTCAGCAGATAAAAATAAGACCCGATACTCATATTCCACCTGTCCCACAAACAGGTTATGACCTATTCAATATCAAAGACAGGGCACAATGAACTGTACGGCACAAACATGTCTGTTTTTACAGTAGTTGTATCTAACCTTGTATATTAGAGAGCAGTCACTGAATAAATTAGCTTGAATAAACAGAAATTGTCTTTTTGCAAAGCCAATATGCAGCTTTGGCAAGTTTTACAGCCACAACCCCACAGGGTGAGCAGGGTATCTCTTGGAAAATTATGCTTTTGTCTACACTATGTAGTATCTCCTGTGACACAGAAGTTTGAATAGTGCTCTATCACGGGTACATTGCTACACTAGCGCTTTTATAACTGTGACATTAATATATAAACAATGCAATAGTCTGGAGTTTTCTGATAAATCCTTCAAAATTATTTCACTAAAAATGCTCACTTTTCCCCTTTTGTATATGATCATATTCATCTTATTCAGCCACATGTAAGAGGAGGAATTTTAGATTGATAACACAATCACAAAGCCAAGAGGTCTGCAAATTTACTCAGGTCAAAGCTTTATCATCCTCTGCATGATGTTAGGTTTAAGCTAACAAACCACGTTGAAATAATTCTTCCTACCAGAAAGCAAATCTATGGGGGCTGAGCTGTATACTAGGGACCTCAGAGAAAAGTTTGTCCTTGAAAATCATCAAAATGACTTTTAAGGCTTTCGGTTGCATTTTCCCCTTTGTTGAGTTACTTTTCCCCCAGGATCTAGTGGTGACTGGGCTGAAAAGCAAATGAAAAGAAGGCAGCCCATGTTTATCGGGCTAATAAACTCCTGGCAGGTAGGTAGCAGATGCAAGTGCTCCCAGTTTGCTTTCTTGCTTTATGAAAAGTCTTGCCCAGAGAGCTGGCTCCTCTACCCCAAGTCAGATCTCATTCCTTCTATTTCATCATTAGCAGGAGAACTAGTAGTATACCACTACCTAGTCCTATACTCAATATAAGGACTAAAATTTACTAAAAAGAAGGCCTCATCTGTTAAACTTAGATAGGGCCAAGGAGGACAAAGTTCTTCAATATACTGAATTTTTTATTCAGCTCTGCATCTGCAATACTGCAAAGTGCTTCAGAGCAATCCAGCTCTCGGAACAGTTCACTTACTGTGCTGGTATTAAAAGTTAAAATATAGAGGGTGCAGCTGACATTGCAGAAGAAAACAAAAATCTATAACCGAATGCCAATCTCGAATCTTTGTCTGGTAAAATGAATTTAAATGGTAGAAGGATTGAAAAGGTACTATATAAAATATGCCAGTAGGCACTTCACTGTTTGAATCTTAATGGGGTTTCTTTTTTGCATTTATGTAAGTTCTTCAAAGATTTATTCTCTCAATTACCAATCAAAAGAACTCATAAAGGTAAAGTCAGTGGACCGTGAAGGATTAGAGCTGTCTGCTAAGACAGATGCAGACTTGGCAGGCCCTGTGTATTAAACAACCCTGTTTGATACCAAACCTTGGCCCAAACGATGACTGGCAAACTAAGTTGTTTGTAATGAACTACTTTGACTTAGAAAAAAGAAAGAAAGAACTAACAAGCTCCCCCCCAACAAGACCCCACATAGTCCAGATTTTAGTTAAGACTTAACCTGTAAAGACTGATTCTTAAAACTTGTTTATGGGAACCCAGCAATTCAAGCTGAGAAAACTGACAGCTAAAGGCCAACTAGACTTTTTTCTTCTCCATTTTTCTTTTTAGTAAAAACCCAAAAGATTAGTAATGTTATAGTAGCCTCTGCATAAATTTAATCTGAGATTTAGTTAAATATAATATTCAAGCAATGCTTAATAAACATATTTTACTTGGGGAAATTTTGTATGTTTTCTATGAGGAAGTCCTTATTTTATTTTTTGGGCTTCAATAAAGCAATTAAATAAGTTAGATTCAAGTATAATAGTACCCCGTTTACTTAAAGTGCCAGGCCTGCTTTATGGGCTACACAACTTGCATGCCTAAATTTAAATGTAGCTCATTGGACTGGGACCTGCCCTAGGAAGCAACCTATACGTTGAGTTATTTTTATTTTCCTAATGCAATTCTGCCATCTTCCATGGATAATGAATTATTGAAGAATACTCAAAAATTACAAAATCAGTTAACAATTGAGAAATAACCACTTCTGGAAATCATCTGCTCCACTTTCCTGCTCAGACCAAGGCCAGCTAAAGCTCAGGGCTGCTGGGTTTTGAATATCTTCAAGGATGGAGCCTCCACAGCCTCTCTAGGCAATGTGTTCTACTACTTTACATTTGCTCTTCCAGGCAATGCATACTTAATCTAATAAGGACATATCAAAGACTGGTTGATGGTTACTTGCTTAGCCATTATTTTTAATAGCTGTCTAGGAGGCTTGTAGATACTGATTAGTTGGTTATAGTTTGTTATGAATTCCTATGTAAAAATTGAAAGCTTATAAAATAATAGAATCATAAGGGTTGGAAAAGACCCGTGGGATCATCAAGTCCAACCATCAACTTTACTCAACAAAGTTCTCCCGTACATCATATCCCCCAGCACCACATCTAAACAACTCTTAACCACGTATTATATAACAACATATTTAGTGATGTATTATATCTAAATGACATATGTAGAAGATGACCCAGTAATAAATACTACACACGCTTCTTCCTTCCTTGAATTCTTGCTAATTATTGTAAATAGTTCTAAGTACTGCATCCAACAAAAAATGCCAGGTGAACCAACTGGGGAGGATATTTTCACACCAGGCAGGAATTTAGGTAGGATTCAAATGTTGGAACTCCCATGCTTTTTTTTAAATGCCCAGAAATGTATAAAACCTCGGTACATCACCTTCTTGTCTCAAAATACACAACTTCTCCATGAGCCATAAGAAAAAAAAAAAAAAAAAAGGCTGTCTGGATTTTGAATCCAACAGAGATAACTACCTCGAGGGGTGACAACATGATTTTCCATGGACATGTCCTCAGTGCCAGAGGCAGCACAGCCCAGACTCCTGTGCTAGCAACATGTTTGCTAGCACTTTGCTCACTAGCAGTGCAGCTCTTTTGCTTTTTGATGGGAGGTAGCACCTCGGAAAGACATTGCACCGTGCCAACAGGCTGGCTTAGCGGAGGAAAGCTCTAGCTCCACCACAATGCCTCATTGAGCAGTGGAGACTTGCTCATTGACACTGGCATCCCTCCCGCTCAGACCACTAATCCATAAGCCCTCTTACCTCCTTTCCTGAAATGTCTGCCTTTGAATTAATCTGTTGGCTTTCTGAAGACATTGCTCATGGCTTGTTATGAGAGAGTGTTAATTAGAAGAATTTTCAGGTCCCTCTTTGCAGTTCTGCCTATACAATCCTGCCCAGATCCACGGATCCTCTGCTGTGCCAAGCACGGAGCTGTGATGAATGTGATTCCAATCTCATTTCATACATCCTTCCGACAGGCGGCAACATAAACTTTCCTTGGAGATTTTAGTCATAAATCAAAGAGGCAGCGTGGTCTGCTAAATGGAGCACTGGGCAGGGACTTAGGAGTCCTGGTTGTCACTTCATTTCCCTATACTTATTCTCCCTTTTCTTATTTATTCAGTTCCTAACGTCATCAGGTCACTTCCAACTATGTACTCTGCACATCACCTTGACATACACCTAATAGCAAGACTCCGTATTACTTCAGTAAGAGCAATATTTATCATTAAGACAGAAAAAGATGCTAAACTGTATAACATAAGGAAATAACAAATATCTGAAAAAACACACTATTTTATCATAAAGTTCATTCAGAGAACTTTTTCTCTTGGTAACTGGTGTCATAATATCCTCCCAGTCTAATGATGGACTTTGTTATGTTGAAAGGATCTACTTCATATTTATGTCCCTTTTTCCCCCCAGGAAGATCTTTAAAGAGCTATTTTGTCAAATTGTGCTAGAGAAGAGCAGTGCTTTAACTATTTCATCACATTAAGTAGGATTCTAAAGTAATATAATTTTTAAGATAATGGAAGCTTTTTTCTTTTCCTGGAAAAGAATAGAAAGAAACTAGCATATTTTTTTTTCACTATTTTTTCAGCAGGCATTTTCCCCCTCTTTTATTATTTGGAGCATCGTCACTATAATATGGCAGGTAACATATTGCTGTATTAACAAGGTCACTCAGTCACAAAATCCCATTAGTGGTGAAAATGACAGAGCTGAATTGTGTAGTGACAAATAAGTTAAATTCTTACCTTGTGCAGGTTCAAATTTACACAATGTGGAAGTAGAAGAAAATGCATCTGCAACTCACGATCACCCTGCACAATTCATACAGACACAACCTCAGCCTTCTTACTTAGGCAAGGAAAATGCCTTACTCACTCTGGGGGTACTTGCACTGATAGGACAAGTGATGGCTTAATAACTGAAAGAGGAGAGATTTAGATTAGGTATCAGGATGATATTCTTTAATATGAGGGCAGTGAGACTCTGGAACAGGTTGCCCAGAGAAGCTGTGGTTGCCCCATCCCTGGATGGGGCTTTGAGTGACCTGGTCTGGTGGGAGGTGTCCCTGCCCATGTCAGGTGGGGTGGAACTCGATAACTTTTAAGGTCCCTTCCAACCCAGACTATTCTGTGATTCTATGAAAATTCAATGAAGTCAGTAGCTTCTTTTGAGCTACGCCTATAAAAACCCTAGATATAACCAAATATGCTATAGAATATTGAGCAAAACAACGCTCTTTCAAAGTTTTTGCGTATACTGGTATAGTCACAGATTTTACAGCAGGGAGTGTGGCAAGGAAGAAATCCATAATTAATTAAAGCAGGTATTCTACAAAAGCTTCGTTATCTAGTAGAAAGACAAGATATAAACTTTGTAAGCACAGCTGAGAGCAAAGGTCTAACCTGCACCGCCAGCAAACCTCTCCAAATTACAACTATTTCCATGCTTCCTCCTGGCTCTTCGTATAGCAATATGGCCACCACCACAAGGCAGTGTCCTCCTGCCCCAGCTCCCATGGGTGGCCTGAGGAGGAGCAACAGGAGTCTTGCCAAGCCCTGCTGCTGAGCGGTGCCACAAGGGAGCTGCATCACCCGACACCCCCGGGTCTGGGAGGTATGGGACGGGGTGAGCGGCTTCACCCAAATGGAGGTTTGCAATCAAACAGCACAAAGCAAATAGCAGGCACCACAAAGAACAGTTCAACTGGTAATAATTCAATGGGAAAATGTAGAACAAATTAAACTGTCCTGCAGTGCTGCTTTCTTCCTCAAAATTTGCAAGTTCCACTGCCTGAGGAACTCAGGAAAAAATCTGATCAGAGTCTTGATTAGAGCCAGATGAAAAAGGCAAGCTGTCTTTCCTCAATTCCTTGCCATGCCTCCATTCCCTACAAATTTTCAAGGGATTTCTCAGCAACACACACACAACTAGGTTTTCAGAAAGCTTTTCCTGCTTTTAAGTAATTATACTTTTTTTTGGTCTTTGTCAAAAAAAAATCCGTAAGAATTCTTTTTAGACAAATGTTGTATTAATCCCTTAGTTTGTTCACAACTTGAGAAAAATATTTTAATTACACTTGTCACTCAGCTAAAAATTAACTGGGGTAAAAAAAATAATTAATAAAATCAAGTTTACTATAAAATACAATCCCCATCTTGAAAAGCACTCTGTAACCCTCAAGTCCTACAGAATCCATATCTGAAGTCTGCTTCAGAGATATAGTCCAGGAAGTCCAGAGAGAACCTCACAACTGAAGAAACCTGCCTAGCTCTAGGGTTGTCATCTTTCCTCTGTCCACGAAGAGATGAGACTATCTGGTCCAAGACTTACACAGATTCCGAATTCCTACAGAATTTTCCACCCCCAGGATCTCACTGAACTTTACTTTCAAAGAAATAAAGCTCAGTATGGTCCTATGAGCTCTCCATTAGCATGGAAAGAAACCGTGTCCAACAGACTTTAAAAGATGTGCTCTGAAACTCTTCAGTTCCCTTTAGATTCAGTTGGAACTTCAAATGATCAGCACTGGCTTTTTCTTTTGTAAATTATATTGATTACACGCTTAGTCAGAAGCAGCACACAGGGAAACCAGAGAGGCCTTTACATGTTAGAATCACAAAGGCACAAGCTACTGGGGGAATAGCTGTGAAGAGAAGGGTAGCTCATGGGATGTGCTGGACAGTGATGGAGACGAGGGCATACATTAGGTCACATACCAAGCCTGACATCAGTCCATGGGAACACCATGGGGCACCAAGAGGCATCCAGGTGAACACTTTAGTCTTACCCAACTGCAGACATTCATGTGTTCCCAGTTCTTACAGGAGTAGCCAGAATTAGGCAAGAGGAGGGAAGCTGGTGTTTGAGGAGGAGCTGGGAATAGACTTTAAAACCTCTGGCTCCTCTGAGTCTTGTCACCCCATCATTTCTCACCGAACATGACTGAAGGTTTGTTACTCAGGCTGGTGTTTGCACAGGCTGGATGTGGTTGTAGATACTCTAAAAACCTAGTGAGCCACAGAAAATTCTTTCCCTTTGTTAACGTCCTGCTGAAGCTTTTAAGCACCATTATCCATCCCACATACAGATTTTGTAGGCACAGCTGGCCTTTCACTAAAAAAGGAAATATTTCCATCTCAAAAGACATTGGATGCTTATGAATTGTCACAAAGAGCTAAGATATTTCGAAGGCACACTTTCATTTCAAAGAAATTCACGTAGAATCGTTAACACACTTGTAAATGAATCAGGAATCGTGCATAGTCTGTAACAAAAGGAGTTCAGAGCACCTTCCTGAGCACCTACGCAATCCAAGGAGGGGGTGATTTTCATTAGGGACCTACTTAATGCTCAGGAAAATGGGATCGTGAACACAACTTGGCTTTCCAGGCACTCCCTTTATGTTCTTAAATTATTTACATTGAGAAATATTTCAAGTTTACAGTAGATTTAATACAGTAGAGGTGGAGGCTTTAAGGAACAAGAACAAAGCCCTAATTCTGGTTACATCAATGTGAGTTTCTGCAATTCCATTGCAGAGGAAAACTTAAAAATAAACCTCCCCCCAAACAACTTTGCAACTTTCTAAAAGCTTCTCACCTCAGAGATATTTAGATACATAATTCCTATGGACTGCAAAAGGGCATAGGTGGGCAACTCACTTCTGAATAGTGGAGAATCCCACACACGATCAGACTGCAAATGGAAATCTTCCTCTTTGGGGGCACACTCCCTGGGGCAGAGGACCAATTTTTGTTGTATGTTTGCTATGGTCTCCAGTCATTTACACGCACCTGTCTTGCATCACATGTACAGAGTGATGTTCTCTGGGTTCTGGGAGAGACCAGGATCACCCAACAAGTGCGACACCAGCTCCAACTGGAGACTGTGGACCAGCAGGTCCTTGGAGAAACAGCCCTTCCCAGGACTCATGGCAAAGGGGTGCATCAAAGGCAGCAATCTCCTGTCTACTTGGATGCCTAGTGCCCCAGAGGAATGCAACTCAGGACTGCAACAGGAGCCAAAGCAGCTCATCACCTTGTGAAAATCAAACCTCCTGATTTGATCTGACTGCCCAGAGCAGAGGTGACAGCTTCCTGCTGCTTCCCTTTTGGCTGGGGACATGTTAGTTCTCCCCGTAACAGAATAAATGTACCGGTGATGGGACTCCAGTGAGTCACTCACAGGGGCAGATTTACACCTTCCTAAGCAAAATCTACAAAAGGGGCGGGTATATTTAGTTAAAAAGCATTCCACCTAATTGACACAAAGTCTAATAATTCTTCCCTGTGTTACAATTTCAGGCTACTCAAATTTTTGGCTGAACTTGTTAAGACAAAGTTGAAGATAGAGTAGCTTTTGAAAGAAATGTCCAATTAGCTTCCCCTTCTGATTTTATTTGTCCTGAAATTAGATCTTATTGCAGTTGTATTTACAAAACTTGTGCTGTGGGATATCTTTCCTCCACAGTCTGCCATTGCTAATGAGCAAAGGACACATAGATAGTTCTTACAGTTCTTTTCTCTCTTATAATTTCTCAAGGTGAACTATGATTTCCTTCAGAAGCTTTGCTTGCAGAAAGTAAGGATTTTGTGAAAGACAGAGGCAAAAATATTAATTGCTTTTTCCCACTTTGCTGACAGTTCCAATAGCAGCAAATGTTATTGCAAAGGAGGAAAAAAAGCCTCCCACTGTCAACCGCAAGATCACATCAGTTCTGTAGTCAGCTCAACCTTTGCTGTTCCTCCCACCTTCCTTCCCCAGTGAAGTCCTGGGAGGGGGCAAGAGGCATCCACTCTGATGGAACGATTATGGAAAAAGTCAGAGAAGATTACAGTCACCCAGCAAATTAAGTGAAGCAGTAAAAGCGATTCTTATAGGAACGGAATCTTTCAGATGCTGGAAGGGAAGGGAGAGGTGAGCAATAATAGGGAACTAGAAGGGAAATTACATTTTCCCCTTTTTCTCCGCAAGGGATGAACTTTCCTCCTAAACATCTGATTTCAAGACAAAGGTTGCACTGTTAGATGCTGATTTTGTGCCTTAGAAATAATGGGTAAGACAAAACCATATAACATTTGCCATCTAGAATAGAATATTGATTTTTTTTTTCCCCCTTCCAGTCTGCCAAACAAAGTCTGAGTTAAAGCAGACTGTGTGGCAACTTCAGGTCACCATAATTCTCTTTAGTTCCTCTCCTTGTCAAAAGCCATGATATCAAAGCTGCCCTTTTGTTCCCCTTAATTCTATCAAATGCACTCCCTCTCTCCGATCTTCCTTACCTTCTCATGCAAAGATGAATAATTACTTGGACTCAGACATATCTATACTCAAGAACTCAAAGAGCAAATGGAAGTCTCTGCACAACTCCAGCCCTGCAGACAGCTTGCATTTACCTGGGAGATAAAGGGGTGTAGCATGAAAGAGAATCAGGTTCTACAGCATAATCAATGACAACAGCTAAGAATAATGTTTTAGAACCCACCTAACTTTTTCACACTATATAATAATTTTGAGGACAGCCCGAACCCCTCACCAGCTCCTGCATAAACCTGTAAATATCAAAGGCCATAGGTAACTATATGATGTTTTTGCTTTCAGTGTCTCCAGGCATGTATCCATAAAAACCTCAGAATGGAAATGAGCTGGAAAAACTCTTAGTTCTGCAGGGCTTCAAGAAAAAAATAAGTGTCCTGTCCCCATCCCCCACAGCCCAGGAATGGCCAGGCTCACTGTGTGTCTGCTCTTGTGGGCTTTGCAAAAAATACACCTAACAGTTCTCTTCAAATACATGACCATTTGCAGAGAAGACATTGCCTCCATCACAGGGCTAAAGGAAGGGCTAAAGTCCATCCCACGGTTATTTCAGCTTAGTCCCCTCCTTGGTCTGAGGGGGATTTAAAGTTGCCCCTCCCATAAGGGTGCATTTTTCTTGCTGTTGTGGGGTGAAATCAGCCCTTTCCCCCCCAGAGTCACCACTTGCTGATGTAAAGGTGGAAAATAATTCAGGATTTAGGGTGTTCTTCTAGGAGATAACCAGAGCTAAGCATTGGTCATCGTTAGAGATACGGGTTTGGTTTTGTTTTGCCTTTTTGATAAAAAATATTTAACTTCTACCTAGATTTATGACACACTATTTCATAATGAGCCATTTCTTTCATTACAGACAATATGAGATCACCATGACACCAACACTTACACATCACATGAATTAGTTAGAGAGCACCTGTCTACCATCCTCCACTCGTCAGGATTACTGGTATCATGGCAATGAGAGTAAAGAGCAAGCGGCCACAGCCTCAGTTTTCATTGGAGTCTTTACTAACTGTTTAGAACAAGCATAAAAGAGGAAGATTATAGTCCACAAAACCCTGAGGAGAAGAAAAACCACTCTGGTCATTGACTTCTTGATCCTGGAAGGTACATACAATACAAAGGCCAGCGATGGTGAATCACAGCCCCATAATGACTTCCAGTATAATCATATTATAAAGCACCCATCCATTGTCTTTATCATTTTATGAACACCAGTTCTGTCCAGGTTTTTCCCTCCCAACCAGAACCCCATATAGACACTGGTCACACCACACAAGTGACCATTGTGTTTTGTAACCTGAAGAATAAAAACACCGACTCCTTGTAGTTCTCACTGGGAAAGTGGTAGCACAGACCAACCTTGAGATCTTTCCCCATGATCTTGGAAGAAATAATGAAAGTTTCAAGTCTCAGAGGGAAAGAAAAGGAGAATGGAGGTAGTGTCTAGAAATAAGCTTCCTCTGAGAATGTCAGCATTGTCAACATGAAGACTTCCATTGTTACTAAAGCTTTAATATTCAGAATATTGATAAGAGCCTGTAAGAGAACACTCCCCAAAGCAAAAGAAGACAAAACCAAAAACTACATTGGATTTAGTTAGTACAGAAATATCTGAGCATAAATCAGAACCCAGTGTTTGATAACATGCAGGAGTCATGTTTGGATCTAGTACTGGTTTTGGCCCTAGAAACAGCTATTTTGATATATTTGAATAATCTGTAAAAAATTTTAAAATTCCTAGGTTACTTTTTTAACTCTTCTCAGTGAGTTGGACAGAAACGGACTTTTTTTCTTTTTACTTCTCTTGTTAACAACGGCAAGCTGAGATATCCTGTAAAGTGATTGCAGGAACCAGCGCTTTCAGAATAAACCATCAAACATCATGAGCCTTGTCAACAAGCCACGCTGCATCTTAAGCAAATAACAGATCAGTGATAGAGCAAGGAATAAAACCTACAAGCCCCAACTCTTGCTAGCCTTTTTAATCACTGGATGAACTGCTCCTCAAACACAAAAGCTGCTTGTTTATGGATGTCAGTGCCAAAACCCTATTGAATGATGAGATCCCAATGTTACACAAGCCTTTGACATTAAGTGGTCCCACAGAAGAACAGAAAGTTGGAGTCAAACTGTCAGGCAAGTATTTTGATACTACATCAAAATTAAGATTTTTATTGTTAAAATGCTAAACCATTTTTCAGTGGAAGGAACACCACGTTAGCTAGGTGTTTTCACAGAAATGGCGGGCTGTTGTACCCTTCACAGTTAACCTGGGTGATCACTCCCCTCTTTCCTGAGGGCTCAGAAAAGCTTTAAGCCCTGGATCACACAACGTTGGTCTCTAATCACAAACAGTAGACATGATAAAAATATAGACAAGAAAACAAAACTTGCCTACTGCCTAGTAAAGTCTGAATAAGTGGTTCTGGCTCATCATTTGTAGCAGTTATCAACATTTTCAGGCATTACTAAAAGACTAAATTGACTCACGTGTCTTCAATTATGTTGCAATCCAGAAATAGTTTACACAAATACTAAGACTCTTCTTGGTTAGGGCTCTTATATAAATACAAACATTTCTTATTCTAAATAATTGCAAAGTGATTAATTTACTGCAAGCTAAACCATTTGTTTAAAAAGCTTAGTTTGTTTACAAACACGAGCATTTGGCTCAGGGAATTATACAAAGAAGGTGTGTTCTTTATTATTTTTAATATACTTTAACTACATTACTGCTGAAGTGTTTCCTTCTCAATATTTAATGCACCTGCACCCACGAGACTATACGTAATCAGAATACGTGCAATACAAAGCACGCACCAAGAATAGGCAATTTTGTTAAGAAAAAGGCAAAATAGGTCAGCAGCTCCCCACCTCAAACTGAAAACATACACAAATATGTTTATACTCAGGGTGAAACTCTCTCACCTCCACCCAAAGTCAGCCACACTGCTCCCCTGATTTCCATAGGGCCAGGAGTTCATTTGCTGTGACTTTCAGCGGGAAGAAGGTCAGAGCACAGCACAGACCATTAAAATTAGCTGTTCCTGGTGTCCACCCTCTAACGAGCTCCACAAACCTTTCTAATCAACTGTGTTGTGATTAATTTCTGAAATATACTATTACGTACAGACAAATCTTTCCAGATATGTACCCATATGCCTTCCCTTTTTTGATTTATTTTTAATCTTGCACTTCTCCTTTTTTCCAATACCTTTCATCCCTTGTTCCATACTCCTCCCTCTCAGGCAAAATGCATGGTGACAGTATAGACTGCATGGCAGCAGAAGGAATGAGAGGTTTAGTTCAAAGTTGCTCTGTTCTTTTTTGTGTGGGGGGTTTTGTTAAGTACATACCATATTTCTGAAATCCAGCTAGGAAAACCTAGAAAAGTCTTCCAATTATAATCCTTGATATTTCCCCTGAAGCTAAACCAAAGCCCCTTTGAACTAGAAAAGTGTCTTTCAAAAATGAGAAGGGCAAGACCTGAACTTTTCTACCTGTAGTCTTCTAGTGCAAGATTAGAGTTGGTTTTTTTTTCTCCCCTCCTTCTCAAGGAAGAAAATGCGTTGATTTTTAATACAACTATTTTTAGCTAATCCAGCTTTTCTTTTATCCTCTGTAGCCAATGCCTGCACCAGTCATTTGAGCATTATTTAAGTTATACATCTACATCAAAAGTAACAGCTTCCCTGGTGCATATTTGCTGGCTGTGCAGAGGAGGTAAATAAGATTTCACAGCGCTTGTTGTCAAAAATCCCATTGTCACAGGCGTGTTTATTGATTGATTTTTCCCAGGTACGTAAGTTACAGATTAGCCTTTGCTGGCGTTAAAAACTGTTTCCATTAGGAAGTCAATGCCTCGCAAGGCGTAGAGGGATTTAGTGTGTGTGTATTCATCTGGTGCTCTCTCTCCGATGGCTCCATGCTGGGGTGCCAGGGTGATTTGGGGGAAGAGAACATTCATCATTCCAGCTTACATGGTGGCTAATAGGCTTCTCCCCGTCACCCCGGGTGCGGCTCCTAACGAGTCCATAAAGATCGAGACCGTGTGTATGTTGGTTAGCATAACTACTTTAATGCAGGTGGTTTAGAAAACTTATAGGTAGCATAAATGTGAGTCTTCTGGAACAGAGTATCATAACAAGGTGCAGCAAGGGTTTAATGCACAGAAAGGGAATCATTCAAATTTTTCTAATGGGCTTTCATACCCATATGAAGAAAAGCAGTTCAGCTTGCTACATCTTTTAAAAGTAGCATGCTTTACATAAAACCTATTGCCTTCCTGCTTGATCTATGGTTTTAAAAATAATATTATGCCCAGAATCTGAACTAAAAAGGTAATAAAGACACTGTCTTCTGGGACCAAGACAGCAATGAAACTTCCATTTTCATAACTCACCAACCCCAAGTACAGCTTATCAAATTTATTCCCATGATGCGTTTAACAAATAAACCAAGGGAAACACATTCAAGTGAAATAACGCTCAGTATTTTAATTTGAGGTCTGTGTGAGGACAAGTAATCATGCATTTTGCTTAATTGCTTCACACTTATTCCTGTTTTTAACAACTCTCCAGCAAATTAGACAAGAATCTTCAATGTGTTACTGGAGTTGTGTCAAAGAGCATATATTACCCGCTCTGTGTGCTCCAGCAAAAGTCCAGAAGCTACACAAAGACAGACTGGACCAGAGCGAGGGGGAAAGCTTATAAAAGGAAACCTCATGGTGCATTTCTGAAGTTAAGAATAGATATTCTTACTACAGAAGCACACAATGGCCTGAAGCAGAGTAAGTTCCTTTCTATACCCAGGAAGGGCTGAATGGTTTGTTGGTTAAAGTATAAAGCTTTACATTTGAATGTTCCAGGCATCTCAGGCAAAGTCCTCAGCCAACTGCTCAAGCATTTTGGTATTTATAGTTAATCCACAATTTTAGCAGAAGGACTTCTTACTAATCAAACGTCTTTCCGATACACAAGGAGTACTGCTACATGGGAGACCGTGAACACCAATTCTTTAGGAACCGAAGACCTGAGCATCACGCTTTAGACCCTTCTGGTGGGACTAGCACTACTGTACCTCCCAGACACATTGCAAAGATGCATTCACCCAGGACTGAAGGGCAATCAGGTACTGTGGTTTCTGAGGGTCCCCACCCCTGAGTGGTGCAGCTGATTTGTGCTGGATGCACCTGGGAAAGCATGAAGCCAAAATGTGGGAATTCAAGAGAAGAGTAAGAGAGTATTCACTGGCTCATAGGACACTACCTAATCAGAAAAATCCCCATCTTTCTCCCTCAAGGTCCCCAAAGACAGGACTGGGAGATGGCTAGAAGGTTTTTAATGAGTTCTCAAAAGGAACACAAGGATGTTGGTGGGTGCCGGGCTCTCTCCTTCACTCTCATTGAGAGACAAGAGCCTTTGGACCACAGGCTAGCCCTGGGACTTGTGAAGATGACTCAAGTTGGCCTAATGAGCATGAAAAAAGCCACTGATATGTTCTCTTTTGCATAGGGGATGAGATAACTACACTGTGGTAGTCCAAGTCTCTTTTCTAGACATGGCAAATATGACATGGAAAGCTCAAATATTTTATGGCCACCACCGAAGGGAGAACAAGATTCTCACTCAGGACTTACGTTACCTGCATTTGCAGGTATAGAAAAAAAAAAGGGGCATTGCCTTATTAGTTTGGCACTGACAAGCTGGACAATTTCCTCCACTTAGCAGGCAGGATCTCAGTGAGAGGTAAGCCTGGTGGCAGCTTTCAAGCTGTCTATTGCAAGGTATGCACTTCAAAAGAATATATATTTTAGCAATTACAAATTAAAATGTGGGCAACAATTTTATACAGAAAAAAACAAAACACCACCACTGTGACATCAAAAAAACTGGCTAGCATTCAGAAGCACAGCTTTTTAAGCTGGTATTGATTGACTGATTCATTCGGTGTATAGAAGTGCTATTAAGAGGGCAAGGGTTCCCATCCAGATGGATAGGTGCTCTCAACAAAACTTCGGAATGCCTCTCAAAAGCAACCATACAAATAAAACAAAGTAAATAAGTAAACCAAATCACATCACCTCCACACCTTTTCAATTGTCACTTCCCTACCGTCTCTCTAATTTTAGGGGCTGCAGGTGGGGGGAAGGACTGAGTTCTATGATGTTCCTTGACTTGAGAATGTGCCCTGACTCAGATTCTCTTTTATTCAGACTGAGAAGAGAGGAGGCATTTTCAGACCAAATAGCAAGAATTTTTGAAGTATGTCAGCCCTTGGCCCATCTTTCTTCACTCATTTTAACCAAGGAGGCTCCAATTCAGATAACCCCTGCTGATCACAGCTAAGACTAATGTTGTGAGAAAACCAGGAGACTGTTAGTACTGAGATGTAGATAGGTATGCTATTCATATGTGATAATGTACACACATCTCCTGAAACAGCCTGAAGCTGCCTTGAGTTCATGATTTTTTACCAACCCAGGCAAAGCTTCCACTGAATGTTACCAGGAACGTTAATTGACTTGAAAGAGCAAGCGTGAATTTTGTACATCTGCCCAGCAATGCATCTCAATGTGAAATCAATTCCGACATCACCACTGAAAGTAACTTATCCGAAAATTACTTGCTTGTGCCATAGTTTTCCCTGTGAAATGCTGCAATGCTTGAACTGATAAGGCTGTATCTGAAATCTCATGACTATTATGCAGTATTACTCTCCAGCTGGGAGACTTGGCAAGGCAACACATTGACATCTTCATGAACTTAGCACTTCACATCAAGGAGAGGATGTGAGCTTGTCAACTTGACACTCGTAGTGCAATCGCTTTCAAATTGGCCCTTAGAAATCATTACAATATGACTGGAAGCTCTTTACAGTCATATAAATAGGATACATTAAATTCAGCTGTTACAAAAAAAGTCAAAGGATACTAATCATGTCCTTTCACCCAAATTAATATTGGCACATTTACTTACTAGTACTTAGAGGATGCTGGTGAAATGTCTTTACCATCTGTTTTGGTTCTTACTTACATCATTAGAAGGATTCTTTCATTTTATCTTTACTAAAGCCATCCTTCAATTAACAGCAAATTTCTTTCTAGCTTGCCAAATATTCTTAAAATTACAAATATGCGTCACACTAATGTCCAATCCTTAAAAAATGCCTTCACCTCATTAAATTAAGTGAAGACACATCCTAGGTTCATTGCAACAGCAAGATTTTATCTTAAAACTAGAATTCTAAGGGAGATGATCAAAACTATTTAAAAATATTTGACAGGGTTTTAAGGATATACAGAAATTCTGAGTGCTTCCTCCTAATCACATAGTCTGTGTGGCTACGTGATTAAAGATATATCAAGAAGAACAACAATTTGGCACTTAAAAAAAAATACATTATCATTCACTTACATTCTCATAGTCCTTTATATTGAAATTGTATACATGACTACATTTTAACTTAAGTAGAGAGGAGGAAATTTTATGTCCCTCAGTGATCCATATCTCAGAAAACATATGAAAGCCTAGACATCAAGAGGACAGGCCCTACAGGCAAAAACCATCTGCCAAATATTCCCTGCACCATCATCTTCTATTTTAATACCAGGGAGATCTTAATTCCAGTGCTTCACATTGCAAAAGTATTACACAAGGAGATAAACCCCTTCTAGTGTTTAGTGTTGCTCGGATTCTCTGTGATTTTATAGTTTCATATCCCTACCAGCAACACAAGTCAAACTTTTTTTTGCACAACAGGTATGATTTCTTACATATGAGGTATGAATGCACAGCAGCTCATGGACTAACTGCAATTACAGAACCGTACAAGGACCATTCCTGGGCACAACGCAGCAGCAAGTCTAGAGGACCAAAAATAGAGCGTAATCTTCATGCAAAATACAAACTTTGACGGCATCTCTGGCCACCTGAGACAGTTCCCAAGGGTCTCAGGTGAAAACCAGAAATTTGACATCAAACACCCAGCCATCCTTTCATCTAATTACTTCCTCTCATTTTATTAGCTGTCTGCTAGCTGAGTTGCATAAGCCATTCCACTGCACGAGAACGATCTGTAGCCATGGAAATACTTTTCTCTGAAAGCATACTTGCTCACTTCGTGAAAAATGTATAATCCTCCCTGGCAAAGCAGTGGGTATATTGGATGTTTGAAGTATGCAGATTGAGGCCAGGGTGTAACTTTTACACCGCAGTCCACAGTGTGGGACAAAAATAAAATAAAAAGGCACTCTGGTCCTGGGGGAGTCCTGGCCCAACTCTTGTCTGAAGGCAGCCCTGCTCACCACATTTGTCTGGAGCAAAGGTGGAGCACCCGGCCTTCCTTTCTCTGCGCGTGGCAAGCATCAGGAGCCAAGGCGAAGGTAGCCCTATGGCTGCTTTTCTACCTCTCCTCTTTTGATGAGAAGGAATCAGTTGTTTCACTCATCCAAAATTCAAGGAGTGGTGTCTCCAGAGGAGTATGTGGAAGTGGCACCTGCTACCTCCATGTGAGGAAGAAGATTCTCCAGGGACTTTGTGTCATTGCTCTGTGAATTTGGGTACCAACTATGAACTTCTAGTGTTTTAGCTATTAGCACTGGCTCTGTCAGACATAGGGGAAGCTTCTAACAGCCTCTCACAGAAGCCACGTCTGTAGCTCTCTTGCTACACAAATGCAATACAACTAGCAAAAGAAAGAGCTAATAATGCTATCCTTTATTTCAACTATTTTCAAGCAGCAGCAAAACACACACTATATTTCATAATCTTATTGTTTGTGTCAGTAGATTGACTCTGGCAGGAGATGCCACAATATGAGTTATATGGCAATAAAGTTGCACAACCCTATGAGACCTAGTTCTGCTCTTAAAATTGGGGTATAAACCTCTTTGCAGCACCCTGGAAAAAAAAAAGGCAGTAACATTTCCTCAGAGTTGAGCCAAAACAACTGCATGGGTGCTACAGAGGATTATTTCTTTCTTTCTTTCATTCCACAAGGCTCCTTCAACCACACTTGGCTGTCGATATCAGGAAGAGGGCATTTACTGCAGTGATGTCTCTGCAGATCACAGACCATCATGACTATAACCACTTCTGTTTTGTTTCCATCGCTTCAGGTCACTAGAAATTCATTGATGAATTTATGGATGAGGTACCTGTCACTTCTCAAAATCTACTTTTCAGGGCAAGAAACACAGATTACAGATAAAAAAAAAAATAATTTTTGTCTATCATGAATGGATTGTACTGAAATGTCATGTCAGGTTGAGCTCAGCTACATTCAAGTGTCCATTCAAAATATGCAGTATTTCACCTTTCAAGCCATTGCTAAATTCCAAGCTTGTTGGAAGCTCCAAGGAAGAAATAACTTATTTAAGCAAGTGTCAAACTGCTTAAAGACCAGGAGTCAAACTGAGATCCTGGTTATTAATTACCCTACAGCTTCAAGGGCTACAGCAGAAAAACTGTCAATACCAAACAGTCTGCGTTTGCGAGGCTTACACATGTGAGCGAGACAAGAGGGATGACCATCTACCTGCTTCCTACTTCTGCTCAAACATCTACTTGAGAATGGAAGTGAAGACTTACTGTCAGTTTATACACCATCACAAACACTCACAGCATTGATGGCTGGTCTCCCATTACCAAGGGCTGTCAATGGCCACCCCTAGCCCCTGGGTAGATCTTTTGGACCCGTAGGGTACACAGAGACTTACACCTAAATTTTTTTCCCTCCTGGGAACACCCAAGTCTTGCCCCAACGTGGATTCCAAGCTACAGCTGAGGTGGGTATCTGGGTCCCAGTTTATACGTATCTAATGCAGTGAGCAAGTGAGATCCTGTCACTTCCACTAGGTCCATGACCTGCCATTATGGAGAACATGTCGAGCAATGTTTTCAGTTAGGCTGGAGTGGGAGGAGAAATGTCTGTGTCCACCTGAATACTAAGATAACACTATTGCTATTTGAGTTTATCTGCTCTGAGCGAAATGCACATCATGGCTTTAGCTCCTCAGATAAGGGCACCTGGGGAATTAAACAGCAGTTTGTTACAAACCACAGGAATTTGGGGTTCAGCCCAGAAATAACCCCAGTGATTTTCCCAAAAGGCCTCAGGCTAGTATGGGGCAGGGACCAATCCTTCCTTCTGACAGACAGGAACTGGCCGTGCTGGGGAAAAGAAGGAACAGAACACAGGACAAGACACCTACAGTATATTTTTGGGATCAGTTTTAACTTCTAATTTCCTATCAATCCAAGCAAGTTCACAAGGCTTCTGAGAAAGTTGCTGCTGATGAGCTGTGATTTGTCCTCCCCTGGAAAAACAGTTATTCAACTCAACACAACGATACAGCCAAGAATAGTTGAGCGTGCATAAGATCACGCTAAATATATTACCAATTCAAAGTTAGTGGGGATTGTTTTGTTTTGGGTTTGGGTTTTTTAGCATAATTTTCTCCCCTTATCCCTCAGCCTTTGTCCTGCTGGAGGAGGACACCATCACTCAGAGCAGAGCTCCTCCTTTCCCCTAGCTAGAACTCCCAAGAGGCTGCAGTTCTCCTGCAAAGTAACAGTACATATAAATAGAACCTGCTAAATCCTTGGCTGAAACAAGTACTCCTTTGCCACATGCAGAGATGGTGAAAGCAGTAAGGGCTGATGTCCATTCAGATACAGCCCTTACCTTGCAGTCTGTAATCTAGCAAGCATTGCAGCAGATGCTGCCTTTGTGCAAAGCAAAACCTCTTGTAGCATCTACTTTTTTGACTACTGAGAGAGCAACTGACTGGAAAGAAACACAGGAGAGAGGAAAAGAGATGCAAGACCGAGCTGTATGTGATGCCATAGGTGGTACATTTGTAAGCCACTCCTGCCCCTGCAAGACACTTAGCCTTAAGTGTACATAGTTTCTTCCACAGCAGCATTGTTTTTCCTGCATTCTTTTGTCCTACTGCATAATATCGAAGTATCTGTATCTTTTGTGATAAGCCCTAATACTCCACTAATGGCAGTGGATTTTATTCCCTTGTTCTTTTGTGAACTTTCCTTAATTTCTCTTTTTGTTTCTGATTGGATCAGCTGTAATTGTTATATGGATTTTATATTTTTCTATCTGCAATTTATCAGCAGTATCTTTTCTGTTTGCTACCTGCTCTCAACTGCAGGAGCAGTCTGAATGAATCAGAATTAGGTCTAGTCACAGCTGAGCTGTGGAAACCTGCTGAGCCATCATAGCTAGAACCCTGGGTCTCAGAAACTGTCATAAATAAGAGCTATTATGAATAGTACCTCCTGCCATTTCTGACTGTGAGCATATGGCGGCATGCTCTGTATGGCCAGCAAAACAATAACTACTTTATGCATTTGAATGTGATATATTTGAATGTTAATACAAGGAGCCTTTCTCTGATACTACACAAAAACATCAGAATTTCTAGTTACTGAATAATATGATTTCTAAATTCTGCTTCAAAGCTTCAGTGAATCTCCCTCCTCCTGTCCGTGAACTGAAAAGCCAGACCCAGCGTGGAGGAGAATTTATTTTCTATTGGAAAAGCAGGCAACATGGTGAGTATAGCTCCTCTGCGTGACTCTGCAGGGCCGAGCGAAGTGCAGGAATCTTCATTCCCTTTCTGAGGCACGTAGGAAAAAAACCTAGCTGAACCACACACAGAATAAACAATGCAAATAAAATAAATAAACTATATCCACATGGCCCTGAGGATGGGAGGAAGCGAGTGGAGAGGTGGGCATCGTGGGGCAGAAGGAACCAAGATCTTGAGTGAAGCCTGGAGCACAGGAGCAGGAGGGATAGCTGCAATCATCTGCCCACAGCCTCGCACTGTCCTAGGCAATAAGGCTTAATAAACTCTTAATTAACGCATCAATGCCTATCCTAAAAGCAAATTACAGGGGCTGTGCTAGCAGGAAATGTCTCCTAAATACTCTAGTTCTTTTCTAATACGAAAATGCTGTTGTGCCAACCCTGTCATTTATGCTCAAAGAGCTCTTCTCCCCTCCTCCCTGCCTCCTTGGAGTCTTCTCCTCTGGTAAATCTGTAGATGAGAGTCATATCCGCTCCCAACCTTTGTTTTCTCTCACCTAAAGAAGCTGCACTTTCAATTTGCTTTCATAAGATAGGCTGCTAAGGCCATTGTACCCTTCTTCTCACTCATTCCATCTTAAATTAATTTTTGAGAGATTATACACAGAGATCCACACAGTATTTCAGATAAGGTCATACTTGAGCCTTGCGCACAGCATGGAAATCACTCCACTAAAACCAGAACAAAATAGCTTACGAGCCCAGTGAGCTTTTTTGCAGCTACATCTGTAGCTGACTAAAAAACACACGACCTGCCTTCTCCTCTGCTCCCAGCTCAAGCACCAGTTAATGCCTGAAATTCTTGTTCATGGTCCCAAAGTGCATAACTTTGCATTTTGTACTATGATGTACCATCACATTTATATCATCCCTGATCTCAAGGTCATCTAATTATTTCTATATAATATGATAATTCACATTTTTTATTGCTAGTATGTCCCACATCTATACTGGCAGGAAAAAAAATATCATTAATTCACCCCTACTTTTGCTTTTTAGGTCATTAATGAAAATATTAAATCAGATTATGCCCTAATCTGATAATTGTACTCTGCTAGACACTTTATAACAGTTCCCCTTTCAGCATGTTTTTTTGACAGCTTCCTCTGGGCCACTTTCCACCATCACTTTCTAATTCTTAAACATCAATGTCCTTCTTAACTTAAGTTACTAGAAATTTAACTAATATTTTCCCATCTGGTGCAACAGTAGATGTTTATAGACACCTAGAATATTGCTTACACATGTACTTTGTGTTTTACCCTCCTCAGCTTTTCCATACCTTAGAAAGAGGGAGGACCGAGTCAGGTCTGAGTGTCCTGCAATCCAAGAGATGTGTTGGAGCTATGCTACCGGGAAGGTGCTGGTACCAGCTCAGGGGCAGGATGCTGAGAAGGGGACATCATTGTCCTCCCTACAATCAGCTCTGCTTCTCAGCAGGCTCAGGGCATCAACCAGGTTTGTAATTCAGCCTTCTCAGCATCCCACATCATGAGGTCGGAAGGGAAGGCCTGTCCTTTTTTCTCTTCCCTGATGGGATGCCAACAGGCATCATGGCAAGCAGATACCTTTGAATATCTCCTCCCTAAAAATCAATTTGTCCAGAACGGGAAAGAGATTAAGGAGCTCAGCTGGAACAAGATTTCTTCCCATGCATACACATATGTGTTTCTAAAGCATCTTTTTTATTGTGCACAACAGTAATTCCTGAAACATCACTCTTGAAAATTATTCATTCAGCACTAATGTAGTAAAGTCCCAGGTGCTGCACCGCTGTCTATTCCTCCAGGGCTTCTGCAAATTTCTTGCAGCCTCCTAAGAAGTCCAAACTCCTCTTCTAGCCTAGTTTAAGGCTGTAGGAGCCATTCAAGTCATATTAAAAGCTTTTGCGAAGTCTCCTTTAAAAAAAAAAAAAAAAAAAACCAAACCAAAAAAAACCCACAAAGAAATGCCACAGATAAGACCTCAGCTAAGACCTACCCTTTGTGATGTTTTCCTCTGGTATTACACAAATCCTGTGAGATTTTCCTATTAGGCCTGATGAGCAGATACCTTACCCTGGCAATAAAAGGCATATCTGTGCATGAGTCAGAAACATAACTGTTGTATTTCTTGGCCTTTCCATTAATGGTGGAGTTCACGCTTATTTAGGCTTTTTATCAAAATCTATATTGGGAGAGTAATGGAGCTGTTTAAAGGAAAAAATACTGGGTTTCATGTGATGCATCAGAATAAGCCCTTGTTGTATACTTCACCCAGTGAACTAGAGTGTCTTTTACCGTTGATTTTAGTTTGTCAAAACATTTAGGATTTATAGAATCTTGTTCTATGCTACTACCATACTCCCATCTATGACTCAGGCTTACTGGTGCTCTCTATTGCAGATGATCTTATGTCAGAGCATGACGTGGAAAAACTTTGAAAAGGTAGCATAAAAAAAATATTAGTTTTTTGGTCTAAAGTAGACTATCAGCTCCTTTGGATTCATTTATAGTTGAGACTTGTTTGGCAACAATCTTGTGTTATCTGTACCACCAGGGACACAACTAACACTTTGACAGTAAATATTAACTTATTATGAACTACAGAAATATTTTTGTGTTCCTAATCCCCATGTTCCCCTTTCACCTTTCTTGCCTAGGGTGGCTCAAAGTAATACAAAGTCCTTGAACACATTCCCAGCTACACTTGTTTTGCTCCCAGCAAAATTTGATCCAAACATTGATAGGATGGGTTTTCAAAGTCTAGAAAGTTTCTGAGGTCCTTTATTACTCTTTTTGTTTTATGGATTATGCAGTTGTTAGCATAATATAGGCTCTAACACAACAAGAAACAGAGAAGGCCGAGATGGTGAACTTAATCTCGACGTTGATGCCTTTTTCATTTCATTCTTTATTAAAAAGGTCAGCTGTAATTAAGGTGCTTACTTATTTAAACACCTATAGATAAGGACAAATGATCTCACAGAGAAACACTCTGAATACTTAGATGAAGATAAACTAGATGTTTTCCAAATGGCTGGGTCTAATTAAATTTGTCCTAAGATACTTTTACAGAACTGAAAAAGCTGAAGCACACTCATTGCCTGTCAGTTAACTGTGAGAATTTCAGGAAAATTCGTGGAGATCCTAAAGACTGTGGAGACCCGTAAAAGGATAAAAACAGGGCTCCTTTACCATGATGTAGAAAACAGAATATTATAGACCACACAATTTCAGCTCCTGGAGAAACAGTGAAATAAAGAGTCAAAGAACATATAAGCAATTAAAAGAAAAATAAGGAAGACTGGAAATAGCCAACAAGGATTCATTAGGAACAAATGATGTAAAACCAATCTAGTTTCTTTCCTTGGCAGGCTAAAAGGCTTATATTTAGTGACAAGTTGCAGTATAGATGCCATATCTTGACTTTAGTAAGATTTCTGACTTTATCTCCTGTATCAGTCTCATAAGAAACCTAAGAAACATAGTCTATGTGAGACTAGAGGATGGAAAACAACACGTCCAAAAATGTATCCAGAGAGTCTACACTCCATGGCTGTGAAGAAACACAAGATGAACAAGAGTTGAAAGGGCTATACTTCTGCCAAAAAAACAGCAACACAAGATCCCCAAGAAACCCATCACTCCAAGAAAGAAAGGACACGAAGTCATCCTTCCCTTCTCCTCAAGGTTGGAGGGGAACAGTGTTTCAGGTTTGGCCAGCATGCTTCTCAGCAGATATGGATCATTTAAGGGAGAAGTTGCGAGTGACAAAAAAGGTCGCAATTTTCTGCAAAAATTGAAGGTGAGTTTAGTGAAAATGCTAATATGAGGCATATGGTAGCAGCACTCATCTATGCAAAAAGAACACGGTAAAAAAAAATAAGCTCTTCCTTGTGTCAAAGGTAGACAGTAAAAAAAGCTGATAAACTTCGGTTAGAGCAAGGGTAGATATTAGAGAAAACTTTCATCAGTGAAGATAGTTCATTATTAATGGAATTTGTAGGGATTTCATCTCTGAGGATTTTAAATAACAAATTAAGGTAAGTAGTCCATTAAAAAAACCTTCAAATTTACCCTTAGAAGGTAAAAAATGCTTTTCCTCCTTGTCCTTTTTAATTCCAGAGTTGATTTCTTCCCTCTGTGCCCATTAAATGTCCCATTAAATCTGCAGTTCATCTCCCCTGACCAAAGTTCCAGCACATCTCCATAGCTCCTTCTTACAGTGTGTCGTGGTTGGTGTGTACCAGTACACAGTGATTCACACCAGCACCCTCTCCTTCTTCCTTTTATTGTAACCCTTCATCAGATTTTCAGCACATTACATTTTTCCTTCTACTGTGTTAACCCTCTTGCCTTTGTGGGCCTCTACCTCTTCTTTCATCCTCTCTGTATGAAAAGCTGTGTGTGCTTGTCATCTACTTGGTAAGGGGTGATAGAGTCCCTGGGACACATCTGACCAACAAGACCATGCATTCCTCCTTCCAGTTACAAGATATAGCTGGGTGCAGTGTTTCCTCACCTTTCTGATGGGAAACAGGCACATATGTATTCCTCTGGGCAAGCAACATGTGGCATCTCTGAATTGTCAACAATCCACAGAAGTTTCCCCGCATGCTGGGTCAGGAGGCCTACAGAGGTCCTGGCTGGTAAGGAGATGGACTACTTGACCTCCTGAGCTTCCTGTCAGTGCTTTATGTAGCTCCTTTCATACAGGCAAAGCTCTATTCCAGTAGATCTAATCCCACTTTCTATACCCTACTCCACAAAGACTGGAAGAGCTGGTGGTGAGGCAGCAGAGAAACGAGTTAGAGCAGGCTTTCTTGACCAAATAATGAAAAAAACACGTTTTGCAATTCAAAGTCCATTAATACCCATAATAGGAACAGCAAAGGTCTTCAGCTCTCCAGAACTGGCTGAAGCTGCTATGGCCCAGTCTGATAAATACAAGTCCTACAACGAGGAAGTGGTCAGACCTGCTCATGATATTCAAATGCAGATTATTCTACCCCAATTCCTGCAAACGAACAGGACAGACTCCATACACTTTCTTCTTCAAGCAAATTACCCCGCTAGTGTCTGGGAGGCTTTATGTCCAGGTTTTACTACAGCTAAACCGTTATTAAGTGAATACAAGCTACTATATTGGATTTGAGGACCAACATTTCTATACGGATTTTCACCCATTGATTTCAGATGTCTGCACTGGGATAGCCAGGCTTCAATTCTTAAAAGCACTGATTTTAGGAATTATGAGTTATTTTCAGTGAAATCATGCCAAACATGTCTGAAGCTTCAGTGCCAAGTTGATCACTTCTGATTAATATGAAATATTTCAAATGTGTATTAGTACTGTCCCACTTCCAATACATTTCTCCAGTTACTCCAAACTTTGCAAATACAAGGCACATGCTCGAAAATCCTGCGAACATTTAACTGAAGTCGTACATTTTAATTAATTAAATTTTGATGGCCAGTCAATGTTTTTCTTAAAAGGAACTGATACGTCTTATTTGAGCCTGAAAATTACAGGCGTAGGTCTTGAACTTATCTTCATCTATTTTAGAAGCATGTACTTTTTGACAATGGCATGCTTCATTTTGATGTGTCCATCATTTTTCAACTGGATGTATGCTGCTATCCAAAATACATTACTTGTGCCATGAATTGTATAATGCTCTATTATTTACTTCTAGCGCAGTATAATCAGACACATGCATCTCTGTGGGCTTTGTTACTGGCTTTCACTTTCCAATAAAGGAACCTGAATACATTAACTTAACATTTTAATGAATTGGTAACAGTAATGAGCGCTTAGAGTATGGATTGCTTTTGTAACGTGCTACTGTATTGAGAAGCAAGCTGAAGAGTTGCCCAATCTTTACCAAGTAGTTAAGAAAGCATGATTTATTTTGGACTAGTTTTATTAGGCAGTTATTGATAGCTATATAAGGAATGATCAGTATGCAAGGAAAAGCCTTCGATTGCTTCTTTCAAACCACTTTTGTCATGTAGTGGAACCAAAATAAACAAACCTAATTTCAGCGACCGCTTAAATCACAGAAGAAATCCCTATGAGCACTATATGAAGTCCCTTTCTTTACCTCTTCAAGCAATCATAGTATTTCATAAAACGCTTGAACAATGTATTTTTCACTCATATGTCCATGACTCAAAATTATTCTGCACATGTTGTGAAGGCAGGAGCATCCTTTCCTCTCTATTCCTTTCACATGAGTGCAGTGAGACAAAGACCCCATACTTTCTTCAGAAAAATAAAGCAGTCATTCTAGCTGTAATGAATCTAGACTTTTTTTTCCTAGCTGTGGTATTCCTCCATCTCCCTTTACCACACTGTTGGAGCAAGCTGAGAGGAGGGTCATGAAGACGATCAGATGTTTGGACTACGACTCCTAATAGGACAGGCTGAGAGAGTTGGGGTTGTTCAGCCTGGAGAAGGTTCCAGGAAAACCTTATAACCCCTTTAAGTCCCTGACAGGGCTACAGGAGAGATAGGGAGGGACTCTATCAGGGAGTGGAGAGACAGGACAACGGGGAGCAGTTTTAAACTGAAAGAGGAGAAATTTAGACTAGATCTCAGGAAGAAATTCTTTCCTGTGAAGGTGGTGAGGCACTGAAACAGGTTGCCCAGGGAAGTTGTGGCTGCCCCATCCCTGGAGGTGTTCAAGGGAAGGCTGGATGGGGCTTTGAGCAAGCTGGTTTAGTGGGAGGTGTCCCAGGGCTGGAGCAGTTGGGTCTTTAAGGTCCCTTCCAACCCAAACCACTCTAACTCATTCTATGATTCTATGACTGTTCAAAGCCATAGCAAAGCCCTGGCTGAAACTGAATTTCAAATAAAAACTAAAGAGTGGTTGGTTTGGTTGTGGTGGTTTTTGTGGGTTTTTTTTTTTTTTTGCGCGCATTTGGTAATATTAAACACAAAGCCAAAAACCACAAAGCCCCAAAGACCCCAACAAAAAAAAACAGGGAGCTGCATGCAATTTTGAAAATTAAGACTGTGGTATCTGACTACCTGCCCTCCTACTAATAGCTGCTGTCACCAGCTAGAAAATTATTAATCAATCACAGATTTATTCAAATTCACATTTTGAACAACATCTAAGCACGTTTGTGAAATGCATCACCAAGAAGCCATCTGTGCATTTTCAACTATACCATTTATATTTCATAAAACCAAGCAGCTGTTTTGCTGTGATTTTTCTGAGCCTTTAAAATTGGCTTTCAAGACCCAAAGCCATTGAGGTTATAGAAAATAAACCACAAAGTGTCTATTTCTGTGTTTGCCTGGAAGGGTGATGATGAGAAAAAATTTACAGGATGCACAGAGAAATTCTTAGTGTTCTGTCTTCACAATCTCAATTAGAATGAAAAGTAATTGCCAGGATTATTTTAACCCTCCAGTCTAATTGCCCGAAGTGTCTCCTTCTATTAGAAAGGGGTTGATACTGAAGCGCGAATGCAAACCTGAAATCCTGATAAGGAAAGCAATCAGACAATATGTTAAAAATAATTATTACATCTCATTCCACTGAGTGAAAAGCTTAGGTTAATACTGAGCCTGTATAATATGGGTAAATAATTGGAAGAAATGGCATTTTATCTGCTGCGCATTGCATTTCTAAGCACAGATGAGTTCCATTTACCAGGAGGTAGCTAATATTTATGTTTAAGGCAGAAAGTAACAGTGAGCCATTGTTCTTTATCTCTGACTTTTTCACTGTTGCTGCCTGAACCAATACATGCCATTTTTTGATTAAGATGGTAATGCATACCCCAGTACAGGCAAGTATAACATGCACTTCAAGTTTAAATGCTGTATTCTGCGATTAGTTCTTATACAAAGGAAAGTCTATGATCTTTGTTGTTGTTGCTTCACAAGACATTCTAGGGTTGCAGCTTTGAAAGATTAGATATCAGTAGGAAGGTTAGGAGGGAAAAGAAGTATTGTATCTTCCAGTAAAAAAAAAAATTATCACAGGATAATTCCAATAGGAAGGGACCTGGGAAGGTCTCTAGTCCAGTCTCCTGCTCAAAGCAGAGTCAACACTGCATTCAGACCAGGTTGCTCAGGGTTTTGTCCAGTCAGGGTTTGAAAGCCTGAAAGGATGGAGACACCATGACCTCTCTGTGCAGCCTCTTGCTGTGTCTGTCCACCTTTACAGGGCAAGTCCCCCAACCATCTTGGTGACCTTCCTTAAATCCCTCCACTTCACTTTCTTCACACAAGATGTCTTTCTTGTACTGGCGGTCCCAAGCTTGGATCTGGTACTTTAGATGGTATCTAATGAGCAGTTACTTCCAACCACTTTATCCTTCATATGTTCAAAAACATCATCTAAGATGATTTGCTCTTAGAAACAAAGGAAGCCCAGTTGACCTGTAGTTTCCCTGACTATCCTTCTTGCCATTTTTAAAGACTGGTGAGACATAGCAGTCTCCCACTGTGTCTTACCAAACAGTTTCCTAAATATGCTAAAGCCTGCTCCCCTCAGTCCAGGCTGAGGGGAGCATACTGCTACTTGCCTTCCTCACTCTTGTCAGCATTTTGACCTCCACCACAGTTGCCACAATCAAGGCTGCCACTGATTGTAACACCCTCAGCCAGATATGGTTTGTGAGCAGGAGAACCAGAAGAACATCGCATCTGACTATTTTATGTAGCATCTGCCTTAAGAGTTTACCCAACACACTCCAGGCACTCCTTGCCTCCCAATGTGCTGCCCTTCCAGGCAAGGAGGTTAAAGTCTCCCATAAAGACCAGGGTCTGCAATCTGCAGAATTCCTCAAACTGCTCAAGGAGGACTTCATCCTGCCCTGTATGCTTGCCATCCCAACCTATTTCCTCATTTAGTTGCAACCTGTTATCACCAACCCTCATGAGTTTAGTTTAAAGCCCTCCTTAAGATGGCCAAGCCTGATAGCCAAGACAGATTCATAGAATTACCTGGGTTGGAAGTGACTTTTCAGATCATCTGGTCCAACCATCAACCTAACACTGACAAAAACCATCACTAAACCATCCCCACCTTCTCAGCTAACTATGCAGCCAGTTGCCACCTCGCAGGATGTGTCTACTCTTATCCAAACTTTTCCCCTTACCTGTTGGATCAAGGAGGGCAAATAAGGTCATTCACTTTTGACCCTAAAAGCCTTGAAGTCATTCTTGATTTATTCTACACCACCAAGAGCAGCATCACCGCTGCCCATGGGTGAATATGCAATACAGGACAATAACCCAAGGACCAGAGGAGAAAATGAAGGGGTGCTTTCAACCTTTCATGTCCGAGCAATCTGAGAATACAACAAGCAGGGTGAAACATGTATCTGTTGACTGAACGGCAAAAATTGCATTGATTAGAGCAAGGGAAAAATTCCCCCTGACTATTTATAATTTTGGGCCTAATTCCAGCAGTCTTTGACTCCGCTGGGTGTAGCCTGAAGTTATGCCCTTCCTGAAAAAAGCAGAGGTAAAGCCAGGATCACTGGAAACAGGTAACCTCATCAGAACTTCCCAGGGCAGGGCTCAGCTCAGGCACTCTCAACACCAGCAACTCCTGACACAATCACATTTTGAGACGGTAAATTACTCGCCCTGAAGTCAGCTAACACTGAGCTAAAAATTTTTTAGAAGTACTTCATCATTTAGTTAGTCTTATACGATGCCCAGAACAGGAACAATACCCAGGGGGTATACAATAATATTTAAACAATCAGGTTTATTAACTGCTTGTTTTAATTAAATGCTCCTATTTTTTTTTCTTAGAAGGAAGAAAAATTTTAACATTAAATTGCTAGATTTTAAGTAAATGGGCCTCTAAAAGATGCATCATTTGCTCTGATTTGATTTACCCTGCACAGAAGATTCCCGTTCATGAACTATTAATATGACTTAGCCCAATCAGATATGTTTCATTTGTGTCCTACTTCAAATCTTCAGGCTCTCCCCATCTGTCAAAAACGTTTGGGCTGCTGAATGATAAAGCCTTGTTGCTATGGCAATTAGTTCCATTACCTAGGTGACAGTGCTGGCATGATGTCACCACTAAAGGGATCTAACTCCTGAAATATTTTTAGTGTCTGTTGCAGATGGACGACAGTAAAAAAACCATTTATCAGTGATCCAAAATACCTACAGGTGATGGGAAGGAAGGTGCAGCTTGACCACCGCCTGTACTACCTAGAGAAGTCCAGGTGAAGACCAAAGTATACAAGTGGACCATCTGCACTCACCAACGCTAAAAAGAGAATGGCAGGAAAGCATAAGTAAGAATAATAAAAAATAATAAAGAAAAGAAGAGAAAACCTGCAGCTTCCCTGCTTAGGCAACAGCTGGATGAACTGCACCACCCTGCTGCTGCCACATCACCCTCTCCTAATTCACCCGGGTAATGTGAATGCACACTCCACAGACGCCGTGCATCTGCATATTTTAAGCCTCGGTATTATCTAGTATTTAGTCCCAGTCTGGGGTCAAAGCCCCATTGTATCAGAAACCGTACAGACAAGCACAACACTTGATAGCCTCTGCCTTCCCAGAGCTTACAGATCTGCAGAAGGGTTCAGGTGATGGTGATACAACAAGCAGTTGCCGTTTTCCTGGTTATCTACAATTTACAAAAACTTTTGTCTTCTAGTCATACCAATTCATAGAACCCACAGTGAAACTGAAGCCCACAAGTAGCAAATTTGGCAGTGATTAAAAGGACAATGAAGGTAGCATCTGTCATTTGGTGGGATTTTTCCCCCCCTCCTTTGGCCTTGCCTCAGATTTTGGGCATGCTGAATCAAGCTGGTGCTAGTTGCGTAGTCAGCAACTAGATTGCACCTCCTTTGACCAGGAAATACACCTAAAATGTGACAGGATTTTTCTTCTTCCATTTCTCACTGAGATTAAACTTCATGTTTTGGAAACTAGCCAGGGAAGCGGTAGTTAGGAGAACACCCATAGCTGCATTAATGCAGATGAAGGACTTCATTAATCTTCGAGTGTTCCGACCGATCAACACAAATGTTATTTTCAGTGTCGCCTACACTAGGTCTCTTCTTCCCCTCGTCAGGCTAGCATATAAGCAACTAAATACAATTGAGTGAAGAATTTGCATGAAATAACCAGTGAGAAGAATTTTCTTCCCTTTTTTTCTGATAAAGAATTGCTCCAAAACCAAATAAATTATTGTTTTATTCATTATTTAGAATTATGAGGCTATGCTTACAGCAAGCAGTCCTTGATCCATAAATCATTGGCAAACCATTAATTATATGCACTCACTGCCTGCTGTCTTGGTTAGTCATATAAATCATCTGGCGCCCTGAACAGGTGAATGATAGTTCCTAAACATTGCAGTTTGTTGCCTTTATGCCATTTCCCCCCACAACATAGGACTTTGTCAGGAACACGACATCCCGCCTGCACATTGGCGGCCTCGCTTTGTTCATCCTTTCTCTCCAAATAGTCATTGATACAAATCACATTTACAGCAAACTTCTGAACTTGCCTAGTTCAAAAGGCACCTCATGCTCTCCTTTATGCTCTGACAGATGCAGGCTGACTTCACAGTTGTAGGAACTGTACTGCCCTTGTTGCAAATTGTCAACAAACCACTAGAGAAATTGTACATGTGGACACACTTCTGATATGGTCAAAGCTCAGATCAGTAATTTCTCTCTCATGGGGATTAGTATTTCATATTGGTCTTCTGCTGGGACATTCAAGGAAATTAACACTGGTGATGTGCCCTTTACTTGCTGGCCTGTGGACCTTCATTGGAACTGAAGAACAACTTTTTTTTTTTTTCTTACCAGAAGAACTCAGCAAGCTTGTCTTTTACTAACCTGCCCGTGCATTATTTCTTGCATTTGATCCCACATTCACACTCTGCTCTTTGAACATTCATTTCTCTGTTACTTTCTACTCCTGTGTGCACTGATGATGAGCACAGGTGACAGTGTCAGAAGCCCACATCACTGTGGATCCACGTATGCAGTTTTGCAGCATAGTCCAGGAGGTGAAAGAGGTCACAGGCAATGTTCTCCTCGTTGTTGAAAACTTACATGATTAGTTTAACTGGCTTTCTATGAACTATTGAACAATGATTGCCACCTCCAGTTGATAAACAGGGAGCAGTAAAGTTCACTTGGTATTTATGAATAGTCACAGGACCCAGCTGGAGCTATAGTAAACATAACAGAAGTGCTCAGTTAACTATTTTCTTGCTGATAGCCTCTGGGATATCCTACTCTCCTGCATTTTGGGGACATCTGTGGTCACATGGGGAGTGGCAGAGTTCTCGTTCTCAATGACCTAAGATGGGTGCATTGTATCTCCCACTTTATTCTGTGTAAACATCTCTGGTTTGGATTCAAAAAGCTTTTGCCAGATTGCATACTGGCAGGCAGAGTCAAACACTCAAGTTACGGTTCTATACAGCAGGCTTAATTTCTACTGGTGGGTGAAAAGGTGGACAGCTTGCAGCTCAGAAGGCAAACTGTATCCTGGGCTGCATCTAAAGAAATGTGGCCAGCAGGTCAAGGGACATGATTCTCCCCCTCTTCTCTGCTCTGGTGAGACTCTACCTGGAGCACTATGTCCAGTTCCAGAGTTCTCAGCACAGGAAAGACACGGCGCTGTTAGAACAAGTCCAGAAGAGGCCACAGAAAGGACCAGAAGACTGGAGCACCTCTCCTATAAGGACAGGCTGGGAGAGTTGGGGATGTTCAGCCTGGAGAAGAGAAGGCTCCGGGGAGACCTTAGAGCAGCCTCCCAGTACCTAAAAAGGGCTTGTAAGAAAGATGAGGACAAACTTTTTAGCAGGACCTGTTGCAATATGACAAGGGGTAGTTGTTTTAAACGAAATTTAGACTATGTAAAAGAAATCTTTTACAATAAGGCTGATGAAGCACCGGAACAGGTTGCCTAGAGAGGTGATAGATGCCCCAACCCTGGAAACATTCAAGATCAGGCTGGACTGGGTTCTGGGCACTGATCTAGTTGAAGATATCCCTTCACTTTGCAGGGGGGTTGGACTAGAGGTCCCTTCCAACCCAAACTATTCCATGATTCGATGTCCAATAGAAACCGCTGAGCCAAGAATAGGAGATGAGGTGCTTCCGAGCCCAGCCCAGACTACAACTTTGTCCCTGTCCCAGGGCTTGCCCCTGGGAGAGCTGAGCAGCCTGCTCTGCCTTGTAAACCCAGCATCTGAAATTCAGCAAATGTATGTGTGCTTGGCAAATCAGGACCTTTCAAAAAAATGCTCAGACTTCACCTAAAATGACTTCAGCTGCCCAAAGGGGAACCAACTGCAAGACGTTATGTGGTGCAGCAGTTTAGTTTATGAACTGAAAATTACAGCATCCAGTCAGAATTCTAGAAAAACATTTAAGTAGGCAGGAAGTAAGTCACTCGAGTGAGAACTAGTCAGAACATCATCTATGACAGCTGAAGGCTTAAGAAAATCATTTTTAAAAAAATGCAAGTGGTCAAGAACTCCATGTCTTACATCAATAGTAAATGAGATACTGAGTAAATGCTGATGATCATACCACTATTGTATGTGTTTAGACCTGTTTGTATTTGAATGTATGCTTCGTATGTCACAAGTTCTAGTTTACAGAGAAAAACATTTAAGAGGCTGTTAACTGTAGGACCATGTGCCAAATTAAATTCCTGCTAGCATTACGCCTTGCCACGGTAAGCTCGTTAAAAGCTACTGATAATACTGTCTAATTCCTATCTATGAGAAAGGCATTGAAATCACTGACTCTCCACAAAGGGTAACCTCAATTTGTCCAAAGTAGCGACATCCCATAAGGAACAGCTTGCAACAGTGGTACTTATGTTACAGAAATAAGTATAAGCAGTTTTGTGCACAGTAATTTATATATAATAGCCATAGTATAACATCTACATCAAAATTCAGCCTGAATGGGCTGAAACTGGAATAAAGATACAGCCCTATACTGGGGTACAGTCAGCTCTCAACACAAAGCTTTAAAAAGCATTCCCTGACTTACTTTCAGCAATATTAAGATTAGGTCATCTTGTAGCTTTTCCTTTGAGACACCCTACTTCAAGGTCTGCAGTTAACATACTAGCACAGGTACAATCATGTCATAAGATATTGGCTATAACATAGGCTTAATTTATTTATTTTAAACTTGTGTTAACATTGGAGGAACACCACGGGAAACTTGCTGGTATGAATTTCTTATGAGCAGTTCCTGATTTTTGAAGATGCCCAATTAATTCATTTACTCCTCCTTTAAAGGGAACGTCTCAAAAAATGACATACTGTAAACATTATGCCTTCTAATATCAACTGAAAGAAAATGTAAAATGCATGTGGTCCCAACAGAAACACCCACTTCATGTTACCCTTGGTAACCAGTATGACAAGACACACTGTCGTGCTCTAAGATATTAGAGTTCAAGGCTATTTAGAAACTACAGCTCTGGCTACTTAGGACATACATACATATGCACAAACCCATTATGCTAATAAGTGCATTCTTGCAAATAACACATTTTAAAGACATTTCTTAGTTAATTAAGGAAAAAATATTGTCCTTTAGTTAGTAGTCTGTCCTAGAGGTCAGTGTACGACAAGTACCTAGATACATATAGATGTTTTATTTCGGGTAGAAACTGTTGTAGCTAAATCTCACAAAAATCCCATTTTTCCCTAAGGAGGAAAGACTAAATGTTTCTGTTGATAATGATTTAATTCATAGGAAGTGGTCACGTCCCCAGTAGCCCCGTTTTTGGTCTTTGCACACTGCTTTGTTAATGACTGAGACCTGCTGTCAGTGGTGGCAGAGGTGCCAGCCTTTTAGGGTTTAGCTTAGGGCTGCTCGCTCCAGAGGGAACTCGGAGACTCAGCTCCCTCTCTAAAACAGCATCTTTCTTGGGTTTCATTAGCAAAAATAGGTTGCTTCAGCAGAATGGTCTGACATAGCAAAGGGAAAATTCTTCCTCTTCTCCACCCTATGCTACCACCTAGGAAGTGAGGCGCTGATAGAAGGAGGACTACTTTAAGGGGAGGGAAGGGCTTGTTTTTCACCTTAACCAAGCAGGCAAGCAGCAGCTCGCTCTCCCTCCCTCACTTCCTTCTCTCCTTTTTCAATCGTAATCCTCCTGCACAGCACAAGCTGTTGTGTATTTGTTTGTGCTTCCCCACTGCCCAACAGTCACACCAATTATAAAGGGATGAAAGAAAGACTTTTTTTCTTCTCTAACCATAATCTTTCACAAATCTCAACTATTCTTGCTACTAAGACATGCTTTGGCTTTCATGCATTTCACTCAATACCATCTGTACACATCCAAGGACAAAAATGTCCCTTTTGTTACTAAGAAGTGGCCTTGTATAGCTCTCAAGTTGCTAAGGGAGTTTGGCTACAGAGGAGATTACATTTTTAAAAAGACAGGAATAACAGGGCTGTCACAATAGGATATTCCTCAGCAAGAAAACTAGAGACAAGCAAGAGGCAACACAGATATTCCTAACTGTGCCTAAAACTAATGAAATGTTGTTCAGTGTTAACACATGCCTTTAGAAGCGAGTCCTGTGCAGCAGTGTTCATGTATTCTCACTCACATTCTCTCACCATTTGCGAGATGCTTCAATAATGTAAGACTCAAACCCATCAACAAGTATTATTTAAAAAAAAATAAACTTCTGTCAGTCTGCCTCACTCATATCAGCATCTTTTCACAGTGTAAGCAGCCTAAGTGACTTTAAGTATTCTCCCTGAATTTTGCTATGGACAAACTGTGCTTCCATGGATTGTTACCCAAGACCACCAAGAGCAGTGGAAAGACAAGAGGGACTCAAGGCCATAGTTGTTCTGGAAAGGTTCTTCAAGTGATGTGAATAGCTCTGCATTTTCTTGATGTACACAGCACATGCACAGAAAGGCATTTGCTTGACCTTCTTCTGAGAAAAAGGAGATCAGTTTGCTGGTATTACAAAAGGAAAAGGGAAGGCCTGACTAATGATTGGTTTTGATCTTAAAGGAGGAGTAGAACTTGATTTTAGCTCATCGGTATTCAAAAAGTCTGGTCTTCCAATCATCTGTGGAACTCCATCTAACAGAAAGGCTTAAGAGCTACAAAAGGAAACTAGGGCCAGGACCAGAAAAAAAGATGATGTCTGGAACATAAACAGCTTGAAGCAGACTGAAACCACAGCTCTATTATTTTAATGTCGTATTTACTCTCACTTTGAGAAGCAGAAAATTAGTGGGCACGGCTTGTCAAGGTGTAACAATAAAAATCAGAGTATTAGTTGTGCTCCAAAGTAACCAGTCCAACTATTTTAGCTCCCTTTCTTCGTTCAGCGAAAATACTTTCAACTCACATTTTTTGAGCACTCATTTCCCATCTATCTGGGATACTTATAACTAAAACCTAACTAAAACATAAAAAAATTAAGTGCAAGTGAAAGACAGGGCCTGGGTAAGTTTTGTTGGGATAACTAAGCCTGGCTCACTGACTAGTGCTCAAACATCAGAGCATTCGATAGCTCATCAACACATTAAAAATACATTGACTGTAGTTCTTGCCTATGACTATTTTGTTACAGCCAGGGTCCAAAGTGTTTTTCTTTCCTCAGAAATACCCTACTTAAGCTGTTTGATTGATCTTTAAACACACACAAAGGAAAAAGGTCCACTAATGCAATTTCACTGTCATTATTTTCAAAGCTACTGAACTGTAAACCTTGCGTTTTGGGCAATTGATGTGTGAACACCTCATGTGGCAGTCTCTCTAAGTAAAATATTTCAGTAGGTAAATTTAGTTAAACTACGTACAATTAGAACACGAAAAGGCAACTTATTTCATGGAGCGTAAGACTCCCAATATAATACTTACATACCGCAAACAGTTTCTTTGCTGCATTGGGTCTTCACATACAAACATATACAGTAGTGTATATGTTGACAGCATTTTTATATATTTCCTGCAAAAATTGAGTTTCTCCTTAAATTATGCTCACTCTACACGAGATAACCCGATAGAAGCAAAACAAAGACCAAGTCCTGAATCTGAAGTTTTGTGCTTAATTGTAAGTCCACAAGAATTACTGTAACATGTATATAACCTAGGTCAGCTATGATTTTTGAATATCATTGGAATCATTCCTTTCTCACCATTTATAATCTGTTATAACTTTGCTGCTCTGCACAAGAAATCATGAATTAACAGGTAACATTCTGAAGTCTACTCAGTCCACATTTTCAGCAACATAAAAGTTCTGTGTCATTTACTTTTGTTAGTCTATAAAATTAAGTATATTTAATATTAAGAAGAGACACAAAATAGTTGATGCACCACACTTGACAGTGGTATGGTGGCAATTATGAAAAAAGTATTTACATCAGCATTCAGTCATCTATTAGCTGATCATTAGTATTCATTTATTAAAAAAGGATTTGTGAATTATACACTAGAATTAGTGACACATTGCAAAATTTTTTTTTTAAAAAAATCACATTTAGAGAGCATCAAATTAAAGGAGAAAATGAGAATACAGACTGAGCTAATTGCTACCAAAAAAAAATAAGATCTTAGACTTAGAGCATCTGGATTAGTCAGTGACACGAGTTACTTTAGTTCACTTAATTATCTGAATTTTATATAGTATCCAGACCTCGGTAAATATTTTAGAATTTACAAACACATTAAACAAGAAAAAAGTGTCCTAAGGAAGTCACCAGTGAAGACCTTGTCAATATTAACAAAGACAGCACTTGGCTAGTAGCCAGGTCTTTGGTCTCACATTAACTCGTAAAGAGACTCGTCTCCTTCAATCCAAAAATTTGTCTGCAGTGATGAACCAATAACCTTCAGCTGAACCTTACCTTAGACACACTGTAAACTCTAAATCAGTTCTCAGTTTCCCCAAGCTGACCAAATATGTGAAGGGTAATACAGTAAAACCAGTCTGGAATGTCCTTGATGCCCACACCCATTCAATTAGTCTCCTTCACTAGATTTTCTACTTCCTCTGCATGCTCATCCATGAGTTCTGGTTCAATTTTCAACAAACCCTGAACTTTGATAAATTAGGCAAGTGGTCACAGATACTTTATCACTGCTGTTGTTCACAGAAAGGAGAAGGTTGTGGAAGCTCTACAGAATGTATGCAAATGAGTGGTCTTCAGACCAGGAAGATGTGGAATGAGAGCACTGCAAAAACACACATTCTACAGTAAAATGTAAATATTTTCTGGTATCATTCTGCAAGTTATTTCATGGAAACGTGACTCCAAAAGGAAAGCTTCAGAATTATTCTATCTCACTTCAAAGAGGAGTGCTCAGTTTACACGTGAAAATATAGGTTCTTTTGATCAATACTGGAATCTAAAAAGTTGGGAAACCAAATACTGGAATTGAAACTAAAGAGGCAAGGTGTTTTGGGTTTTGTTTGTTTGTTTTTCCGAGTACCTATTCTATCACTGACAGTAAAGTAATTCCCAATTACTTTTTTTTGCTTTCTAACAAAACCAGACCAGTTTTCTACAGACCAGCTGCTGCTGGACAAACGTGTTCTGTGACACAGCTCACTACAGATACAGCAGCATCCTCCCCAGCCTACCTGGAACCTGCACACTGGCTCAGACACACAAGTCCTGTCTAACTCGGAGCCTCATGTCCAGTTGCAGACATATACTTTTCAGGGAAACACTTGGTGGCATTTTTGTGGCATGGTTGTTTTTTTTTGTTTTAAGTGTCCCAGGAAAGTGATGAGGAAAAAAACCCAAAAACCAACTAAACAGAATTACCAAATCAGGTCAGAATTAGAAATTTAAGACAACCTATACTGCAATAAAATAGCTGTGAAAAATTTGGAGGGGCCAGAAAACAATAGTCCAGCAAAATGTTATGGCTACAGACCATAAAGGCAAGTGAGAATAAACAACAGGAGTGAACAGGAAAGTTATGAAGGATGATGGATAGAGGAAAAAAGAAATAAATAACACCCCCCAAACAAAACACTTCAGTAACAACTCCCCCTTTCTTCTACATGTTAGTTGGAAACAGGTATTGGATTATTGGATTATACCACCACACTCCACTGCCTTGTGGACAGTCAGAAGATGGTACTGGAAAGAATCTCCTGTGTTACTGAGATTAAGTTTATATCACTACAGGCACCACGTCAAATAAACACTTGGATGAATTCAGCCATCTTCTTAAAGATAGTTCAGCCTTTTTTGGCAATTCTACTTGAGCTGCAGCCTGTCTGGAATGGTTTGAGGCCAGCATTTTCCTCAATTAATTAATCTTCCTCCCATTTGCACCCCTCCCCAGGTATTATTTTGCTGGCTGAAACAAAGTGCTTTCACTCTTCTAATAGAGGTTGTCTGTTCCTACAATCCCTTCTCATCTTTTCCATCTTGAACTAATTTCCAATGAACACTCCTGACAAGCTTCACATAATCCTCCAGCTACTGAAATTTCTCCGAGCTGGAAGTCTTTCTCCTGACATATCTTCCAATCTCATTCTTCTTCCTTTGCATCTTCAAAGTGCTACTAGTGCATGATCCAACAGCCAATGGCATCCTGGGGAGCATCAGGAAGATTATGACCAGCAGGTTGAGAGAGGTCATCTTCCCCCTCTACTCTGCCCTGGTGAGGCCCCATCTGGAGCACTGGGTCCAGTTCTGGACACTCCAGTTCAAGAAGGACAGGGAACTGCTGGAGAGGGTACAGCAAAGGGCCACAAAGATACGGAGGGGCAAAAGGTTGAGGGGCTTGGGTCTTTTTAGTCTGGAGAAGGCTGGGTGGGTTGGGGGGGAACTGATCAACACCTATAAACACTTAAAGGGTCAGTGTCAGGAGGATGGAACAAGTTCTTTTCCAATGGTGCTCAGTACCAGGACAAAAAGAAATGGGCACAAACTTGAACATAAGAAGTTCCATCTAAATCTTCTTTGCTTTGAGGGTGACAGACCACTGGAAGAGGCTGCCCAGGGAGGTGGTGGAGTCTTCTTCTCAGGAGACATTCCAAACCCGCCTGGACACATTCCTGTGCAACCTGCTCTGGGTGACCCTGCTTTGTCAGGGGGGTTGGACTAGATGATCTATAGAGGTCCCTTACAACCCCATGTCATTCTGTGACCACCAGGACAGGACTTGATTGGACTCACAACTGGTGCACATGAGCTGCGTTCCAGCGACATCTAAGTGCCATAGATACGTACTTAACTAGATCACTGAGCAAACTGCATAACAAGAAGCTGTTTCTCATCTAGCAAGGTATCGCTGCCTGATGGGTGACATGAGAACAATGGTTTGTGTAAGTGACTTCCAAGTGAAGTTACTGATTAGTGCAGACACTGTGAAGGCAAAAAGCCATCAGAATTTGGCAGGAAGAACTTTGTCATTAAGTAATTTGGTCTCCAAGTGACAAAATGATTTGTAGATCACCGTGCTGAATTCCCTGCCTTTCCTTTTCACACTCCAGTGCCCTAAGAACAGGAGTGTCATTTGGTATCTTCCTCCCTTCCCCCCCCTACCCTTATACACACTTCTTTCTCATCTCACATCACAAGTTTACCAGAAATCTTCTGCCATCTTCTAGAAAACATGGGAGTAAGAAGTTTGGATGCCATCTCTATTCAAACATTGTGAAACGCAGCAGAAACTGAGCTGTTAATCATGGAGATAAAGCACAACACAGAGTAAGGAAAAACGGCATGAAAACATACACCTCAGCTAGAAGTCTAGAGAGATCTTAAAGAGACAGGTGGCCGAGAATGCAGCAGAAATTTATCCTAAACTAATTCTTAATAAAGACTGGTGACATGGGCATATAGCATTCTCAAGTCCTATGCTTTCTGTTTGACTTGGTCAGTGATGAAGGTCAATGAGTGGGTTCACAACCACATTCACTGTGATGAAGGGAAACCGTGGGGGTTAACAGAGCAGTTAGAGATCAATGCCACAAAACTTAACAAATGAGAACCTCGCCTGAACCAGGTGGGAATATTTCAGGAAAGCACTCTCCAAATGGCTTCTTCAAGTTGTTGAAACAACACAAAATAGGCTCTCACCCCAGGCATTACAGGGTCTCATCTGCAACTTGGTCAGCTCTATGTGGGCAGATAGCCACCGTTCCTAGCTCAAAATGAGCTGCAAATATCTAAGGTAAATACCATCCCTTTTGTTGTGAGTGTCAGGCTTGTCCTTAGACTCCATTGCTGAAACTTCCAAGCTAACTGCACAGCTACACCTACACTGAAAGCATCAGCACTGTTCACATGCTGACCCAAGACAAAGCATCTGGCACTGAGGGAAAGAAATACTATTATTCTGAGCAACAAGTTATTCAGGACAACAGTAAGAAGAGAGTTTGAACAACATGCACTAAGATACAAAGCTTGAAAGGGACAAATAAGCCAACAGCAACATCAGTATTCCACAGGCACCGTTTTAAAAAAAAAATATATCTAGTTTTCCCCCATAATATACTGTTCATGTATATATGTTCATATATGAACATATACTGTTCATGCAATTACACAGTATGTATAGTGAGGGATGTCTGTACCCATAGTACTCCTCAAAGGGAAAGTTTTCCTCAACACACATGCACCACTTCATTGCTGTCACACCTTCATTAACCCAGGGTGTTCACCTTCATTAACCCAGGGTGGTCATTTCTGCTCTCTCTGCAGCTATGATTAACATGCCTGCCTCAAAAAGCAAGGTGCTCTGTGCCAACAGAGCCCTGAAGGTGTGCTGCAAAAGCGCACACGCAGATAGGCTTTCCATCTCCAGTTGGATCAGGACTTCTCAAAAGCTGTGGCAGCATGTTCTGCCATTCCTGCTGCAAGCTCCTATGGCTGTGCAGGCCTACCTGTTCCTATTGCCATTACACATACCCCAATCCCCTCTCTAAAGGGAAAGGGCTTCCACTGCCATCCTAGGATTCAGCCAGCGACATGTTAACACTGGAAATAAACATAGGCATCGACCCGAGGTGCCTATTTTTCAGATGTGTTGGAAGACATACAGATCTCAGGGTTACCGTGTGGAAAAAACAGGACTCTTCCTAGCTAAGTATCTAAATAGGAATATTTTTGTCTTAACCACCTGCCAGAAAATAACATATCTGCAATATTATTGCTCCAGCCATGTTCTAAGGGAACTTTTTCTTATGTTTCAGATGATCAGTTCTCCCGTCCGCAAATCAGGGCTTAGCTGCATGTTGGTCCCTGAAGAACCATTTCTGTATCAGATGACTCATTTTCTGCAGATAAGGTGATAAACGCAGCCACCAAATAAACCACACCCCCTCACAATTTTGGCTTATGTAATTGCTGCATTTACAAGTTGTGCACATGAAAAGCTACAGGGTTGTTTTCCACACAGGTGCAGGCTCGGTTTCTCTGCAAGCAGAGAATTCACATGTGAACACAGACAGGACATTGCTCATTTTAGGTTTGCTTGTATTCAAACACCACCAAGAAACCCATCTTCCTGCGCTAATTGATGGTGTGGGACTTCAGATGGAGCAAGAACAAAAAAACTTCTAGTGGTCTTTATGTAGGAGGTACAGAAAAATAATCGTCAGGGAGCTTAACTGGGGATAAAGGTAAGAGCCAAATCAGTGGCAATTCCAGCATTGCCCATAATAGTTATTTTGTCACTATCTGGGTTTTTACTATGACCCCAGTCTCTTACAAATAGCTATTTACCAGCAACACATCAAAAAAGCATTATCAGACATAAAAAGAAAAATCAGTCAGATAGACTGCTTCAGTTATAACAGCACATAGAACTCTACCTATCTTAAAGGCTCAGACTTATGAGGCAGAAACATTGCTGCAGGCAGTTTTCAAGAATAGGTACAGGAGGCGGAGATTACAGAGAGGAGGGTGTTGTGTTGTGGTTAAAGGTTATAAAGCTGCATTTACACACTGCTCTTCAATAACTACAAAATTAACTTAGATATTTTGGGAAAGGACAAGTACAAAATCATTGGTGCTGCAGAGACAAGGGAAAAAAAAAGCACTTCCCCCCCTCCCTGTGTCAAAATGGAAAGCAGGCGATTCATGGAGAGGTATCAGAAACAAAGTTTCCTCTGCAGAGCCTTCAATTTAGAAGCAGACTGTGGGAGAGGGGGAGAGGACGAGGCGTAGGAAATGTAACATGCTTCCCAGGCACATGCTGTGACAGCACAATTCTCACCTCCTAAAGCCCGTGAATCAAAGGTATTGAAGATTCAAGCATTTTTCTCCTGACAGTGGGTGGCCTAGTCCCAAAATCCAGCTGCCTTTCTCTATGAGAAACAACTGAAATCGTCTTCGTGTACACTAGATTTATGTTATTATGGAGATCATACCAGACACATATGCTCTGCTGAGTTTTTCTCCTGATGTAATCGCCCCCTCCTCCAAGATAAGCACGTGCCCTGTCATAAAATACCACAGGGATACCCCGAAAATCAAACTAGGCTATTAGATGATTATAAATAACCATTTTTCCTTTTCTTTTCCCTCCTCTCCAACTTTCATCTACTTCAGGCTTTTTGCAGTGCTGACCTGGAGCTCAGCTCTTTTCAGATGAGCAGAAGAGGAGGGCTAAGCTGAAGAGATGGCAATGCGAGTACCTATTATTTGATTTAAATAGGACAGCTCTCTCAAGGTATTTTCATGTATTGTTGGAAACATCTGCTTTAAAATGGACAAACCTCACACGTCCTAGAGGTCCCTTCTAAATCATACACAGGGTAGTTGGGGCAGCTTGGTCAACATTAGCTCTTGGGAGCCTGCCTGGCTCCAAACTTAGCTCTCTTCATCTCTAACCTACTGCAGGATGCAACCCAGGATGCTCAGACAAAGTCACAGATTACATCAGACTCTAAAATTATTTTTGTTTTAATTTTAAGTGCTGTCAATAACCTCTCCTACTCCCAGTAATTTGAAGTCACAGCACACACAGGAGGGAATTTATCAGAGCATGACAGGCTTCATAGAATCCCACTGTATATTGGGAGAAGAGATTATTTTATCCTAAGAGAAACCCATTGCTCCTTAGTGTATTTATCTTGGAAAGAACACAAACAAACCTGAAGGCAAAGCTATCAAGTCAGTGAACACACAAGTTGCCAACAGTGCTGGGAGCAATGATCCGTGTAGCCAGCCACCTTGTCCTCAGCACTGACCAAAAAACAAAACAGGCTCCTTTGAGGGAAAAATCCCTTGTGAGGTGGTTACACAAGATCACGTGGCCTCTTCAGATCTCCCCATTTATGCCAAAAGATCCCATATCAGAAAATTTATATCCCTGTCCTCGACGCTTACTTCTACTGTCTGCTAGTTCTCAGTATGGAAGCCCTTGCTGCCCTAAACCATGCACGTTGTTTAGTTTCTTCTCTTGAAACACCAGTGGGATGAGCACCACAGGCTGTGCACACCTTCCTCCAAACCCCTTTTTACTTGTATTATTTTAGTTTCACATATCTCCCTCTTGGTTCCATACCATGGAAGACAGTAAACAATAGCACCAAAGGCATCAGTGAGAACTGCTGTGTACCATCTTAATGCTCTCTCATTTCCACCTTTTCCTCTTCAATGAAGAGTCACAATTATACATACGAGAAACCTTCCACAACACTAAATATTCTTTAAATATTCTCTAAATTGTCTGTCATGGCATATCCTCAGTTTCTGCTGTAACCCTCCATTTCTGGTCCCTTTTGCTATCCCTGATTTGATCACTGCCTATGCCTTTCCCGCTCAGGAAGGTCTTCTCATTTCCCTAAAGAGATAAGCCTTTACACCAAAAAGCCAGTGCCCCAGCACTTAGTTTTTTTTCAAATTATTTCTTTTATCATTTACTTAATAGCACCAGAGAATCATGCATAGGCTTCCAGTTCTTCTCCTAATGTCCACCTCTTCACGCAGCAGTTCTGCAGCAATTTAGTGGAGATAGCTTATTACTTAGTGATAACTAGTATTAGTCATGTTAGCTTTTATGCAACGATAATCTAAAATGGGTACAGTATGAGTGCTGTAACTCCATCTGCATCTACAGGCATGTGATTTAAAGAAGGGTGTCTAAATAAGGATTATGGAGACTAATTGTGGACACTTACTTTATGAAATGGCAGCATTAAAAAATAATTAGCACCAAGCTTTTTAGCAATTCTCCAAGTGCAACCTACCATTATTCTTTCAAATATCTTCAAACTTTGAATGAGCTCAGCGCCTAAAGACTCCAACTTAGACACTGGCGGGGGGGGGGGGGGGGGGTGTAGTGGGGAAGGGTTCTCTAGTCCTTGGGAAGAGCAGCTGGAAACCAAGTATTATGAGGGCTTCATTTAGATACTGAAGTAGGATCTGAGCTTTTTTGAAAAATCAAATATTTAGCGGTAAAATCTATAAGCAGTAAGAATTATTGCCTCTGTCGGGAAGGACACATTTGTTTTACTAGATAAAGCAGTAATCATTTAGCTGTTTTTCTCACAGTAAGTAATCCCATGTTCCATGAACTTACGTGAGTGTGACCAGATCCTGTATGCTTTATCTCCCTTCTGTATTTACCAGACGAAGGAAACAGGTAGGGTTTGCAAAAGGGCAGAGCACTAGCTGAAAACTTAATGTCAAGCTTGCAGATTTCAAATAAAACAGATATTCTGGAAGATTCTGCTAATTCAGCAGTAATAACCAAAGTCTGGAGACTAAAAATATCAGCTAGTCTGTTAAACTATTACTACTTAACTGATGCTATTAGGGTTGTACTTTAATCATTGCTACTAAGATCTTAAGTATTGAGTAGTTTCCTTCGTTAGGAAAACTTACTCAACATCTATGAATGTGCCATTTATATATTACATACATAGCAAGTAAATATTGATTTATTGGCATAGCAAGTTCTTCAATAGAGTAGTTCAATTGCATGTGTATTCAATTCTGATTTATCTACTACCCTGTGGGAGGGGTGAGGGGGCATGGCTCGTGCAATTGAAGAAAAGTCATATTTGCTCCATGCTGGTTTTGAAAAAAAAGCTTCTGTTAGAGCCTCTGCAAATAACAAGCAGAATTAACTGCTGAAAATTTCTCATCACACATTTTCTAGCAACAAACTTTAATTATAATGAACACAAGGTTGACCATACTCTGCCCAGCCGTAATACCTACCAGTCTTATTTTTGCCAAGATACTGTCTATCCTATTAAGTAACACAGTTTTACGTCTTTAGGCTGGTACAAAATCCTCAAGGAACAAAACTGCCAACGCTTACCATTGTATGGAGTTTCATATGCTATTTACTCTTTCCTCTTAAGGCCATAAGCTTGAGAATATTGCACACCCACAAACACATCTTTCCTTTTAATTGCATTTCTAGCCCTAGAGATTATAGATCGGACTGGAACTGTAAACTGTGCACATCCTAAAATATGATAACCCAGCCCAAGATGCATGTAATCTCAGGCTCTTTTCATATGCTGCTCATGATTTTTTGGGGAGGGGAGGAGAAGGGTTCTGATTTGGGAATGATTCTGGTAGGCAAAGTTTACCACCACCTTGCAGCTTATGCAACAGCTCTGACTCACTCCATGCAACCCATCTGCCAGGACGCCTCCTGCTCCCGCTCCCGGCAGCCACACGGAGCAGGGCCAGGGATGCATCCTGCCTCTTATCTCCTGAGGATGGACATGTCCAGGAGAGGGAAATGCCAGGATGGAGGCAGAGGCTACAAAACTAACCTGGAAGCAGCACACACGAGAGGCAAGGAGCACCTGGAAGCTGCCTAGGAAGGACCAGCCTCTTACAAAGATGGGTAACAAGATGCTTTTCTGAAGGGGGCGTAGTAAAACAACATCCCTGTTTCCTTAATATACTTGCAGAGCCCTGAGGCTGGATGCCCAGCCTGCTAAAACCATTACAGCCAACACCTCAGCCTACTTAAGCTGCCATCTATCTCCTAGCGTAGAAAAATTTGCCTTTATTTTGCATTTATTGAAATGGAATTTAAAAGATTTACTTTCACACTGTTTTTCTGGCAGCAGAACATATTTTGGAGTTTGTTGGGGTTTTTTTTTCATTTTTAATTATTTTTTTAAAGCCAGAGCCTTTAACAAGTTACCAATTTTAATGAGAAGAGTAGCATTAACTACTCGAATAAATACAAACCATGAAAGAAGTGAAAAATTAAACTTTCTCCCCTCTTGGAAGCTGGAGATAATTTCATATCTGTGGGAGGCACCGACTGTCTAACTGTTTGCTTAAATATGTTATTTAAAGTATTCTTAAAATACTGTTCCCTCATAGCATTAAGCATCTCTATTACCCTAGCCATCAAAATTATTTTCACAGTGAATGCAGGGCAGCACATGCCTTCTCATTCAATTCATTACAAGAGACAAGGAAAATATAAAGCAGAAATTCATGAATGGTTGTGCAGCACTTCTGTGATACAGAGTATGAACGGCCAGAAAAGCCAAGATAATAATTTCTCTTTCCCCACCATTTTGGACCATCCTACTTAGTTACTGCATGAATCAAAAGGTACACCTGGTTCTTCATTTCTTAATAATCCCTGAAAAATAAAGTACCGTCAGCAGCCTCAGCATATGATTATCAGCCCTCGAGTTCCAAGCCAAAAAAAAAAAAACAAACCTCAAAACATAATAAAGAAGGTAGGAATAGATCTGCCTTTGTAAACAAATCACACTGATGATTAAATGGCATCCTTGCTAATACTGCCAAAGGCAAAACTGTGACCTAAGAAAAAACATCAATCTCCCTTACATGGCTCTAGCCTCATTGGGATCACTGTATTTATTAATACCTGGATTTTCCCCATACATCAATTGCTACTACTATTTCATACTTACTCCTCTACAAGGGTAAAATTTAGTTCGTGGAGGCTCAGCATTAAAAAAAAAAGAATATTTCCAAAAAAAGTGTTGCCCAGTCAGCTCAAAGTCACCGTGAAAGAAAGACCTATCTGCACACATGGAAAGGGGCTCCAAACTGCTAGAGCAGGGATGCTAACAGAGCCACACTGAAAGGTCAACACAATTTTGAAATTAAAATAAAAAAAATAAAAAAATGAGAACCTGCTCTGCCCTGTCTTGGCTGCTCACATACATGTGAGGAGCACAACTAGAGCTTGGCAGAGGTACCCACACACCTGTGAGAGTGGGGCTACTCTGCAGCTCCTAGGCCACATGACATGTCCTAGCCTAGCCTCCTGCTGCAGGAGAAGAGCAGGTTACCTCGGTACTGCACGTTGTCAGCCCCCGTCCCTTCCCTCTGTGCACCCTGGCAACTCAGCTTCCCCATAAGTTTATCACTGAACTGTAGGGGTTGGAAGAGACCTTGGAGATCATCTAGTCCAAATCCCTTGAGTCCAACACCCAGAGCAGGCTGGACAGGAACGCATCTATGTGGGTTTTGGAAGTCTCCTTTCCCAAGAAGCAAACTACACACCCTCCCTGGGCAGCTTCTTCCAGAGCTCTGGGACCCTTAAAGTAAAGGATTTTTTCCACATGTTCAGACAGAAGTTCCTGTGTTTCACCTTGTGTCCATTGCCCATTGTCCTGTCACTGGGCACCACTGAGAAGAGCCTGACCCCATCCTCTTGACACCCATCCTTTAGATCTTAAAACCATCTATGAGGTCCCCTCTCAGTCTTCTCCAGGCTAACTGGATGTAAAAAATCTTGCAAGTCAGTATTGCTACCTATGAGAAGCTGGAGATGCCAACAACTCTACTATAGACCATGGGAGCACTCCCAGAGCCACCTGCTGCCCATGGGATAGACTGGGGCAGTGCTTGAGGCTAAGCAAAGCCCGGGATGACCTTATCCTCATCCCAAAGCAAGCAGTCAGTCCCAGCCTTCACCCCCACCCCTGCCCTGGACTGTGCCTGGGAAACTAGGATCCATCCAGGTCCACCAAAATGGAGTCCCTGCATCTCTGCAACACGAAGATGCACGGCTGCAGGAACCAAGACTTTATATCCACCACCTCCAGCTGCTGGTCCAAGCCTTGGCAGCAGCATCGAGTAACATTCACAGTCTGGCCATCTGCTAACCAGCTTCAGTCCCTTCAACAGACACAGCCACTCCCTCTGGCCACCTTAAAAAAATGTCTCCAAGGGCCACTGACAAATCACTGAGAACAGACAAAACTACAGCTGCTAATTCATCCTCCTGGTTTCAGTAGGTGCTAAAAGAAGATGACCTCTCTGCTGTTTGTCTTCGCTCATTGTTTGTTTTCAAGCGTGAAATAGTCAAACTGGGTCAGAGCCACATGTTGTACAGTTTATTATTACTCAAGCCACACAAGTAATACCTGTGAGCCAGACTGGGTGACTAGATAAGCAAGGTTTTATTTCTCATATGTTCCTGTCACTAACTTCTTTCTGAGTGCAAATTTACCCCCAGATGCAAAGTGGACTCACAACCTGTCAGGTCTAGCAATTTCAGTCAAAGTCATCTTACTCAGATTGCCTTAAAACTTTACAGAAAAGAGCTAAAGGTAGGATTTTAACAAGGTTCAGGCAGGATGAGTTGTGTTTGTTTTCAGACATGACAGCAAAATTTAAATACTCATAACTGTTTGTAAATTTAGGCAGGAGCTATAAATCTCTTTCCCTCATTTGTCAGTTCAGTTAAGTTCTAGTTCTGCTGCTCTATTCAAATATTTGGCAGGATTATACTTCTGTGTTTTATTTCCTAATATGACCATTATGGCATCTAATTTATTTGTATGTAATTTAATTATCTTTAGCTGTTCTGCATCCTTGGTGCTCTCTGAATACTCCATCTCCTGCTATTTAATTTTCTTTTCGCTCTTCTTCTGCATTTGAATGATTGCTCTTTACATAGATTGCTGGCACAGAAACGTTGCTTAACTTGTAGCATCTGCAGTCAGAGCTATTATTTTATTTCAATAAATTGTCTGGCCAAGGGGACGAACCCCAGGACTTTGATCTTCAGTCCTTAGGGCTTGAATTCAGAAGCTGTTATTTTCTCACTGATGCTAATGAAGCTGCTCTGCTCTTTTCTTCTATTGATTCCTGTTCCTCCACCAGCCACTATTTGCAAATCGGAAAGTTCCCTTGATCCTTGCAAGTGCACCTTTAATTCCTTTATTTCTATTTTTAAATCCTGCTAGGCTACTGCTGGCAGATTCAAGTCGAGGAAGAACCTACTTCCTCTCCTTTTTGGTGCCCCTGATGCTAACACAAATTCCAAACTGTGTGGAGTCTAGATTTTACCCATACCCGCAATATACATTTAAGCGACCTACAAAGATGGGTTTGCAAAGGACTAGATGGGGCTAGGGCTACAAAAACCATTAAGGGACTAGAACACCTCTCTTATAAGGAAAGGCTGAGGGACTTGGGTCTTTTTAGTCTGGAGAAGACAAGACTAAGGGGGGATGTGATCAATGCTTATAAATACTTAAAGGGAGGGTGTCAGGAGGACGGGGCCAGCCTTTTTTCAGTGGTGCCCAGTTCAGAGGGAACAGGCACAAACTTGAACTTTGGAAGTTCCAACTGAACATGAGGAACTTCTTTCCTTTGAGGGGTGGCAGAGCCCTGGAAGAAGCTGCCCAGGGAGGTGGTAGAGTCTCCTTCTCTAGAGACATTTAAAACCCGCCTGGACATGTTCCTGTGCAACCTGCTCTGGGTGACCCTGCTCTGCCAGGGGGGTTGATTAGTTGATCTCCAGAGGTTCCTTCCAACCCCTACCATTCTGTGAACTTCCACAGTCCTCATGGGAACTGTAATACCCACCCCAGCAGTAGGATTGGTCTCCACTGGGCCAGCCTTTCCTCCCAGTTCCCCCCCAGCTCCTGGATGCTCCCTTGCCCTCTTCCCAACATACAGCAGCTGCAGAGTACAGGCAGAATTTCTCTAGTTTAGCATTCTCCCTGCATCACTTTTCTTCCAGCTGTTCTGCTTTTACAGTATTTGTAAAAGTATAACCACCTAAAAACTGTCATTTGGATAACAGAGGCATTGCACATGAACTCTTCTTTAATTTAGCCATGTGTATTTTTGTCTTGGAAGGAATAAAGCACTTCTCCCTTTTTTTTTTTTAAATTAATAAGCCTCAAAATAGAACAACAGCAGATAAATTTACTTATTGGATAACAGCTGCCAAAATCTGCTAACAGACTCAAATTGCTGTGGAGAAATACACGCTCTAAAGAAGAAATTCAATCTGGAAAAAACTTCATTTGACACTAAAACAGAAGTTCTTTAGTCCAAATACACATTTACAAGGTTTTCATATCAGTTTTATCTTTATTTGTGGTATTAAAAAAAACCCAACAAACTTTATCAATTGATGTGCTGTTGTGAGGCCAAGCTACCACTGCCAGATGATGGCTTTATACAAACCCAACCCCGGAGAAAACCTCTCCCTGCTTTTTAAGGCTTCTTTTACCTCCTTTCCTCCTCAGCTGATTCCGTCCTAACAGAGTACGTGATAGCCCTTACTCTGTTCTGCTTCTAAACTAGATGCTGCTCACCCTCTGAAGTGGCAACTTAGATGACAGTTCCCAATTTGAAGTTATTTCAAGGGTGAGAGAAAACTGACCGAGTACGTAGCAAGATGATGGGACATGGCTTTCGAGTTAGGTCTGGCCAGACTGTCTAGCAGCGTGAAAGAACAATGTCAGCTATTCTGGCTTGCTCTGAATGTCTTTCTTGAAGACTAAAGAAAAAAAAAAATAAAATCACACAATTCCTCAGTGTGATATGAAAGAAAGCATGTGTCACCCACACAAAGAAAACCAAAGTGAATTTAAGCCATCCACTGAGAAATTGGTAGGCTTTGGGTGAGAGCTTGAGGTTTGATGGAGGTGGTCAGCAGTGGATGGGATCTGCCAGCTAATGACCCTGCTCCCTCTGATCATCCCTCCCTTGTGACAACCCTTGCCTGAGACCAGGCTGTAGGACAAGCCCAATTTACACTGCAAACACTGCTCCCACCTGTTGGAGGGGGCAGTGGACATGATTCAGAACAGGGAGAATATTCTACATATGTCCCTCAGTGGTGCCCAAGCAGCTTTGGTAAAGTTAGAAACAGGAGATAAACATAGGCAGGAACTTCAGGTAGTACCAGGAGCTGTTTGCAGACACAGAGAGAACATGACTAAGCAGGTAGGCAAGAACAAAAGAGTCTAAAACCACAGAGCTCCCAACAGGGAATGTTGTTTTCCAGCAACAGAGAAATAGCAAAGACAACGCTTCATCCTGATCCAGTGGCTGAGTGACATGATTCTGTGACATCTACAGCATCCTGCCACAGGTGCCTTCTGCTTCGGCAGCTCACTCAACAGTAAATCTTCCACATTAATGACCCTACAGGAAACACAACGGGTTCTACAAGATGGATGGGTTTGGTGTGTTCAGAAACCTCTGAAACCTTGCCAAAAACACCCCTACAGCCACAACAACCACTCCCCAACCTACAGGTAGACAGAGGTCTCAAAAGCAAGGACACACCAGAATTTCCTCCATCGGTACAACCTTAATTTGGTCTCTTTCTATCATGATATACACACTGTCTTTAAATACAGGAGAAAACCTAAATACCTAAAATTATGACACATCTGGAATCTGTTTTGGCAGTTTGGGGGGTTGTTTTTTGTTTGTTGGTTTTTGTTTTTAAACACAACCTTTCTATTACAGTCACATACTACAAATTGTACACCTATATCCCAGAATACACATATTTGAGAACCTTTTATTTCAATTCTGTAAGCAAAACCACTGCTTCACAGACTGAAAATACATTCCAGAAGGCACACACTGATTTGCTTGAGACTGCCCCTCACTCAGGGCTCTGTAAACAGGCCCCCCCGGCCAACTAACTCACCCCAGTGTCAACAGAGGAGCAATTCTGCTGTGCTCCAGTACTTGTTCTCTGACTGACACCGCCGGAAGCAGGGACAGAAACTGCCCTAAAACACAGGCTTTGGCCCCTGGACCTTTCAGTCTGACCCTGAAGGTAAAAAAGAGGAGATGAGTCAGGGAACCTCTGCTTTTGACAAGGTAAATTGTGAGCAAGCCAATATGAAAACACCAAGTACGAGTTACCTGCTGTTTATGACAAAAAATCTTGTTTGCTCCATTATTGCAGGTAATATAAATCCAGGGCATCGCGCAGCTTCCTCACACATGTCCAGAGCAGAGAAGGATTTCTTACAGGGACATGTGCCTCCAGAATTATTACTTCAGTGCTAACAGTCCTCCCCTGGCTCCTTTCACTTCTCTGCTCAGAGCCCATACCCAGACAAGAAACATTGGCTCTTTTATAATTAAAAATATTTTTTTTTCCAGCTCAGTTATTGTCAGAGCTTTGTGCACATTTACAAGCAAAAATTCAAGACTAAAAGGTACCATAAACTTCACCTCAAAGACACTCTTCAAAGCAGAGATCTGGATATTACAGCCACAGATGTTGTCAGCAGTTTTCATTTTCTCTGTACACTCATTTACGTTTTAATATACGGAATGGACACCCCTACATCCTGCACAACGAGTGGATTTAGTCGCAGATAAACCATCTGCTGGCAGCATCAGTGCCTGCCAGGAGGAGTCAGTGGCTCCACCACACTGCAAATTCAATACTTTGGTATTTTTCTTAAACTTACAAATGCAAATTGGCACTACTTTGGACTTCGGAATCTGGGGATATTACAAACTTCCCAGGGTGCATTTAAACAGGTAATATCTGCAAGTTCTAACTCTCCATAAACACTGGAAATGTTTATTAAAGTAAGAGACAATATAGTATCAATTAGGAAATGTTCAGCAACTAGCTAATAATAGACAAAATAATCACCATTGGCTCTTCAGTTGTCTTTACAAGTGTTTAATGATGAAAATATCCAAGTTAAATGAGGCTAATTAAACAGACTTCTCCTCACATACCTTTCTGTCTTTAAATATATAGATCATATAGATAGATTGTACCTTTGTAGGTCTGAATAGTTGATCAAACTACACCTTCCCCCTCACTTCTGCACTATCACACTATTTTGTCAGGGTCTACCTAATGGGAAATCCATCTCCATTTCAGAGGGAGGCCGGGACTTACACCCCTCACTGTGCTAAAGTAGCAACTTGCCGCTTCTTGATCAGCATCTGCATGTTGACTTATGGTTGCTGCACCACAGGAAGGCCAACAGCTCTCATGGCACCTCTCTTTGTTTTCTTGCTTTCTCCTTTCCTTTCTACCCCTGTTTCTGCACTGTCAGGTCTGGTTATAGAATCCTAGAATTACCTGGGCTGGAAGGGACCTTTCAGATCATCTAGTCCAACCATCAACCTAACCCTGACAAAAACCACCACTACACTGTATCTCTAAGCACTACACCTACCCATCTATTAAATACCTCCAGGGATGGTGACTCAACCACTGCCCTTGGCAGCCTGCTCCAATGCATAATAAACCCTTTCAGTGTAAAAATTTTTCCTAATATCCATCCTAAACCTCCCATGGTGCAACTTCAAACTATTTCTTATTGTTCTATTGCCTATTACTTAGGAGAGGAGATTGAACCCCACCTGGCTACACCCTCCTTTCAGGGAGTTGTAGAGAGCAAGAAGGTCTCCCCTCAGCTTCCTTTTCTCCAGGCTGAACAACCCCAGCTTCCTCAGCTGCTCCTCATAAGACTTGTTCTCCAGACCTCTCACCAGCTTCATCACCCTGCTCTGGATTCACTCCAGCACTTCAATGCCTCCTCTTACCTAAACTAAGAGGAATTGCAGCTTGAGATGACACAGGAACCCAGACAATGTCCCTGAGGTCAGCCTGGTGAGCATGCAGGGTTAGCAGTTTGGGCAGGCAGTGTTTCCCCTGGGCTATAACCATTACCACCTTCCTAGAGGTTTCTGCAGTAACGCAGTCTCCGTATCAGCTCTCAAGGACTGACACTGGGAAACACTGAAGTCACTGCTTCAGGAGTGCTGCAAGAGACTCAACAGCAAGGAACTGCTGGAGGGAGGCTTCAGATGGTTAAAGGACCTCTAAGCACAATCCTACCTCTCCAGGAGAGACACCCTCCATGGCCTTGTTGCCTCTCACTCACATTTCAGCTCATTACCCAGCACTTCAACAGCAAGACATTGGAGAATCACCCTTCCTTCAAGGCATATTTAGTTGCCATTTGCTGTCATTTACTCCCACCATAGGAACAACAGTATTTCACTACTGCCATTTTCAAAAATTAAGTGAATTAGAAGAAATAATAACGCAACTAAGTTCTGTTCTTCTCCCAACCCCCCTCCTCAAATTCACAGCACCGAGAGCTGCTTTTCTTTAGAGTCCTTCCCACAGGCTTGCACATTGCAGAGATTAGCAGACAATGCAAAATTGTCTGAGACCATGTTGGCAGGAAACAGTTAGTGTCAAATTAGCCAAGTTAACGTGATAGATTGTGATAAATTGAATGCTCGGGGTACTACGTGCTTGAACTGTGTAGTGTTATGTATCACAGCAAATCTATTTCCTAAAACCTCTAACTGGGCAATTTAACCCATATAAAAATGCTACTAAATATGTCTCTGCTTGTTGTCAGACAGTTTCCACTCCTTTTCAGCAGCTATAAAACATATGGGGTTTATGTTGCTAAGAGCCTTCGTAAATCATGCTGTAATACCTATGGGTTATACTTAGCTATAGACTTCAGTCTTCAGCTGATGTCAATTGTTGCAGCTGCCTTGACGTCAGAGCCAAGATTATTTACAGCACCTGAGCATCTCTCCTGCTGTGCTCAGCACTTACAAAGCTAAGCAAATGAGATGGCATGTTGCTTTAGGTTCAAGAGGACTTTTAAGAAGAACTTAGTCTTCAGAAAGTAAAGCCAGATGGTCACTCAAATCTGGCCCTTGTCTGAACTTGCAAAGAGGAGATGTCTAGATATCAGAGTGCCTTGACCCTTTCCTGCCCGCCACTCTTGCTGCCCTTTACCTTACACAGCACAACCTAAAGAAACTTCTGACAGTAACATGAATACATACATAAAATATTTTTGAAGGTGTTTACCCTTTTTTTTTGCTCTCCTAAGGGAGAAGATGACAACCACCTTTAACAGGAGCGGCTAGGATAATGCTGAATCATCTCACCAGCTTCCCTATGCAGTCAGGAAAGACAGCACTGAAGAGGTAAGCTCCACACTGTAATCCACCCCACCCAAGAAGGAAAACTCCTACCTCCCAAGGATGGGCAGGAATGGGAGGATGGGCCTCCAGAACTGCAGCCACAATGAGACTCCAGGCCTTTTCTCTCCTCCTCTGGAAAAAGTTTAGTACTGGCAGGCACACCAAGCTAAGCCAAGTGCTGCAGACCAAGGGTGAATCTCCTTCACAGCTGTGTGCAGGTGCACCAGAGGGACATCATTAACCATCCTATTAACCCTTGTCTCTCTCTCAAGCCAAGGCTCCTTCTTGACTAAAGACATGCTACAAGTGCCTTTGACTACTTAAAAAGTTTAATCTCGATCCAGTCCCCTGTGCCCCTTTGAAATCTCTTTCTTTATCCTTTCCTACATACCAATTAGCAACTAATTGCTGAAAAAGTATAACACAGATTCAACATTTTTTCCACAGGTTTCCATGGGTCCATTAATTAATAAGAGAAGAAGAGTTGTAAGTCTCAAAATATTGCTTTTTATATTTTTAGTTTTCTTATAAGGTTTATAATTAAACCGAGCTTGTTTCCAGAGCCACTTCTTAAGCAAAGTTCTAGACAGCCCTCACAATATCACAAGCTTTGCATTGCTGCGCTGCTTATAAACCTCACAGCAGAGGTTTTTGTCAACTTCCACACTGTAGTTTTATAATAAGGCAACCCAATAAAAAGCCAGGCAAAAAAAAAAAAAAAGTGAAGCATATAACAACAAGCTAGTATCCAAACAAGCTAAATCTCTACCTGCAGGAAGCTCTAGACCTCACAGAGTTAAATATTATTTTTCAGTCAATTCGTTATGCATCCCACGCACTAGAACTTATCTGACATGAAAAGGGGTAGATAGATATAAATATAGTACCTAAAGTATAGTATTAATTTTAGTATAGACAAATTATGTTAAAGACTGTCAACATTCAGTCTGGCACAACTGCTACACAGCTCTGACATTTGGGGGGGAAAAAAGGGAGTCAGGACCGTCTCATTTGTCTACTGCAAATGGGTCATTTAAAATTAAATTCTGCATTAACCCCACCCTAGGCTTTGGGGAGCCTTAGTCAAAAGATATTATTTCTGAAAGCACTCATGGAATGTTTCAGAGTGACTTCATCGTGGGCTCTGCATCCGGAAGCAACATCACTCCGTGCTTGTGGGAGCATGATGGCTCATCCAGGAGAGGCTTCACTGCATCACCCACCAAGAATGACATCTCTTCCTCATGTAACACCACTTTCAGAAGGTATCTACAATCTAGGGGCTTCTGGGTTTTGTTTCTGTTTCAACAATTCTAAGAGCTTAGCAGTTCTTTCATTTAAAGGATAAACAAAAGAGACAGAAAACCCAATTTCCTATTTATTTTTAGTGCCACTTAATGTGCATCCTGCTAAACCAACAATCATCCCAGTGTGAGCTGACTAGAAGCAGCAGCAGGTAACTGCCTGGCTGGCAGGGATCAGGTTGGATGAAAGAGAAATAAGATTAGGTTTACCCCATGTAGAGTAAACCCAAGCAGAGGACCTTGCTTGCACCACCACCCCCGTTTTTAATCAGCTTCATTTTTGTATGTTAAAGCCCCTTGGCTCAGGGTATAAGAAATCCAGTGGAAGCTCAGAAGGGGAACAAACTGAGCTTGTCTCCTGGGCTCATGGCACAAGATCAAACAGACTGCTCCAAACCACTGGAGTTCTCTTCCTCATCACTTCTTGTTGCAGGTACCTGGTGGGAGCAGAAGGAGCAGTTTCTGCCAGAGAAGGAAAGAAGGGGGATTTTTGCACAAAGCCCCTGTACCTCACAGAGATGCTTCCAGATGTTACTTGCATCTGACTGATTTACAAGCCAAAACTCAAGGTGGAGGTTTGGGATTAGTATACAATGCTCAAACACTGCCATGTTTGATACCTGCCCAGTGGAAAAAGTGTACTCTACCACCTGCACATCCAAGCATCAGCTTTGAAATTCTGAGGTCAGTTCTCTATTCAAAAATACATGCAAAAACAGAGGGGAGGAAAAGATACATACAGGAGACATTTATTTTTACAACAGGATTTTCAAGGTTTCCCAACAAAAAGAATTTCAGTGTAGACCTTGCCTACCGTAGGAGGGCTTGATAGAAAAACTGTACTGACAAGCCTTTGTAAGGCTTCAAACCAGGTACCTGCCAGCCCGATCCAGAACTTTGGAGAAATCTAAATTTCAGATTTTGCTTTCAACATTTCAGCAAGAAATCCCACAGTAGTCTTTCCAAGGAAATTCTCTTGCCAATGTAGTTTAAGGTCAAATTTACTGTCCAATTTTGCTGCACTAACCTACTGAAGAGATTTTGTGAATTTTGTCATCAATGACAAATAAGAAACAGGGAGGGCAGAAAATAATTCTTAAATCTTGTGGCTGAGTGCATAACTTCTTTCAAAAAGCATGTACATAGAGCTATTTAAGCACAGCTCTATCTGCAAATAAGTGCATCTTTTAAGAGTTGATTTGGAATAAAGGGAGTTGAAATAGTAGTGCACACAGGCCAGCTGAAATTCTTGCAACTCCTACTCATAAAAGTTAGGCAGATCCTAAATAATACCAGCTTTCTTCATTTCATTGGAAAAAGAACGTTATTTGCCAGCAGAATAAAGTTAAGTACTGGTGACCTGCTCTGCAACCTCTTTGTGTTCAACAGAACTTCTGGAGTTCTCCTGTAGCTTTATGTCAGGCAATAGTGTTATTGTAGTCAATTTTTCTGTGCTGTAAACACCACAATATTTGATCTGTAGGTCATATATTACGCTGCAGTTGTAATGAAGTGCCTATCTAGGCTATTTTCTGGCAAAAAAAAAACCCCACCAACCACCCAAAAACCTAATCTTCTGCTATTGAAGAGAGTCTCAATTCCATAGATTACTTCCACTTTGGTAAGTCATTCACTGTATAGCACAACTTTATCTTTTCCCTCACAGCACAGACAATTATCAAGATATCCCTACTCCTCTCCCCCTCCCTCCCCCCTGGTTTTTATGATTCCTTCAGCTGTACCACTGGTTCAGAGGAGAACCCTGTGGACTTGCAGAAAACAAACCAAACCAAAACCCAGACAACATCAGAAAAACCACAAAACCAATAGACACAAAAAAACCAACCAAACATCAAAACCCAAATCCAAACATTAATACTTTTTAATCCAGGATGGGGCCCATTTCTGCTAACTTGGGTATGGACACGGGAGCACAAATGCAAAGACAAAAATGGAAAGGAAGGTCCCACACCTCCTGCCAGGAGAAGCCATCACACTTTTCCACATCTTGCCTACAGTCCTCTCTGCCCTATGTTCATCACAGATTGCTAGCGAGCTGTTATTCCAACTGAATGGAATAATCTATTCACAAAAAAAACCAACCCCACAAGAAGAAAACAAGTTTGGCCTCATATTTTATCATTTTAGAAGAACATGAGTACTTCAGTTGAGACTTTGGGGGTACAAAGCTGAGGCTCTACAGGTTGTCTTTAAAAAGACTATACCTTCCCCACAGTGTCTATGGCCTCTATGACCCAATAGCCCACCACAGGCAGAAAACAAGTATAAAAGGGCAGATAAAGCATGAAGAAATGCTGGGACAAGCACAGCAGTATCTCACAACTCTGAGCTCCTTAAGCATGGAACAGGATAAAGTTACAACCATGAGCTTTTGTTAAGAGCAAGTACATAGTCTCCAGACACACAATTAAGTAATTTTTACTGTAAACTGGCATCTTGGGACCAAACACAAGGAAAGAAACCACACTTGGAAAACGAACTTAGAAATCACAGTAACTCCTACAGTAGCACGCAGCAGGCTTTCAGTCTACTAAGCAAACTGCCAGATAGCAGCTCCCAACACACCAAAGAAACACTCTGCATTTGGTTAATAGGAGAGCTCATCATGACTTTGCACCTACCTCAGAAATAGGGGAGGAGAGAGACACCTTCAACCTGAAGACCAGCCTTGTGCCTTCCCCCAAGTAATTTAAAGAGCCCAGAGGTGCCTCCTGGGAAGGGCATGGGGCAGGTGGTGGCAATCAACAGCATCTCCAATTCTACTAATGCTTTGTTTAATGGGATTAGGTTCATTATAACCTGTGTTTCTCTCTGACTGGTTTGGTATCTCCCTTCCTGGAGAAAAGCTACACCTTCCCAAGCTAGGAATGTGTGTAGGACTGCAGTTACCCAGGCAGGACTTCTAGCCCTTGGTGATGGCACCACTCACCTCTCTCAGTGCTTCAGGAGGAGGCTGATTGAAAGGCAGGTGTGAGAAGCCATTTCAAATAATTTGTTTTTTATCTTGTCAACAGAATAACACCCAGAAGTTACACTGAAAGCAAAATACAGGAGGAGGATAATCTGCCAAGCCCTTTTACCTTTACATCTTAGTGTTAAGATTAGGTGACACAGAAGTAAATCCCCCTGTCTCTCTCTTCCTCCACTTAAGAGGCAGAGTCTGCCCTCATAAACCTCAGATTAACCCCTTAGTTCACCAGGGAGCTGTGTAACAGCTCTGATGCCATCTACCCACACGATCTGCAAATCTGGTGACAGGATTATCAACAGCAAGGGGAACTCTTCTCAGTACCAAGACCTATGCTGGGGCACAGCACACAACCCAGCCAACCCAACCCAACAGCGAGATTCCCTGTGGCTGTCAAACGACTGTAGCAGGACCTATTTTGCATCGCTCCAGTCACACCGTGATGCATAATGTCAACAAGCATCTACAACTCTTTGTCGGTCACCAGACACAGCCTGAGTTAGAGAGGTGTGCCAAACTATAGGCAAGAAAAGGAAAGGATGGAAAGCTGAGCCTGCTGGCATACTCAAAAAGATGAGATGAAGAAGCCAAAGTGCATCCCAGGATATCAGGTTCAGCAGGGGCTTGGTGGAAGCTGTACACTTTATGTATTAGAAACATAGAATTGTTGAGGTTGGAAAGGACCTTATAGATCGTCAAGTTCCAACTCCCCTGCAGGGACACCTCCCACCAGACCAGGTTGTTCAAAGCCCCATCCAGCCTGGCCTTGAACCCCCCCAGGGATGGGGCAGCCACAGCTTCTCTGGGCAACCTGTTCCAGTGCCTCACCACCCTCACAGGAAAGAATTTCTTCCTGAGATCTCATCTAAATCTCCCCTCTTTCAGTTTAAAGCTGATACCTCTCATCTTATCACTCCACTCCCTGATTAATTGGCTTGTTTGTGGAGTGGAATAAATACATCACTGTCATGGCCATGTTGTTGGGCTAAATTAATTTATGTGCACATACCTCTCTGAGGTGATGAGAGCAAGCACATTGAGTTCAAAGTCAGTACGTCAGCTCTGGACAAAAGGCATCTGGGTACTGTTGTGTCCACACACTGTTTAGAAAATAGCCCAGACATGGTGACAAGCCCTAACTGCCTTGTTAGGCATGACTTCTAGCCCTTGGTGAGTCCTGCAGGACTCACCTGCAGGAAAAACCGACCAAACCCTGTTTGCTGAGCAAAGTGTTCGGAGATGCAAATAGAAGCCTTTCACAGAGCCAGAATTTAACAGTGTTTGCAGGCAAAGGGAATAACCTACTCTCCCTGAAGAGCAAAGGAGTTCCTGCCTGGAGAGCACAGTAAAGGAGAAGGGAATGAAAGGATTTCTTCACCAGCTTGGTCAACAACAGCTTTCTGCTGATCCTGTGCAGAAATAGTATTGCATTGCTTGGAGGAGGTGGCTTACCTTCCAGAAAGGTAACAGCAGTGGGCAACAGCCCTCTCCTCCTTCTCTGACTCACACCAGTTTGATAGACATGCACCATTGTCTGCAGGCCAGCACAAATTGGTCTCCAAAATGCACCACATGGCTTTGTTTAAGGCAGGTTGTAAGGGCAACCCATTAGAGAGAAAGACTACAACACAATTAAAATGCTCTGTTAATTTTAATCAAGCTCATCGCACTGGCAAACCTGCTAGATCTAGGGAAACATTTGTCATTGGGATTCCTGTGTTTTTTGTTTTGAAGTAAAAAAAACCACCCAAATTGCAAACCAGCAAGCAGCTAACTGATCCTGGTGAGCTTCTCCTCAAGTTCCCACAGTTTGCAGTGAGCTCAGCAAGAGCCCATCTTAGTACTGAATATTGGATATTGTTTCCAGCTGGTCATGCAGGGAATCAAGACAACAAATTACCAGGATAGGAGTCCAACATATCACCGCTGTCCTCTTCTGCAGGACTGGCTTTCATAAAAATGGCACGTGCATTGCAAACAATGGCCACAAAGGCTGTGAGACAGCAATTCTCGACAGGATTTGCTTTGCATTGAGTAACCCCAAGACTAGCCTTTTTAAAACCAGCTTCTGTCTCCACAATCTTGCTGCTATAGGAATTACACAGATAAAGAACATTTTCTGAACACAAAACAAAGAGGAAGCACCAGGTACAAAAACGTAACAGAAAATGTAGGTCACACTTGAAAATATTATCAAGAGTATGCAAAGTATATCATACCTCTCATACCTCTACAACAAGCTTTGCTTTCATGAAAATTAATTAGACCCAGATTTCAAGTATTACTTTTCAATTCTGTTGTCTCAGCTTTTTAGTGGCACATCTGAGACAGCTTGGCCCTGATACTCCTAAGCGCTGATCACCTTCAGCACAAACACAATGATCAGCAACTGCCCCATGAAATGAAGCCTATGATATCTTAAGGCAGTGCCTGAAAACCACAGTAGCCAAATTGGCTTGTTCTTGTTGAAAATGTAGCTTGTCTGACAACAAAAAACCAATGCAGTTCATCTGCTTGTCAGTCAGCAAGGGATTCAGGCAGATAAAGGTTGCAGAAAGACATCTTCTATCTCTACTACCTTGCTTGAGACGGATGCAATCAGCCTGTAGCACAACCAAGAGCAGCCTTTGGGTGAGGTGCCCTCAAATGGCTCGCTGGGACGTGGTAGCCCAGTCAGGACTGGTGCTGGGCTAGCAAGAGACATGCACCAGCAGTGCTGCACCCAGAGACGTGGCTTCTGATGTGGCATTTCTGAGCTCCATTCCTGGCAGTTTCATCTAGAAACCTGGTCTATGGGCAAGACTGTCCCCAGACAGGTATGGGAAGTTTTGTCCAGGAGAAGGGAGAGATGAATTCATTTGTACAAGTGCAAGGCCGTATTCTGCCTCTTGTGAGGATGAGAAAACAGGCAATTGCAGAAGAGATACAACACTAATTCTGCATTGGTGGTAGCAATGAAGAGTGATCCCAGAAAAAGTCTAGGCAAAGCACTGCAAGCAGATCTATTTTTTTTTTTTTAATTAACATGGTAAGTAGGATTTGACAGAAGGAAACAATTTCACACGTTAGAGCAAAAGTTTCATTTCATCCCCTGAAGTAGAATACTGATTGCTCAAACCACATATTTTGCAATACACGGCCCAGCTACAGACCAACTAAATGTTCACAGGCACCACTCCAACGTCTCTCAATTTTCTTTCTCGCTTCTCTCACTGTCTCCTATTTTAGCCTTCAGGAATCTCAGTACTGCTAGTATTGCTTCTGGATTTTATCATTTATATTCGAAGATATATTTTGTACAACTAAGGAGCATGTTTAGAACAGGGAATTCTCAAAAGTTTATTCTAGGAAGAAAGATCACAGCAGATGTTAGAGTCAATTCAGAATATATTTTATGTTTGTCTCAGTCCCATGGTATGAAAAAGTGTAAAGGGAAAATGAACTGCTTTTGCTTGGCAAAAGATGAGCCTCTTTTGCTTCCACCTTTTACATATTCTTTAGGCCAAGAGCTAGCGAATATTGTAATGACCAGGCACCTGAGTATCGCTGGAAAAGGAGTTTTCCGGGAGTGAGAAAGGAGGAGATGACTTTATTTTAAAAAATATTGAGGGGTCAGGCACCTGTCATAGATAAACTGCACGGGGTGGGGATGCAAATGTCCTACTGTCCTGTATCAGTGACTCTAAAAGGCTCATATTTTGGACTTTCTTTAAGCAACCCAGCATCTCACCCAATCCCTACTCTTACGTTTGGTGAATATGGTAAATTTGCGTCCTCCCACACCTATATTTATGCCATGCAAACTCCTGACTATACAGGTAAGTAATTCATGGTTCTGAAGAAGTCGAATCACAGATTTACTGGCCATCAGCTTTTGCTGATTTCCTAGAGAACAAACAGGGATTGAGCTGAGCCCTTGAGCACCAGGCCCAGGGAACCCCCATTTATGTGCTGCATCTGCAGAAAGGGAGGCCTTTATAAAATAATGTTTTATTTCTGCAATATTTTCTCTAAAAACATAGGGTATATAATCATCAATGAAGTCTTACTATACCTCACTATGCCAAAGTGAGACAAAAGCCCCAAAGCTCTCATAAAAATTAAAGCAAGACAAACTGTGCTCCAAATCCCCAGAAAACAAGAAAAATGTTGGAACAGAGGATGTAATCTATTTGGATCCCGTGCTGCTGCAGCACCGGGTATTTATGTTCTGATGGAAACTGATGGTTTGTAATGTCAGCGTGTGATACATACAACTCCCCAAGAACATGAATGGTAGCCTGGAGTAACTGCATCAGTGTGTGTTACTGCATGATCTTTACTGAATTTCCCTATGTTGGAGCACCTGAAAATTTAACATGTAATGGTCTGAGTGCAGTAGATCCAGTTTAAATAAATATATCCTTTCCAAACTACACCTTCCACTTGCCTTTGCTGCTTCACAAGACTTAAACAAAAAAAATAATTCAAAAGCAGTTTCAAGGAGGTACCTTCCAAATATTCAACTAAAATAGTTTGTTCAGAACAGAGAGAGAGATTTTTTTTGATGGGACTGTATTAAGACATAAACACAGCCTCATATTATGTAAGCACCATTTCAAAGCACCCTCAACATATCTGTTAAACCCGGCTGTTCTATGCTATAAGAAGAAACACTTGCTGTTATTTCTTCTTGCTTTTCCTGCTCAGGGATACACTAGGGTCTGGAGATATATAGTTATTGTTTCTGGAATAGAGCATGAAAAACTGCAGCATATAAGTTACTTCAAGCAACTGACAACAGGCCATTGTTTGTGCTGCACTACTGCATATAAATGGAAGCGCGCGTTCTGTAAGCTGGTGGGTATTTTATATCTGTTGACTCCTTTGCCCTCTCACAGCTCTTCCAGCAAACTAAAATTAAAGACATTTCACACTAAAAATATTACACAGGAAAAGACACAGATAATGATATAGCTGCTCAGCTGTTAACGCTGCAGCAGTAGTCATAGCTCAGTGTTAGTTGTCATGTTAAAAATACTTCACTGTTAATTACTCGGGCATTAAGATTGGTTTATCACCTCTGCATTATCTAGTGTGAGACCCACTGGCAGCTGGGCACTTGCTGCTGCTGTTTTGCAGCTGTGGCATGACATTCATTAAGGAGCTTTGTCTTAGTGCTTGTTGCGATTTATGTTGCTTCTTTGAACACTCTCTTACTTGTCCCTTTTAGCCAACTAATGGCAAACTTCACTTTAGTTGTAATTTTCACACAGTAGTCACTGGACTGCATTGTGTCCCCTTCCACGGCATACCTGGTGACAGTTTGCCAGTGGAAAGTTTCCTAGCGTGCTAATTCCTCTTGGTGTGAACAAAACATTGCATGTGGGATAAATCCATGGCCTGTTAACAAATCTTGCACTTGATGCAGACTCAGAGTGGAAAGACCCTGAGACAAGGGTGTACTTTAGAGAGGTTTCCTGCTCAGAATGGAGCAGTGAAGAAAGCCAGTTAGATGCCACCACACTGACCATAGATGAGTGATGCGTGTGGTCCTCACCAGAGAACTTAAACATCCACAGCGCTGGCCAGACACCCATTTTCGGGTGGATGGGCTCATTATACTTGACTCAAATGAGATTTGTACAAACCACTTAGGTTCCCGTTCTCAATTTTGAGCATAATTACGGAAAGCAATGTAATCCTGTCAAAACGACATTTTTTGACTGACTCCATGATGTTTACATCATTAAGGTGCATATCTGCTTTGGCAGGTAGGCACACATATAGTCACTAGGGCAGCTATTAAATACAGATACCGTGTCCTGAATTATGAAATTCCTATTACTTCCTTAGATTCTGATTGATCCCATTTATTATTGTGAACAATTTTGTAATCAGCCCCATAAATGCTGTGTCATTATTTTTGATGATATTGCAGATAGATATGAAGAAAACAACTTGCCCTGCTGGACAAGAAATGCAGGAAATGAAAACAGCAGATCTTTTGGGTCGGTCTTACACATTCTGTTGGGTTTTTTTATTGAAATCCCCCATGGAAATTCACGACAAGAAAGTTTCTGGCAATTCTAAGGAGACATGTAAATTAACTTGTAAATGAAAAAAACTGAATTTAAAAGTCTAGGCTTCCCAGCTGCTCAAAGAAATGTAACTCTCATGATCTTTACACAGCAGATTATAGCAGACAGCCCTTCCTAATAGACAGTGGTTTTATTTATTATGGCTGTCATCTAAAGTGGTGGCAAGGGGTAATTTTCCTTATAGATTTCAGTTAGAATTTACCTGCCAAAATATAAAACCAAAAAATAGCAGCAATTCTTTGTAGCAAGAAAGCAATGCGGCCTGAACGAGGGCTGAAATCTCAGTGTTGGTTCTTCACAATTCCCCTTCAATCTTGGGCAAACTGGAGTGCCTCTCTGTAAAGCAGGAGTAATTATATTTACTCACTTTGCACGAGGAACTGGATAACTCTTGGGGGCACCATGCTATGCAAGCAGAATTGTTTGTGAAAGCCAGCCGGGTGGGAGCAGACCCCAGCTCCAGGGCTCAGCTCACTTGCTCTTCTCTTCAACCACGCACTGGTGAGCAGAAGATGCACTTGTGGCTGCTGGTTTCTGAGCTTCAGCAGGGCTTGTTTGATTGGAGAGCATGATCCTCCACCCTTATGAATAATAGAAAGTAACAGGAGTTAAAATCTTTTACCATCTGGAAAAGATTGAGCAAGCCACAGCTTAGTAAAAAACCCTCGCCTCGAGGCTTTAACGACCAGCCTCTGTTGAACAGTAAATGCCAGACAAGCCTGCTGGGAAAGAAAAGATCCTAAACAGGGAACTCAACACCAAAGATAGTTGTTTTCTTGGGGAAAGAGTCTCCTTAGGAGCTGGATGGCTGCTAGCAAGGTAACAGCAATAATTCTTCCAATTCTGAATCAATTTATAGGATCTCACAAAACCTATATATTTTAAACCACTGAGTCAAACACCTCAGCTTCCTGTGTATATGTGGGGGGAAAATGTAGAAAAAGATGAGTTGTTTTAGTGTGACAAGCAGTTTATTTCAAAAATGCATCGGTTTTTAGTTCTGTTTGTAAATCTTTGTAAGAGTTACAAAACAAGACAGTTTAAATGACTCAGCTCACCCATTTTTATGTTACTACATGGATAAACAACAACATGCTATGTTTTTGGGGGAATATATATCATTGAAGCACACACAATTCAAAGATTGTTGAATGCATTTTACTTTCAGCTTCCAAAAGCTCTGCCTGTGGACTGAGTCCAAGCATGCAAAATTTCAGCCTGTATGTATTTGCCAAAACTGTAAGTACCTAAATAATAAGGGCTTTGTTGGGATAATGATGCTACACCCCTCCCCCCCCGCTATCTGTGCTGTAAACAGTCAGCAAACTGAGTTAGGAGTCTTCATTCATAGTCCTAACTATTGATAAATAATCTTGTGTCTATATATGTACATTGACAAAGTGAAGACAATTATAACCTCAGGTTGAAAATGGAATGTGGAATTTGAACGTTTTGATTTAATGGACCTGTCTAACACAGACACAAGATTCAAATCTACCCAAGCTGCCAACCACATGTTCAGTTTTGGTTTTCTGCCTGGTGTTCATAAGCTGCTCCCCGTGCAATAAATCAGTAGGTCCTAGCCCATTTCCAAAAGCACGGTGATGCCCACCATAGAGGCAGCAATGCCCACACCAAGTCTGGACCCAGGCTCTGCTGTGGGATGCTCAGCAGGTCCCCGGCGAAGCAAAACTGTGCTCAGTGAGAGGATGGTGCGAGGTAGGCGGCAAAGCCTGCCCCTCAGGGTTTTTCTCCTTGCCCTTCGGTCTTCCAGCAGTCAGCCTCGCATGCTGCTTGCCTCCATCACGCCCTCACGCCTCGCCCTCTGGCTACACAAAGTTTTACAGTCACTGGTCTGTGAAATAGCTCTTTTTTTTCATTTGTGTCTCCTTGACAAGCTGTGACGCGGGCGCAGAGGAGGAGGCCACGAGAGGCTGTGCCGGCGCTGGTGAGAGTTCCGCTTGCTCTCCTGGCCTCGCTGATGGGAATGTTTCCCAGCAGCTGTGCAGAGGGGCAGAAGGAGCAGGCCATGGCCAGTCCTGCTCAAACCTCAAAAAGAGAAGGAGAAAGCTGCGTGCTCCCACATGGCCAGCCCAGCAGCAGGTAGGCAGGTGCTGCTGGGTGCAGCCACCCATTGGTACTGCTCTGAACGCTGCTATCTGGAGCCAGGAGTCCCCAGGATGTGGATGGGTCAAGGGCAGTGCTCTACATGTGGAGTCATCTCTCCTGCTGCCTCCCACCCCGTCTGCTTTGCCCACTTGGGTAGGGGAAGGGTCTCTCCCACCGCTGCTCACCCTGTGTTCTCCCCTTCCCTTGGGAGATGGGATGCGCTGACCATGTGCCCCTACACGTCCTGGCTTTGCCGCCCGTCAGCGAGGCCTGAGGGTGTTGAGAGGTGGGTGTCAGTCTCTTCTCCCAAGGGAATAATGACAGGAGCAGAGGAAATGGTCTGAAGTTGCAGCAGGGGAGGTTTAGATTAGACATTAGGAAGAATTACTTTACTGAAAGAGTGGTCAGGCACTGGAATGGCCTGCCCAGGGAGGTGGTGGAGTCACCATCCCTGGAGGTATCTAAGAAACGTGTAGATGTGGCACTTCAGGGCATGCTCTAATGCTGGAGATTGTGAGGGTCTTTTGTGTGTGTATGGTTGGACTCAGTGATCTCAGAGGTGCTTTCCAACCGTGAAGATTCTGTGACATGATGGAAACAGGTATGTCTAGGCAGTGCCTTACCCACAAGAATGATGAAGGTGGAAGAAGAAAGCTGTACTCAGCTACTCTCCATTTCCTTCCCGCAGAGCTGTCCTCTCTCCAGTTCCCAGACTGGGATCAAGGCCAGGGAAGTGCAGGCATCCCCAGCTCCCTACAAACATTTGCTCCCAGGAGGGTGATGCTGGCATCCTGGGTGGGAGAGTGCAGCTGCCTGCAGTCAGAAGAAGACAGAATTAATGACCTTTTCTTGCCTAATTAGTTGAAACTTTAGGCATCTGGTTTTGACAGAGTAGAAAAAACTTGGAGCTTCTGTTCAGTATCTGATGCTGAACAGAGGCCTTATGTCTCTAGGGATTTCACTCTAGCCCTTTTGATGAGCACTACATTCACCCCCAATAAATATATGTCGTTGCTCTTGTAGAAAGCATTCTAAAGGAACTTTGAGGAAACCTTTGATAACTCTTCCCTTGCTTAAAAACATCCCCTTTGGTTGACAGGGTGATATCAAGACTTCAAATTGGAGCTGGTGAAATGTTCAGATCAAAAAGGATGAATTTATCTTAACAGCAATCTATATCTGCTATGTCAGACGCTGCGCTGCAGCATGTCCTGCTGTTTGCAGTGTGCCACTTATAGAGCAATGATAAACCTTTTCAGATACTGCCTAGTGCAAAGTGTTTACCAGAATATAGATTGCTGTGAGATATAGTTAAAAGTTGCCCAGAAATAAGAGATCAGGGAGGCTGACCATTTGTGAGGAGGTCAGTGATGCTTTTTTTGTTGGGTTTTGGTTTTGGTTTGGTTTTTTTTTTCCCCAGCAGCATCTAAGTGCAATAAAATATCAGAGTGAGAAAGAATTGCTATAGCAACAAAGTATGTTCTCCTAATGGAGGCTGTGTGTAACAGCCAACCACCACTAGAACTTTAAGGGGAAGGAATAAAATCAAAAGCAGGAAAAGGAAAAGCATTAAAAATTAAGATTTTATCATTCCATGATTTATGTTTACTTACTTCACATCTTCAGACCATCTAGAGTACTTTCAGTACTTCCCTGCTCCTATTTACTGCTTCATGCAAAAATTTTCAGGAGCTTGGAAAAACAGCGGTGTGAATGATCTATTAGTGGTAATATAATGATACAGATTTGCATTCCACAGTTGTGCTATCGCTACAAATATGAGGAATGATGAGATTCTAGCAGCACTGAGAGACCACAAGTAAGACTGGAGTCAAGACTGACATGATGCCATTGCACAGCAAGACACCGTCCCTTCCTGTCAAGAAGATTCACAAGGATAAAAAAAAAAAACCAAACCAGAGAGTGAGGGGGTAACTGCCCCAGAGAGCTGAAGTCATAGAATCATAGAACAGTTTGGGTTGGAAGAGACCTTAAAGATCACTGAGTTACAGTCCCCCTGCCATGGGCAGGGACACCTCCCACCAGACCATGTTGCTCAAAGCCCCATCCAGCCTGGCCTTGAACACCTCCAGGGATGGGGCAGCCACAGCTTCTCTGGGCAACCTGTTCCAGTGTCTCGCCACCCTCATAGGAAAGAATTTCTTCCTGAGATCTAACCTAAATTTCCCCTCTTCGAGTTTAAAACCATTACCCCTACTGCTCCACTCCCTCATAAAGAGTTCCTCCCCATCTCTCCCATAGGCCCTCCTTAGGTACTGGAAACTTCAGGGTCACTCAGCCAGCCATTGGCAATCTCAGGACCAGAATTCAGGTCTCCAGTGCCCCTCTCACTCTCCACCTGCTATTAAAGCAGTCCAGAAAGCTAATCACAATATTCTTGTGCAGTACGACTGCCACATACCTGAGGGTGGGCTATGTATGCAGGGGACCTCGTTTGTGTCTGAGTTCGCTGTAATTTTTAAACTCTCCCAGATAATCCGTGCACACGTGCCCCACCACTGAGCCCTAACCAGCCTCCATCCTCACAGGGGCACTAGGACCATCTTTCCCTTCCCCGCTTTCTCCTCTGCGGCTCAGAGCGTGGTACCAGTTGCAGCTGGGAAACTGAGGACTGTAAAACAGGGGAGATGCTTTTCCTTTCTGTAATCCTCCCATGGGATGTCTGAAGAAAGAAGAAAAAGAAAGAAGGTTAAGGAATCTAACTCCAAGTCACAACTACTTTTCTCCTCTACTTCTGACATGATGAAGCTTCAAACACCTTCAAAGATGCTTTACACTGACAGAGACAGCATTCCCACACAGGGTAAGTGTTATCTCATGTTGGCTCTGCATGGGTCCTCAAAGTATAATCCAGATTAATAGAAATTCCTTATTCTGCAGATGAACAAACTGGAATGTTGCACTAAGGTCTGCGGCCAAGCAGGGGAAAGAAGCAGCTAGTTCTGAAGAGTTGAGTCCTACCACCTTGGATGAGTCTTTGGATATCAGGAGAGGGAATAGCAGAAGTATGTACCCAAGCAGGAAACTTGAAAGGCTCTTTTAAAAGATTCTCTCCCCATAGAGAAAATATTTTGTACCATATCTTTACAATGAAACTTGGTAAACATTGTCCTATTTATAACTCGCAAGTCTCCGTAACAAGCAAGCTTCTCAGAGGTAGAAAACAGAGTGTGATTTGAACAGAGCTGTATATCACAGTTTGATGTTCCCACTCTGGCTATGATTTATAACAGAAGTGTAGCAGCACGGGTCAATCAGTGAGGGACGTTCTGCAGCAAGGAAAACTGAGTAAGTTAAAGTTTCCTTTCGTGCATGAAAGGCATTTTTCTTTAAACGTAAGAAGTGGTTTAGACTCACATTCTACTAGACTAAGCAGCAAGTCTTCCTCATTTTGCAATGCAGTTTCTGCTAACCAATTCCTCCTATAACATTCTTAAACAAGTCATTGTATCAGAAACTACAAAAGTGAGAAAAAGAAAATATGACTGACTAACCCACAACCAAGGATACAGATTATTTCAGAATTGTGGAATGAAACACTTTAGATGTTTACCATCTGTGAAAACAAACACACATAACACCGGAGATTCCCATAGACAGCAGGGGTCATCTTAGGTTAAAGTCATGCCAATGAGAGTCAGCCCAAGAGGAGCAGACAGCAGCTCCTTGGGTGGGAAAGGACAGAGAGGAGGCAGATGTGCATTCTTCCCATGACTGCTCTCCTAAACCTAAGGCACAAACTGCTGCATAATTTTTTTTTTGTGATGGACTGAGAGGAAATGTGAAATGGGCAACCTTCTCATTTGGAAATCTCAGAGACAACTGAAATGCAGTAGGTAAACCTGCCTTCACATACACTGTAGTCAGTTTTACAGACTGCAGCAAAATAGTGACATACACAAATGATAATGGAGCCTAATTTCTTTACTAACATAAATACACAAACAAGGGAGAGAGCAAGGTTCAGAACAAAAAGGGCTGCCATCTCCCTTTTGCAATGCTACCTAATAATCAGAGTCATGCTCTGTTTTCATCTCTCTGGTCCCATGAAACCTCTATTGCTTTCTCCTCTGTGGCCCAGCTATCATCACCTCCTGCTCCTCTAGGTAGTCATCTTCTTAAAAAGAGAATTGTGCTACTGGTTTGTTTCAAAGAGGTTTTGTAAACACCAATTCTCTGGGAGGGGATTCAAGGGCCCTGACTGGACACAGGACTTTGATAGAGCCCAGCTGCAGGCCCTGATGGGGCTTGCGATGTCCTCCCAGTTTCTTGCTGGCCTCCAGCACCCTCACCCTTTTGGGCATTATGGTGAAACACCTATCCTTCCTTAACGTAGGTTGATTGTGGCTAGCAAGCTCCTGTTCAAGGTCCAGAGAAATAAATCACAGGCAGCACAGCAACAACTTCTGAGGTTTAAGCTACTGCACAATAAAAGTTTTGAAAGAGCCTCTTGCTTGCATTCACTTACCCTAAACTGATGAAAAAAGCTTTGTTAAGAAACTGAACACATGCCACATATCCACTCGAAGGCTTAGCAAATTTCTACTCCACTGGGATCTGTTTTCCCAATCCATGAAGGCCTAGATTGCATAAGTGGTCATAAATGGTGTTACTTACATTCCGGGTAGAGGGAGATAGTAGGGATTGGAGAGGTGAGGCAGTGACTCTACATGCTCCCCATCAGCCTTTTCCAGCTGCTGCTTAGGTGGCACCAGGACCTACAGAAGAGAGCAAGGGCTCTAATAATATTCAATAGCTCTCATTACAGATTCCTCATTCCTAGAAGAAGCTGACTAACCTCTGCCACGTCTTTCAGTGGAGTATAGCTTACATACATCACAGTCTAGCATAGTCCTTTCCCAAATATTTGTGGTTTTGATATATGCTTAGTCCTTCATGGATCAGTACACAGCTGTCAGAGCGTGGGTCAATACATCAGTTCTCTTCCACTTATGAGTTTTCCTCACTGCAGAACATACAGATGGAAAAGTCCATCTCTTTGAAAAGGATGCAATTCGGGTGGTGTAAAGGACTTGGTGGGAGGACGTTTTGTTGTCTAGTGTGGCAAAACATAAAACAAACTGCAGGAACTTCTCATGCTATTATTACTGAGAGAATTCCATCACAGACATTAATTGGAGTTACACCATCCTTTAGTGCTTTTACTACCTGTTCTACAAACCTTGTGCCATGACTAGGGGTCAGTCAAGTTTTTCTATCTGAATTTTCTCCTCAAACAAAACCTGCTCTAACTGAAGAGTTGTTACACACTCTGTTAGTTTAACATGAAGGTATATGAGAAAAAACATTAACTAAAGACTAGTTCCTCAAACAGAAGAGTTATAAAACAAAGCCATAAAAAGCATCTCTTCCATTTACTTTGTTTGCAGATGATCTCATTTGTATTGCGGGCACAGATTTACCCTGTTCAGATCAAATTTCTATGAATAGAAAAAAAACTGTAACTGTGATAAACACCCACAATTATAGCACTTGATTTTCTCTTCCATAATTTAGCGCAGCTTCAGCCAGTAAACTATCTCTTCTCAGGAGAGGAAATTATAAACTCTGAATTTCTGCAAAATGGTTTGCAGGGTATATGGTGTGCTCCTCTGATTCATTCATGGTGCCCAAGGGTGCCCAAAGCAGACACTGCCAGTCACACAGTGATATGCCATGTTGTCATGCTGGGCTATAAGGTAAAACTCATATTGATCACAGGTCATTAGAGAACAGATTATGAATATTTTCTTAATGATGAGCATGTTACATGAAGTCTGTTACTGGCTTTTCCCCCTTAATTTTTTAGTAAATAAATGACTGTATGTACTATATATACAAAGACATATATAAAAAGCACCACCAAAGCAACAACAACAACAAAACAAAAAAAACCACCAAAAAAAGTGTAGCAAACACTTAAAGATGTCCAGTTATTAGAAGTGGGAAAAATACACAAAACAACTTCCCTTTGCCTCCTTGATATTTCATGTATTTTATCGTTTCTAGGTGTCAGAGATTGGTAGAAAAGAAAACCCGCAGATACACCTCTGAAGCTTTCTCCTCCTCAGAAGACCTCAGAAACCCCCCACTGCATCAACCCTGTTGTGGTGGGCTCAGCACAGGCTCAGCTCCCGGTGTTGTCCAAGGGATATGTTATGGGTAAGAAGGGAACTGTTCTGGTTCTCCTGCAGAAAGAAGTAGTACCTAAAGGGGGCCTACAGGAGAGATGGGGAGGGATTCTTTATCAGGGAGTGGAGCAATAGGATGAGGGGGAATGATTTTAAACTCAAAGAGGGGAGATTTAGATTAGATCTCAGGAAGAAATTCTTTGCTGTGAGGGTGGTGAGACACTGGAACAGGTTGCCCAGAGAAGCTGTGGCTGCCGCATCCCTGGAGGGGTTCAAAGCCAGGCTGGATGGGGCTTTGAGCAACTTGGTCTAGTGGGAGGTGTCCGTGATCTAAAGATCATCTAAAGTTCCCTTCCAACTTGAACCATTGTATGTTTTTATGAAAGAGAAAGCACAGGAGTGAAATTAAGAGAAACAAGTGGAAAGAAGCAGATCAGTGGAGTCAGGAGTGTCTGTGTAGAGGGTAGAAAGGTCAGGACTGTGCCACCAAGGACAAGTCCTTGAAAGACAGAGGAAAAGAATAATCTTAAAGGGAGAGGGATGGGTTGTGTCAGTACAAGAGATTGACAGAAAAACAGAGCTGGAATGAAGGAAAATTGAAAATAAGTAAGCAATGGTTGCAGCAGTGGCAAGCAGAAGTTATTTGCAGTGAGCAAGCCCTGTGAGTATCAGCAGCCCAAAGAAAGCTTCAACAGTCCTACTTATTAATCAGATATTTGAATGCCATTTACTAGCATTTCTCTAAAAACAATGAGAACACTTGGGGAATGAAATCTAAGATTTTCCTTTCTTTTTTCTTTTTTCTTTTTTTTTCATTTACATGACACAGTATGTAAAACTTTATAAAGATGAGGAGTAGATTTGTGAGGGTTATATAATAAAGGAATAAACGCACACCCTATAAAATGTAGCTCACCATCATAACAATTCTCATTTTCATGATGAGGCACACACTAGGATTCTGGCCCCTGTCATTTTGTTATGGAGGAAAATCTGCCCGTTTTAATTAAAATGCTGAAGCCAAATTTAGAATCCTGGCTGGGGCTACACTCCTATGAAAATTGTCTGTGGCCACTTGGTACTCAGTAGGATTCAAAACTTTTTCCTTTCAGTGTGAAATTGGAATAAGTGAATTGAAATAATTTGCATTTTTCATAATGAGGGAGTTGAAATAATGAAAGGTAATCATGAATATTTTAATTGAAGAATAAAATTAGGTTAAAATAGCCTTCATATTTCTCTTATGCTTTGTTAAAATATACCAATACTATAATTGTATCGTAATTTTTAGAAATGCATTATAGATTCACATATTTGCTATTCATAAAATTCATTGATGCCTTTTTCAAAGGATTTAGAAACCTCTTTAATCTTTGAAAATAGCATTCTAGTTTGTGATTAAGTATCTCCACCACGTAAATATAAAGACACGCATCTGCATCATAAAATCAGAATCAGAATGTAGCACAAGATCAGCACAAAGGTTTTTCTTAAATTGATAATTTCCATTGTTACTATTGCTTTATGCAATATCTTTCAGATGACCAGATCACCTACTACTGTTAAGTTTCTTACAGAATCACAGAGCCTTTAGAGTGGCACACGTCACAGCAGCCAGAGGGGATGCCGGAAATCTACCTTGCACCAAAATTTTAAGTTTAAGATTCCATCCAAGGGCAGCTGTGCCTCTTTCCTCAAAAACCTTGCAATTGCAAGGTCATAGAAAGACCATGCAACTCAGAATAAAATGGATTTGCCTTAGTGGAAGAGGTTAATATTGGCTCAAAATTATACCTTCATAATATTTGGTGCTGTTACCTGTTTTAATATTCAAGGTGTCTAAGTTTTAGAACAAAATACAATTGCATTTTATTGATGTTCATACAAAGTCTAAAATAATGATCATCAGACTTTAAAATTTTATCCACAGTATTATTCAAAAAAAGTAATATTTATAAATATGTACCCCTTCAAAAGACTGACATTATGCTTCTTCAGCCAAATATCCTGCAATGACTGCAGGAAGCTCAAAGAGTTCCTGTGTTTTTTCAAAGCCTTTCACTTTGAGCATTGCTTAATACTCAGTCATAATACTTTAAAAACAAAACAAACCCAATATTCAAAAAAGCCAGAGGAGCTGGCTTCATTCTTTAAATGTATAACTTTCCCAATGCTACACTAAGGAATCTTCTATTTTTGATCATTAATTATGGTAGTCCAATTAGATCTTCCTGTTTCTTCTCCCTAGTTATCTGAAAACATCCAAAGACACACTCCCTTTTGGCCATGAGATACCCAGAACGGATCAGGAAACCTTGTCAGCAGAGCAGTTTCCACAATACTCTTATTGGTGACAAACATAAACCATTTTGGAACCATGTACATGAATGTATATTCTCTACAGTATTTCTCTGACTGCCAGACATCCAGCCCTAATGAGTGCAGAATCCTTTAAATCCTATCTTAAATAGATATTTGCAGAGAATTGGGGCACTGATATGTGGCAATTATAATTTTTAAAAATGCAATAGGATTTTCACAAATTATACTTCTTTTCTAAACCTATCACTGCATAAGTAATATTGGTCTCAGTAGAATCAATCATAGAATGGTTTGGGTTGGGAGGAACCTTAAAGATCATGGAGTTCCAACCCCCTGCCATGGGCAGGGACACCTCCCATTAGACTAGGTTGCTCAAAGCCCCTCCCAGCCTGGCCTTGAACACCTCCAGGGATGGGACAGCCACAAGTAGGACTTATGTACACCATAACTAGAAGGTAAATACTTGTTTGCCTTTAAATGCAACAGCCAGGGATTGCTGCAGCCCTGACCTAAAAGAAGGGATCGCAGCATCTCCGAGGTGAACATAGGCTCTGCATGGGCAGCTTGACTTGAGGGATACAGGGCCTTTGGTGGGGATGATGGCACAGCCTGTACCTCGATGCTGTACAAGTAGCCCTGGGCTCATACCTGCTCCTTGTGCCTTCCTCCTCTTCACCCGTGGTACCCAATGCACGAGGCTGGTGAGCAACTGCAGGACTGCGGTTACAGTCGTGCCCTGTGGGAGGCAAAGCACGGGGTGAAATAAATGCATGAAGGACATGGAGGTACTGACACTGCTCCATCTGTGCTCTGCTCTCACATATACCAACACGACTATTTCTTTTGTAAAATGACTTAATATCTGATGCTAAGTAGCAATGAAAGAATTTAATTGTGGGATTGATCACACAGAACCGATCAAAGAGTTTGGTGTACCACGTCCTTAAAAGCAGGCCACTTGTCAGCAAGAGTATAAGCATATGTAAAGGAGGCACATGGGCTTTCTTTGAAAATGAAGAGGAGCTTTTTATCTGAAATTAAAAACAGGCAACACAGAAGGGTTTTTTGAGAATCGGCCTTCACCTTCCCACAATGACCAAAAGAGCTTCTCCCAAAAGATTAATCATACCTAAACCCCTAGCTATCCAAAAAGGCAGTTCTCCTTATTGCCTTTAGTGGGGTCCCACTCTGCCCTCTTCATTACCTCAATAAAGAATGGAGCTCCGCTTGTAATCGGTTTGCAAACATGGGGATTTGTTTGAGAAGCAGGTGTTTGTGCTCATCTCACTTGAATTGTACCCTCTGCCTGATGCCCCATTCCCTTGTCTCAGTTCCCCTGCCCCTGCTCCGCATCCTCCACCCCGACCCTTATCTTCACAAAACAGACAAACAGCTCCCTCCAGATGCCGTGCCAATGCCACAGCTGCAGCAATAAACCGGCAAGTGGGGAAGGAAAAAAAGGGACAGTTACTGAATGAAGAAGTAAATGCTTCTTCCAGACACTGAGCACATCACCTTCACCACCCTAAGGTCAAAAAATATCAAGTTCTTTCTGAACTTCCCTCCATCTGGAAGTGCAATTATGCTAGTTAATCTTAAAATGCCTTTGGCAGCTGTCATCTCAGTTTTTGTGTTATCCTTAAAACTTTTCTAATGGTAAGTACACACGCAGTGAGAAATAATAGCTCTTTGTGTAACAAGCACTACATACACTGTCCAATTCATTTTTACAGTGTTTTTCTCTCTTTCTGAGGTTATTATCACAGAAGAGATTGAAAGCTAAGCCATCATACCAGAGCGTAAAGGTAGCAGCCAGCAAAATGTTCCCTTATTTTCTCTACCTCTCCCATTCCCTCCTCTTTTTTTTTTTTTTTTTTAAACCTCAGGTGTGCAGGACACTAATGGTGACCAAAGTATATTACCTCTCAAGAAATTTAGCCTAATCCTAGCACAGCATGTACCACTCTGCTCTCGCGTCACAGCCTGGGTGGCTCTCTCAGGCTTCAGCCAGCCCCCAGCCCCTGCCATGGTCTTCTGATGATGGCATAGGTTAATTAGCACAGGGTAAGAGTCAGGCCCAGCATAAATAAGAAATAAAATAGTGTCTGCTATTTGGTTTTGACACCAGGTAAGAGCTGTGAGACAAAGACAACTGAGGAGCCCACAGATTGAGGAAGCTGGAAGCATTGGTAAGAGAAGCTTACTTTGAGATGACGCAGTTCACGTGCTGAAAAGTTTGTCCTCAACAATTTCCCTTTTGTTTCCCTGGGAAGACACAGAGACAGACTTTATATTTCATGAGAGAGGAAAGCTTGAGATCTTTGTCCCAGCACTGATCTCTGACTTGCTGTGAGATCCCAGCAGACCCCAGAACTCTCACTGTGCTTCATTTTCCTAGAGGTGTGTGATCTGGGGGTGCTATAGCAAAAGCAAAAAGCAAAACCAAAATTCATTGAGTTTTAAGTGACAACATTCTTCAGTGCTCAGGATGGGCAATGTTTGAGGCTAACTCTCCACACGGGTCCAGATCCCTCCACCTAGTTTCATATAGGGTTGTGAAGAACATCGAAACCAAAATGTGTCCAAGATACCAACTTTAAATTCAGGGACTGCCTGACCATGCATAGTGCTTTTCTCTCTCCATCTTTTTTGTTTCACTGTTGTTTTGTTGGGGGTGAGGGAGTTAACTTCATGCCTGACTGATGAAAAATACTAACAAAATCAGGACTGAACAACTCTTCCAGATTTAACCCTCAGGATCTGCTGCCTTTTCTACAACCTGCCCTGGCACAGCAAAGGTTGGATCCTGCCGCCTTCTGCCTGAATGTCCTTCCTCCCCAGTGAAATACAATCTGTTTCCAGAGAGAAATGTTATTTCAAATTCAGCAAGTGTTGCTTAAAGCAAAGGTCACCATTAGTTCTGGGTGTGCTAATGCACTGTACTTATAATAGCTCTGTATCAACATTATATTTCAAAAGATGAGGCCATTATATTTATTCTACCTAGGATTCTTAGCAGGCATTTAAAGTGTGCTTTCACTAGCAGATAGTAGAAACCTTATATTTTAAAAAATGCTCAAAGGATTTAATTCCTTGGAATTTTTTAGGTGGTTTTATTTTATGATTTTATCATTAGCCTATATATAAATTAATTACACATTATTCTCATTCATTTAAATATATAATTTTAAATTAATATACTTCTTCTTTATTACATATTAGTTTAAAATTTTGAGCCCCACCAGCATATTTGTTTTGGTGACTAAAAGAAATTAAAAATATAAGTCCCAGCATATGCTGTTGGAAGAAAAACTGAAGGTCAGGTAATGTTGGACAGGCAGAGCTACCAAATGATTAAGGAATTGCAGGGAACTTAGCTCCAGACTGTGACATGTGACTGCCCACTGCTGCTTGGACAGACAGTGCATACTCACAGTGGAGTGACAGTCACAATACACTATTTATCAGCTGGGAATTTTTGGAGTCATCTTAAAGCGGTGAAGCCATTTATAAGGTGTTCCTTTTGCTGGACATGTGTTCATCAAAAAGGTAGATAACAGGAATAAAGGAATAACTTGCTACAGAAATCAAGCTTAATATTCCTAAGCCCTTGAGACCCTGATCAGATGGTTGCTGTGTCTGTACATAATCTCTTACTAAACTTAATTGATGGTCCTTTATCCACATAAAAATAGCAACGAGACACTGTATCTGGAAAAAGCAGGACTCAGAGCTCCCTGATGTGCAAGGAAGGAAAAAAATAATCTTATTTAACTAACAAAAGAGTGAGATAGGAATGAAAAACATGGATGTTAAAGCAGACTAAAAATTGAGTGGTGCAAAATTTTTACTCTAGTTGTAAATTTTCTGAGTAGACTGCACTTGCTGGGCAGATGACTAATTATATGCTTCGCACTCTGGAGTCTTTAGGCCAAATGCTGCTCTCAGTTACCCAAATATAAATCTCAAGTAAATCTATTGATGTTACCGTAGATTATGCCAGCTTCACTGAGAGCCGAATATGATGCCTTGTTTACAAAATTAAGCCCTGAAAGGTACATCTGTGTGTGCATTTTGATTTGCCAATAAAATAATTTTATGGAGCTAAATTTATGCAAATACTTAGATTTAAATCCAAAGGAGACCTTATAGTCTTGTATTCATTAAAGATTATGCACCATTTTACAAGAAGGTACTCAAAAATACAATACAGAATACGATTAAAAGGAATAAATTCACAGAGGTTTCATATTTTATACAGTCTTAGTGCCCTGTGTGCATTTAACTGACTGCTCCCCAAGGAGCAAAGAATATATATGCCCCAGTCATCACATCTGACTACCTTACAAACATCAGTAAATTTCCCCTCACAACAGCTGAGGGAAGAAGAGGGACAGCGTTACTGCTGTATCACTAATCAAGCACGGAGTCAGGAGAAATCATGAGTTTGGCCAAAGGCCAGACCAGGAGTGTGGGACGTAGATAGGGAGAGAAATGCAATTCTCCTGCACCACCCTTCAGTGGAACAAGAGACCTTCTTAGGAGCTGTAACATCGTGCAAGGATAGGGAGAATGGGAAAAGATGTCTGTGCTAACTCCCAGGTAAACACACACACACACACATTTAGTCAGAATTGCTGTTGTCTTCAGCGTGTAGGCATTCATTTACATCTTCAGGTGCACCAGTACCTGAGTGTACCTCTCATGGTTTGCTTCAAGTCACAGAAAGCAGAACAATTTATATAGGACCACTGCTTCTTTCCCCTGCATAGAAAAATTCAAGACTGCGTGTTTGGGGAGTGCATTCTAGAAAATAAAAATCACATCAGTCTTCTGATATGAGGATCACCTGCAGGCTTTCACAGAATTTTTATGCTTAAACCAATCCTGTTTAAAAAAAAACCTTAAGAAATGGCTGGAGATGAAGGAAATAATTTTTAAACCAGGCATTTGGAAAACATGGTGAAGGAGGAAACAATTTATTTTTCCCAAAGAAATAAGGCATTGACTCTCTATATATCTATCAATTATCATTTATTATCTTTTTTCTAAAAAAAAAATAATTTCTAGCCAGCCCTGGCAACCCCACAGTAGTTCTCCTGCAGGTTGTAGAACTATGTTTTCGCTAATGGCAGGAGCTAGCCAGTTGTCAAAAAGGAAATTTGCTACAATACTGTTGGGATAGAGAAGATAACATAAATTATATGTAATTTCTGGTGCTGCCAACCCCCATGCTACTTTGATCCGAAGAATCCCTGCTTGGATTAAATTAAACAACAACATTTTAAAGAGTCTGGTGGACTCCAGCATAGTGGATGAGTCCACTGACTCACAGCCAGCTCTTACAGCTTCAGTGATACTGGCCAGTGCAAGGAGACAATTGCCAAAATCAGCTGGCCGAGAGCCACTACTCCATGACCTAGAGCAACCCCCTTATGAAGCCCTACTAGCCAAATGGATTTTGATAGGGCAGAGAGTATGGTAACAGTTTAGGCAGACCACAGGCAAGCTGTAAATTCAGCATCAGCACAGTGACAGTGTGCTGACAGATCAGCAACCTAGACGTGGTACCCAAAGCACGGCTGGTGGAGACAGGCAGCATCATGCACAGAGCACCTTCTGCTGCCCTCTGGAAGGCACAACCACGATTCCCCACCAGGTGAAAGCTGGTTCTATCATTTGAAAAGCTATTGATTTTTCTGAGAGATTTTATCATCCTTCCTTCAAAACCTTTAAGACAGCCTGAAAAAACAAAGACTTGAAAGTAACTGCTGGTGGTGTACTCAATCACTGCCTCCTTACATCTGGCTCCCAACTGCCTTTGGAGACTGACTTTTGTGCGCCTGAGGGATGTGTGAGCTGATACTGTGTATTTTTTCAGGTAGGCCCAGCACCTCCTGGGTTTAATAGCCAAAATATTTTCAAGCTGCACTGTCCACAGAGCCCATCAGTGTAGATCATGTAAGTAACTCTTGAATTTTATGCACCAAACATCCCTATGACTAAGTGTCTGCTACACTGCCCAGTATTTTTTGTTTGTTTGGAATTTGAGCTTTCATCAGGGGATGCACAATGGGATCTGAATTTTTCTGAACAGCAGTCAGACTGCATGCTGCTCTTCATATATTAAATAACAAATGCAATCCTTCCACATCTCCTCACAATGTTCCCCCCATTCCCACCCAGCATCTTTCCTTACAACACCATTCTGCACTGATTACAGCCAAGTGGGACACTGGTAAGGAAAGCCAGTATTTTGTCTTTGCCCAAGAAAGGACTCTGGATATAAAGAAAAGAGCAAACAGGCGCCTACTTCAACTGGAAGACATATGAAAGATACAATTTCATGGTTCACAGTTGCACTCAGTGCAGTGGATCCCTGATCTCTCCATTTCTACTGTACAAATCATCGCCCTTATGTATCAGTGCAACACTAAGCTAACAACAGGCAGGGCTACTTTAATGGTAGGCTGTCACCATTCCGAGGAAATTCTTCAGCGAGACTTTATACCTCAGGATAGAAAATATAAAATCTGTAAGAATGAAAAAAAACCCCACCCAACCCCAAACCCTCAAGCCTGAAAATAAGCCAACCCAAGGAGCTATAGTTCTCCCTCAAAAGAGAGTAAAAACTCTTTCTAATTCTGAACATGACAGAGTTTTTCATTTTTGAACCACTATGCAAGAACTAATTAAGTCATCTTTACAGAACACTTTTGAAGAAAAATGATATAAATAAATTCTCAATCCTGCTTCTCAGATGAGGAATCACACAGTGTATTCAGGCAAAAGGTTTTCAGGCTCCAGTTGAGTACTTCTCCCCAAGCACAGTGCTGTCTTTAGAGAGGATTGATCAGCTGAAAACAAATGAGATGCAATACTCCTGCTGTTTATATGGTACAAAAGGTGAAAACCCCTGGTCCTCAGACTGTGAAATTTGCTTCATGCAGATGCCCTGTAGCAGAAGATGCTTTCGCCACGTCACTGCACCCTAAGACAACCAAACGTGCATTTGTGGCAAGCAGTCTATATGAATACCAGGCTCACCAGTATTTTTATAACTTACATCACCAAGCTAGAGCATGGAAGGCTTGTTTCGTTGAATTTCAGAGGCTACACCCATTCAGCCTCCCATGCTGTTGTCTAGGAGTCAGCTCGATGGTGCTCATGGGGTGGCAGCTGAGGTGCAAACTTAGCACTGGGATTTCATTCTGGGCCTCTTCTCCTGGCTCCAGCATCCCACAGGATCTGAGCAAGTTGTCACAGATGAAAAACCAGGACCGGGAGGAAGGAGAAGGAGGAGGTAAGTGAATTGAAACCACTTCTCAGGTACTGTATGAGCTCCAATCCTTACACAACGAACGCTGGCTTTCGACGGCTGGGATGCAAGTATGAAGCCAGAGGAGCCAACTTGTTGGCTCCTACCTGGCAGCCTGAAGAGAGAGCACAGAACTGATGACTTAGGAAAGAACCGTGTTCGTACTGGGGAGACCTGACAAGTTGGAAGTTGCTTTTCCTGTGACAAATAACAATCCTAGCTGTAAGCTTCATCATGATCAGATGGAGTGTGTCTTTGTGGATGTTTGAAGTTAGAATTAATTAGTAGCTTTTAGCGGTCTGTGAAGTTGCCTAGTTATGTTGGATTAATTGCATACTGCAGATAGTAACATGTAAAGATACACTGCCCTAACTCCCAGTAAATATGAAAAACTCAGAGTGCTCAGGGATGGTACATAAAGATAGATTTTGGTGTGCCCAAACTGCTCAGGGATCCACTGAGTGGCAGAACAGTTATTAATTCTTAAATCTGAAGATCCCTCTTGGTCCCTTGGGCTGAAAGTTTGTATGAAAATTCCATTTCAAAATGACAAGACCATATAGGCACAGGAACGGTTTTCTAAATAAAACCCTAGATCATTTTTTATTCATCTTATGTCTAAAATGCCCAGAGGCATAGCTCCATAAAAGTTTTAAACTTTAAACAAAAGCTCCTTTTGAGTTGCAGGAAGACAAAACATTCTGAAAGCAACGGTTTATATTATTTACTGTGATGTTTACTTAGTAAGAGAAGCTGGATGACATAATTCTCAATGGAAGTGCTGAATTACTTTAGGAACAGAAGCCCAATTAATTAAGGATCATTACCCATTGATTTCACTGTACTACAGACCAGACTCACAGTATCTGTTGTACTTCTGGCATTATTCAAGATATAAATAATAAATAATAATATACTTAGACCAGTTACTGGTGTCCTGATGACTTGTAATTCTCAATGAGGAAACACTTCTAAGACTTTGATGTGAACACAACAGAAGCCACATTACTTCTTGAAAGAAAGAGAACTGAAAAAATATTCTGTACGCTCCAGATCAAAGACAACAGCTAAATGAAGTAACAGGTTTCAAAAGTGGACAAAAGTGGCAATAAATGCATTTGTACTGGAAAAAAAAAAATCAATAGGACAATACCTGATTTCATGCCTAAAACTGGGAATTTTTTACTCCATAGAGTACAAATCCTGAGTACATTTGGGATATGTTCTATGGCCAGACTTCAAGCTCAGATTCACATCACAACTCCATTGTGAGCAGAAATTGAGCCCTGGAAATCTCCCTACTTGACCACTTCCATCAACATGGACATGAAGCACCAGGACATTGTTTTTCTCTCTAGGTGTACTTGTCCATCCTGGGGACCAGCTGGAGCCCCACACTGCAGCATTTGGCCCTTCATGGACCCAGTATCAACAGCCTCTCCATCTGAAGCAGCCAAATAACCAGTTCTGTTGTCCAGCCTCTTATAATGTTGTAATGATACTTGGGGTAATGTTTTGAGCTCAATTCATGGGAAGTTGCACTGCAACGTTATTGCAGAAGGACAGATGTGTGGGTCTCAGTCTGGAAAATTAGCTACTACATGCATTGCCAGAATATTCTATTAAGAAATTCAGAAAGATGGCATTCCTTTGATACAACTATATTTATTTATGAACAGTCCACACAAAATTGCATTGTCTGAGGGAAAAATATCGAAGGAAGTTGTGTGACAGTGATTTTCGCATCCGCTCCTAGTGAGCCTCATCTCTGGAGAAGCATGGCTGCTTCCTTTCCAAACTGAGCTCTCCCAGGCCTGTCTCAGCCTGCTGCCTCTTGCAGCTTCACAACTCTTTTCTGCCCCTGAAGCCCACACATCAAGTCTGTGACCTAGTCCTTGTGTTTGTACGGAGTCACTAAAAGAGACCACTGGGCCATAAAGATTCAATTGTTGTTAAAGGTTGCCAGGCTAACTACTAGTTACTGCCTTGTACAGCAGCTTCTCTTTCAGTTTTCAATGTCTACACTGCTTTACGTTTTCTTTTCACTTAGCCTAAAGAAATGACAGAAAGCACACCCATGAAGTTCAGCCATGCTCACAACAGACGGTCACCATGAGCACCACACAACAGCAATAACAACATGGAAAATAAAATACTCAGCTTTACTCAGACTGTAAGATCAGGTGGCTACCTTGAGCTCAGTCCCTGTATAAGGCTACCAGTTATGAAAAATAATACATAAATGTATCAACTGCAAAAAGCTCTCAGGTACCTTTATCACCTAAAGGAGAAATTAGAAGTCTATCTTGTCGTTATGGCAAGGAGAAAAGGAAGCTGAGAGCAGTGCTTGATATGTCTGTGTCCAACATGCACCCTGAGCAGGAGGAGGGCAGGATGGCTAAAAATCAGTCCATTGACTCACCAGGAGAGCATCCTCCAAGGCCTGAAGTCAGGCTCCTCAAGAAGCAAGAGATGCATTAGCAAAGCTCCAAGATCTTCATGGCCAAGCAGCAGCCCTCCTGGGCAGGGCTGCAGGGACCGAGGCTGGCAGCAATGGTTGTCTTTGAAAGCCTGTCAAAAGATGGAAAAGGGGAGAAAAAGGAAGATCTTGGAGCCTTTGACTTCTGCACATTAACCTCAGCCTCTTTGAGCTTAGACTCAGCAGGAGGACACTGGTAATCACAGAAAAAGGGCCTTTTCATTTCTTCTGCTGGTTACATTTGAGGTTTGCTTAGACAGAGAGCCCCAAGGATAGGCTTGAGTGGGTGAAGCCATTCTTTGAGCTCAGAAAGAAAAAGGACCCAAGGAAGCTATCAAATCCAGTGAGAAAAACATTTTAAATGCTCACCAATTATTTAACGGGAGACATTAATTTTTTTTTTCCAGATCTGAGGTCATATTTACTAAATGTGAACATGACATAGGAGGAGGTGGGTTTTTTGGCCTGGAGAAGCAAAGACCGGGGGGACCCTAACTGCTGGCTGCAGCTGCCTCAAGGGGGTTGAAGATATGACAAAGCGGCACGTCAGGATCTGACAGTGAAGGGTAAGAGGCAACGACTACATCTCAGCAGGGGCAATTATAAATGGATGCAAACAAAAAAATTCTTCACTGTGAAGCTGGCCCATTACCAGAGCATTGCCCTGAGAAGCTGGAGGATCTCTGTCCTTGGAAATTTTCAAAAAGCTTAACTTTTACTCCAATGTGGGGCTCATAAGTCAAACTAAAAACTCAAATTGAAATGAAGACAATTTATAGAGGAAAGCTGCAGATACGTGTCCTGTTTCTGCTGCCACTAACATTTTTGTCCCCTATCCTTCCCTGCTGTTTCTCGCACTTCAGGGTGCCGTGGATGCATCAGCATAACTGCAAACACAGCTAGTCCTCAACCCAGCTACCCCAGTTAAACCTTTGCATGTTTTATTGTAGTCTGTGTTTCAGTGCATGCTGAGAGGGTGACACAAAGTTGGGCAAAGTACTTTTCTAACACCTTGGTTAAGATGCCTGACCTCCAAGGCATAAACACAGGTCTAGGAACAACTAGATTCAGGGAGACGGGCATTGCTGTAGTTTATATCTCATTATTGTTCTTTTCAACTAGCAATAAATAAACCCCTCCCAAAGGTATAGTTTTGGGTAAGCAGAGCAGGAGCTCACACCACTGAAGAAAAGAGCCTTACCTGCTGTCGTGCCATTATCTAACTCCTTCCACACCCACCATACACCAGTTAGCACAGCATCAATATGAAACTGCCCTGATAGGCAGGTGCCCACACCTGGAACAAGGACAAAATTCAGAGCTAAGCATGAGCAGATGAGGAGGCCCCTGTAACACACACCAGCACATCAAAGTCTGCTCAGTGAGCACTGGGTGCCTGCACCAGTTGGTCCACCTGCAGCAGGATTCTAGGCTGGTAAGAAAAGGAAGGCACCATCCCTTCCATCCAGCTCATTCTTCAGTGTTTGCAAACAGAACTATCACGGGGATAAAGTCCAGGTCAGGAACACGAGTAAAAAGTGGAGGGAAAAAGAAAAATGACAGCTTCTGCATAATGTAAATTCATAGTCATAATTATATTTATTATTATTAGCTTACCATGTTAATAAACAATATAAATAAATACAATGATCAAAATACTCTATAAATTCAGTGCATAAACAGCAGTTATTCAAGGTTGCTTAATAATTCATTTTACTCAGTTTCAGAATAACTTCCAACAGAAAAAAGTAACAAAAGATCATGAAAAAAACAGCTCCCAGAACACCACTGTGTGTGCTGTGAACTCCTGGTCCTGTGGAGCCTTTAATGTTTTGGAACATGATATACAGCAGATGTGGTATTTTATGAGGTTTTTCATACTTTGGTTTTATTTAACATGTGTTCCTGTCCAAGTGAATTTTTGTCAAAGCAAGCCTCAAGATTTTGAGTGAGAAAAAAACCTTATAGTAGCATAAGAGGACAATGTGACCACAATGTAGGGCCATTGGCACGTGCCAAGACACATCCAGTCTGCTGGGTGTTCATGCCTGCTGAGACTGGGTGCTGGAATGGGGACCTCAAACCCAGGGCACAGGGAACCCCTCTGCAAATTCCATCTGGACTTCATCAATCTATGGGCAAACCTGCTACATTCACAATGTTCAACTGAGAGCTTGCTCACCTCAAACCTCACTTGTGATGCCACTGACTGTGTGAACGCCCTCTGTCTGAATATTATTTTGATTTTTTTAATTTTCAAATTTGTACGATGATCCATGTGATGGAAAATAAGGTAGGACAATGAAAATCTGCTGTGTTTTACTTAAACATCACTGCAACCACATCTTTTTTTTCCTCCAGCAAATCATGTTACAGTCAAAATTGGTCATGTTCCATGAAAAGAGATGAAATTTCCAATCACTTAAATTGTTTAAACTTTTTCAACAGTATCATCTGAGTGCAAAGCAGCTGAAAAGCACCATATAAATGACGTGATAGTATGGTATATCTGGTGGCGCTCACTCAGAACAAGCATAGATCACAACACAAGAACAAGGCAAAATAAATAAGAAATGAAAGGAAAAATAATAACATGAGGTGAAGTATGAAGTGAAGTTTTTTTACCCCTCAGAGTTCAATTTAGGCACAATGGTTATTGATTTAATTTCATAGCACAGGCCCACACTGATAAAAAGATAGCACAGAATAATTTACACATAACAAGGGAAATAATGGAAAAATAGGAAAGTGCTTTTCTTTGTTACTACATTGTTACCCACATTGATCCTTTTTATTTATTAACAAATGGTAGGTCAGATTTTTTAAGAGGGAGGAAAAGAAATAATTATTTTGAAATTTTAATACTGTGAATGCTTAAAAAGTTTCTTGTGAAACTTCACAAGATGTAAACTTACCTTTTCTCTTAGAATTGTTTGCATTCTGTGGAAGAGAGCTGATTTTTTTTCTTTTTTTAATGGAAAATATAAAAGTCTGGAAATGGAAAGATAATAAGCCAAAACCAAAAAGTATTTTTAAAATTTAAGTTATTGCAACACCTCATAAAAGTTGTATTTCAGATAGCTCATATTCTTTTTCCATCTAGACCCCCGCAGAGAACTTTCCAGTTGAACACTACATCCTGTAGCACAGGGGAGTCCATGGTAGCTCCCTAGGATGCAGGAGCTCCAGCCAGAGTCATGCCATCCCAATGGCAAATGAAAACAAGGTACCACACATGAGATCTATAAATCTTCAAGGTACAGTAGAAAACTTTTTGATTGAAATAACTGATTTTCAGGCTCAAGTTTAGGTTAATTCTCCTTCCCCTCCCCCTACCTCATCCTTGAATAAAAGAGATCAATGGCAAAAAGAAGCATTAATTTTCTCACCATGGCAGGTTTACTGAGCCTGAGTCAGCGCTGGCCATTTATCTTCCTGTTGCTCCTTCTTTGGTACTGTGGAGCCCTGTGCCATAGCTGTGGAGATAGGATCTGTACCTGGAAAAAATGCACAAATTTACAAAGTTAAAGCCTGCCCCAGACCAATATCACATTCCAGCTGCTATGGATCAGCACTTTCCCAACTTCTCCTGACCACTCAGCAGCAACTCCCACAACTATGGTTGGACTAGATGATCTTAAAGGTCCCTTCCAACCTAGGCAATTCTGTGATTCTATATTTTTTTCCAGAAGGAAGTATATCTTTCACAGAGTCTATCTTTCCAGGAGGAAGATGAAACCCTGAGGCAGGTGAAGCATTATGGCAGCAGGTTTGCCTTTCCTGGCACCTACACAAACAGCTGGCTCGGGCTCAGATCCTAAAGGTTTACATCAATATCAATTCCCAGGTTTTGAAAAATATGCTCTTCCAAGCATATGTGCAAAAAAAAAAGATGTTTTTAAAAAGCCCTGATGTGCCTCACTGTAGAAAACCTTACAAGCCACCAAGTTTAATTCAGGGTATGCTCGAGGTTTCACAATTTTTATTTGAATTGCCCTTCCCCCAAGAAGAGGATGGACAAATAGTCCAGTTGCATTTTATACAAGCCACTTCAAACATGATTTAGAAACTGTCACAACGCTGTCACTCAGTGTAAACACTGCCACATTTCTTGGAAATTTTTCCTCCAAATTCAGTAGTACAGCAGGAACTTGCCTCCAAATTATAATACAGAGCAGCTCCCCCAGGGTGTAGATAATACGCATAATCACCACAGTCTCTGCCTATTCAAGTTAACACTTCTTAACAACAGATGTAATCTTCAGTGAAACCAAGCTTTTACAAATTGCTGTTAATATGAATCACGCTTAACTTGTCTAAGTATCTCTTCTAAAGAGCTTATGTTTTCCCTAGAGGTATTTAAATTAGGAATTTTTAACCACTAATTGAATATAGTGAGCAGGTCATCGTCACTCCAGAAATGGAGGCTGAAGGACTTGGCTGCCCAGACTGTGAGGTGAATGTCTCTGTCTTGGGTTGTATAAAAAGTTCATGACACAGTAAAGGTTTAAGAGGCACTAATTCAACAGGTCTTGGGGGTGAAGAGCATCAGGTGATGTTTTCAGACCTCTCCCAGCAGCTCAAGTTGGGATGTCACTGCCACAACAAGAGCTGCGTCACTACACATATTTTCCTTGGTTTGGCATGTGATAAATCAGGAAAGACTTCGATTCAAAAGCTTGTCTACAATTTTTTAAAATGCACGAAGTATATGCTACATTCAAGCATCACTTAGACAGTAAAAAAGAAAGAGATTTATATTTCCTCTCTATATTCTATTCTATTAATTTCCTGCTGCACAAGTTTTCAGAGCAGAGCAGGCTCATTGCTTTCAGGCCACCAGATCACCGTTGTGTGCCAGTGCAGGCATTGAATTTGGTCCAATATTTCACAAGTCCTCCGAAGCAACAGAACTCTACATCCCCTAAGGATTTTGCAGACAGTTCAAAACTGTACTCTAGTATTTTTATACAATCATAATTGTTCCAAAAGACATTCTGCGCTGTTAATTGCATTCTATTTTGGTGAAGTAAATTTAGAAATATACATATTTAACCCAACATAATGCTCCCAGAAAACTAATTAATCAGCAGATGAATGTACATAGAAACAAAAGCTGTGAATACATTTTATCCAGTTAGGTAGAAATACTGCCATAATGGCTCTAATGGAGGGTGGGGAAATTGGGTGGAGAATCACACAAAATATCACCAGTCCCATAAAGGCAGCAAAAAGAAAGATAACAAGCATATTAGCTTAAAAATCATAATGATCTATTTTTTATTAGAAGTTATAATTTTGCTGTAAAAGCAAGTTTCTCTCCTTTGAGCCTAGGGAAAAACTGAATGGATACTGGGACATACTGAGGCTATGCTTTCAGTTAGAGGTGGACTTTCAGCACAGCTTCCATCCAGTTCAAACCAAACCCAATCCTGTTCCACCAGTTTTCCTCAACACAGAATAGTAGTTACACAGAGAAGGTAGCACGGCCAAGAGGTGGCCACTTCTTGGTGTGCGAGCTAGGGGGGCAGAAGCTTGGCTTTGCGACCCAGTTCTCCCCACATCTGGCCAGACACTTACATTAGATGGATTCCTGTTGAAAGCCCTTGCATTTTGGAAGTTGCTTGTTTTTCTGCGTTGTTCAAATACTGAAGGTGGATTATAAAGAGGGAAGGAATAGTTAGCATCTCTTGAGGTGTGGGAAGAAGGAAGTTGCTAAGAGAAGAGATTAATTTGAGTTTCTAAATGTCTCATTACTTGCTCATGCATATTCCTAGTCCAAGGTTGAGTGAGAAATCGCTGTATATCCAGCCCTGACGGCAACTGAAAACATGGATTCTATATTATTTATTTATTTATTTATTTCTCAGTGAGGAGGCAGGAGATCATACAACATCCTACAACACCATTTTTAAGTTGGGGCTCTGTTACTTCAGCTGTGACTAGCTATGCACGCACACATGGGGAAAGATGCTCCTGCATGCGCTCACATTTTTCATTACAGATGCAGAGGAATAAGCAGATTCTCCTTATGTCCTTTATCCTCTCTGGACAAAAAAGCACAGCGAAAAAATGTCAAAGCCTTGAGTGCAATATTTAGCGTTTAGACAGCATATCTGAAATAATATGGTAAATAGGCAAAGAGAAAAGACATTACTGGCTCCAAAGAAATAACATTCTTCATTTCCCTCCCACCGCCCCCTCAGCCACCCGCTTCATGGAGCAAGTGAGTAAAAAATCATAATCCAGAGGGTAATGGCTGGCTAAGAGAGGCTCCTGGGTCCACTGCAGGCGTGCTATGGTTCAAGCCTCTTCAAAACCTCTTGCTCAGCGCTGACGAGCAAAGCCTCATCTTTGTAAAATATGTCCTGGCTGTGGAGCTCTCTGCTCTAATTATTCTGCAAGTATCTCTCCTCACAGCCTGGAACAGGCTTTCTAAAGGCTGAGACCACTGGAACAGGAAAGATTTATGGAGCCAGTCAACGCTGGTTGCATTCTGCAGAACCTTGAATAAGAACCAAAAGGCTCTTCCGAATCTTAGGAGGGAAGTTTCCCTCTGCTTCAAGGATTACTCACTTCCTGGTGCACTGAAGTTGAAAGATTAAGTAACTTTTCATAAATATAGAATGTATCGCACCCAATCACACACACACACTGCTGCCTTTTTAAGTGAAGCATCTGAGGAGGAAAACGAGATTACAAATTTAGGAATATAATGAGATCAAGTTAAATTCACACCATTTCCCTGCCTCAGCACAATCTATGTCATTAGAAAGGATTAATTTTTTTGTTGCGATTTCTAATCTCATTATACCTTTTATCACCAGAATGATTTATCAGAATTTCTATACTTAATGTTATACATTTTGTGAATTATTGTATTATGCTCTTGACTTCTCCAGTCTTCTATATTTTCATTAGCTGATAACCACTCACTCATGCCATACCACTGAGCACAGCTATAAATAGAAAGACCAACCAACCAAATCACACAATAGTGAAAAGGTCAAAGTAGTATACTACATTACTGTAATTTATAGAATACCGTTCAAAAAGTATTAAAACTTTGACGCCTTATTTATGTGACAAGAAAAGTAATGAAAATAGAAGGCATTGCAAAATGATCCCATTATGACCAGAAATCAATGGGAGACAGAGGCATTGCAAACCTCGCAACATTATTATCTTTATAGCCTAATATAAATTAATGTTATCAGTTAGATATTGTACCTCCTACGCTAAGTTTCTGCATCTCTCACAAGAAAGACAATGGTCTGTTCACTACTTCTTTTGATTTTTTTTTAAATATAAATATTTTAAAAGCTCTTAATGAGTACTCATAAGCATTTTTTGAATCATGGCCCTATTTTATCTAACCTGTGAAGAAATTTACTCAGAGCAAAAAAAGAAAGTGAAAATAGAGATGAGGATGTTTATTACTGACCCTTTTCCCTCAGTAAGAGAATAAGAGAATCATGGGCTTGCTCTGAAAGTTTATGGAAGGGATCTGTTTGAGTGAGCTCCATGGCTGTGCCCCCATACCTGGTCATGCAAAAGTACTTTTAAAGTGTGAGCACAGGCTATTCTGCAACACATCCACCACCTTGTTTCCCCTTCAGACATCAACATCTGCATGGCAAAATGTATGTGTCCTGACAACTGCATGGTCGTCCACCTCTTTCCCCACAACCTAGGATCTGCAAGAGCCCAGGTACATACTGCAAAGACACCTGCAAATCAGCACTTACATCCCTAGGCCCAGGTTCAGTCAGTTGTGGGGTGCCTGGTGTGCTCCCTGCATCATTGATCCTGGTACCCGATGCTATTTGATGCTGCAAAAGTCTCTGGCTAATTTGAAACTCAGACTCAGTGCCAAGTAATCTCCAGACATGCAGTTTCACCCAAAGAACATGAAGTACAGTTGTGCTCTTCAAGACTAGAAGAGCTGTCCCACAGAAAGCAGTCATGGCCCACATCAGATAATGCTCTCGACTCTACAGCCTCACAGAGCAAAGGTAGATGTTTTTAAGGTTGACTGCAGAGGAAAAAAGAAAGGAGCAATATAAAAGGGTCAAGGAGAGAGGCAATCAGCTGTGCTTTTTGAGACAGCTGCAGGAGAACAATTCCAGTAGCAAGATTGTGTACACCACTAACCTGTTTACTGAATAAGTAATTATTCTCTACCTGTGTTAGACAATTTTCAGTCTAGCTAGAAAACTAACTCTTACAGCTGACTATAGGTAAGATGAGCGAGTAATTTCCCAGGAGGGAGACTGAAAAAAAAAACCCACCAGAAAGAAACAACAACAAAAGAAGCAAACCTCCAACAAAACAGGCTTCACCTTTGTCAGCAAAGGTTACCCAGGAGAGAGCGAGCGAGGCAGAAGTGAGGCTGTACATCTCCCGGCTGATCCCTGCCTCCTGCAGCCTCCCACCCCGAGCTGGTGCCTTGGCACGGTGCTGGCGAGGCTCCTGGCCCTCTGGCAGAGCAGGTGGCTGTGGGCGGTGTGCTCCACCGTCCTCCCACTCCCAACAGATTTGCTGGTGGCCGGGGGCGTCGAAAGCGAGCTCCACCTGAACAAACTGAACCCCCTTTCGCTTTCGGGATGATGGCTGGAGGGACGGAGCGAGTGCCTTATGGAATTTTGATTTGAATTTTATAACATATGGAAATTGGTCTGTGATAAAAGTGAGAAATATTTAGAAACAGTTGGAAAGGCTGTCATTGAAATTTATCCTGGCTATGTCTAAACATGGAAAAGGACAACAGAAACCAACATTAACTTAAGAAAAATGTAAAGAGAACCGACGATGCAACAAGCAGAAGGCTTATTTCTTTTTAAGTATAAACAATCTGGTGAGGAGGAAGAAAGGCAGAACTATAAAAATAAACTAAGGCAAGTAAAAAATAATGAGGGTAAAAAAATAATAATACTCTGCATCACTCTGCAGAGATTTTTTCTTGTACAGCAGTCTCCAAATATAACTTTCTTAAGAGAGAAACCAGACAAAATATTTCTGTTCCAAAATATCACAGTCAAGAAGGGTATAAATGGAAGTTGCACTGGGGGAAGGGAATAACCTTTAGCTGTGGTCAAGCTTTTTAAACATATTCTTTGGGAGACTAATCTTTCCAGCCTCCTTACACAGTCAATGGAAAGAGACACTGCACTGCACAGGGCAATTCAACACCCCTAAATGCAGGTGGCGCGGCTGCATTATTTACAGTAACGATAAAGACTATAGCAAATCATAAAACATGGGTTATTTTCTTCAGGCTTTGACTGTTTGGAAGCCTGGGCTAAATTACAGATGGGACAAACCTTGCTGCCTTCAGAGGAAGTTCAGGTAATGGGTGTGAGGACACAGCACCTTTGTTTGATCCTTCTGCCTTTTTTCTGTTCATTAAGTCTGGCGCTGTGCATTCAATCCCTGCCTTCCCACTCATTCTTTTTGTGGTTTTTTTTTTTTTTCCTCCCCTGGGCTCTGTAATATTTCTTTTCACTCCAGTTCCATGGGCTGTCACAGGCAAAGGGAACTCCCAGGCTGCAAGCTTGCAGAAGTACAGAGCACCCTCTGCTTAGACCCTAGATTTCTTTCCCCATTGCTGGTGGAGAGGTCCCAGCCACAGGGAGCAAACCTTTATCCAGAACAATAACTCATTTACACTTGTAACTCAAGTGTCCTTTGTGCAGCAATTCTCTAGTAACCAAGGTAGAAATTTTGTTCCCAGAGAACTTGTACAAAGGCCGTATTACAAAGACAGTGGAGAAATTAGTGTGGAGGCAGCCTAAGAAAATATTTGAAATGCAAAGTTTAGCAATGACTATAATCAAGGGTAAGGACAGAAATAGAGAATGTAATTGCTTCTAATTTGAACACCATAGCATTTAACCACCTTTCATAGATTCCAAATAGGCAAGATTACCAAGATTTTCAAATTAGTTTATCTATGAACAATTGGTTGAGTGGATTGACAGGAAAAGTAATATAAGGTGTTGAATGTATAGCATACTTTAGAAACACAATGACAGGGAATTCTGCTGTTACTATATAAAGTTATAGGTTATAACAGTATAAATTCAATGCAAAGCCCGAGTTACTTTTCCACAACTGTACTTTGGGGAGGGCAGAGCAATCTAAAGAATTTCCATTTTAAAAGTTTATGTGTAAATTCCAGAAAAATCATACAATTCTTCTGTTTTCTGTTCTTCACACACTACATCTGAGAACACCAATTTCTCCTTCCTTTGCTTCACTTTTCCTTTTAAGACTGTGGCAGAGCTGCACTTCAGCTTAGGAGGCCAACTCGTATTTACTCACTCTATTACCTAATAATTTTTCATTGTGCAACTGCTTAGAAACAGTTAAACAGAAAAATCAGTATGTTTATGCTCATATTTCCAGATGTGTATAACCAATCCTTTACTTGCCTTACACCTATGAATTTCATCAGATAACTTATTTTCAGATCCAAACTTTCAAATCTGTTGGTTACCCATAATCCTTTCTGACAGAAGACAGGAACCACATCACGTGCTACATTTTGCCACCTGCTGCAATACAAAATTTCTGTAAATTATCTCAAGCAGTGTGCAAAACACAGTTTATTTCTCTATAAAACTTCAATATTGCTTGCAAATCTCTGCAAAAATAAATCGAAGAATTTGAATTGATAACATATTGACTTGCTGATGGTATTTGTCAGGTTTTAGGGATTTCACTGAATATCACTGAAATTTTTGGAGTTGGAAGGGACCATAGAGATCATCTAGTCCAACTCCCCTGCCATTCTGGGAAAAAAAATGCAAACAGGAAAAACTGAAATACTAATGGAATAATGCCTGCTTTGTAGTGTTGTGCATCAATTTACCAAATCTTCCTGACTCATAACAAAGCATACCCATATTGAAGAAATGTGGTGTTGCTTGGGCTTCATTGCACACGTGCTCAAGTGCCATCCTGGCAAAGGCCATTCCATGACATACAAGACATATGTACCCGACAAAGCAGGAAGGCACCAAATTTGGACTGATAACACAGCACATTTGTATAGCAGAGTATGGAAATGAGCAAAACTATGCCAGGCTAGAGCTGACAAAGGAGAAATAGGAAAAGATGTGGAACCAAGTAAAAATACAAGTGTGAGGTGAATGCACCCAATGATTACTACTATCATTTTTCAATTTGCTCAGATAGGGGATATTTAAATAGTCTCATGCTGTTTTCCACCCATCCTTCCAATCGCTCCCTCCCTCCTCTTGCTAGCTTTCTCCCATCATATCTTTTGTTTCTCAAGGCCAGTTGTGAGACATCTCCCTACATGCATGAAAAAGGCCACAGCAAATGCTGTGCAATAAAAGCTGAAACAATAATCTATTTCCTTTAAATGTCTCAATCAACTGTCAGGGAAGAGAAGAAGGAAAGAGAAGAAGGGAAGAGAGCACTCCTTCATTATGCAAGTAAAGATTCCTGGTGTGGTGACATATTTTTCTATTTCTTTAGGTTAAATGTACTTGTTATTTACATGAAATCCATCTGCTTCAACATCCTACATGCTCAATAGGACTCTATAGTTAAAACACATTAAAAACACATTAATGTGTCTTTCCATATTGTGATGTGTTAATAGTGCAAAAAGCCATTAGGACCAGGCTGTCAGGCACACACGATTGATGAATTGCT